>OU975455.1:8083724-8663724 GCA_918857605.2 Philereme vetulata | reverse complement strand
ACTCGCCAGTACGGATTCATGCCCCAGAAGAGCACGGAAGACTCCCTCTATAATCTGATGAAACACATAAACACAAAGCTCGACCAGAAGAGGGTAATGACACTTGTGTCGTTAGATATAGAGGGGGCCTTCGATAGCGCATGGTGGCCGGCCATCAGAGTCCGACTGGCGGAGGAAAAGTGTCCGGTAAACTTGAGACGGGTGATAGATAGCTATCTTCGTGACCGAAGAGTCAAAGTCCGATACTCCGGGGAGGAGTACGAAAAGCGTACAGAAAAAGGGTGCGTGCAGGGGTCAATTGGAGGTCCAATCCTGTGGAATTTGCTCCTAGACCCCCTCCTGAAGGACTTGGAACTTAGGGGCGATTACGTACAGGCATTCGCGGACGATATAGTACTTGTCTTTGATGGTGGGACGTCGTTGGAGATCGAAAGACAGGCCAATGCCGCGCTCGAACATGTTCGCGCGTGGGGAGTCCGGAACAAGCTTAAGTTTGCGCCACACAAAACCATGGCTATGGTAATTACGCGCAAACTAAAGTACGACTTCCCGCGCCTGAGCATGGGCGGGATTGACATTGGACTGTCAAAGGAGATTAAGTTGCTTGGCCTCACCATCGACAATAAACTAACTTTTAACGCGCATGCCGCGAATGTCTGTCGTAAAGCGCTGAGTTTTTACAATCAGCTGTCTAAGGCCGCGAAAGTTGGTTGGGGTCTACAGCCGGAGGTGATCCGAGTCATATACACTGCAGTAGTAGAGCCCACCATTATGTATGCTGCTAGCGCATGGGCGCCAGCAGCTGGGAAACTATGCATAAGGAAGGAACTTGACACGGTGCAGCGCGGGTTTGCACAAAAACTTGTAAAGGCGTATAGGACTGTCTCGCTTAACTCGGCGCTACTACTTGCCGGGTTGCTCCCACTGGACATTAGAGTCCGGGAAGCAGCTTTGTTATATGAAATAAAGAAAGGTTACACCCGGCAAGTAGTGGGAGACCGAGACATCGAGAAACAAGTACCGTACGCGGCCATGCCACACCCGGCACTTCAGAAAAATATAACATTTACCTGCCTGGAAGACGGAGCAGCATTGGACCAGAACCTTGACACCCATCTCAACATTTTCACAGATGGCAGTAAGATCCAGGGGAAAGTAGGCGCCGCACTGTCCATCAGAATCGGAACCACTGAAATTAGTACCCGTAAGTTGAAGCTGGATGAATGCTGCACTGTCTACCAGGCGGAACTGCTGGCTCTGGCAGCGGCAACGGAAGAGGCGCTGAAAAGATCCGAATTTAGTTGTAGCATTTTCAGTGACTCGCGCTCAGCCCTAGAAACAGTATCAAACTTGTCTTCCCCCCATCCCCTCGCAGCCCAGATTCGAGAGACTATAACAAAGCTCAGAAATCAGAACAAAATGCTAAACTTATTTTGGGTAAGGGCACACATGGGGCTGGAAGGGAATGAGAGAGCCGACGAGTTGGCAAAGAGCGCAGCACTGACACTAAAAGTAAAAGCAAGGTATGACAGCTGCCCGGTCTCATTCGCGAAGCGAGAACTCAGACGAGACTCGCTTGGCGAATGGAACCATCGCTACATTAGTGCAAAGCAAGGAGCTGTCACGAGAACCTTCTTCCCAAACGCTATCAGGGCACACAAAGTACTTAAACACATAGACTTAACCCCCACCACAGTCCAACTTTTCACAGGACACGGCGGGTTCTCCTCATACTTGCATCGGTTCAAGTGTAAGGAGAGTCCGTCGTGCCCCTGCGATCCCGATGTCGAAGAAGACGTCCTGCACTTGATTTGTGACTGCCCCAGATTCGGAGCAGCACGTACAGACATAGAAATAGCAATAGGAATGGATATTAGTATAAGAAATTTGTCAATAATATTAGATAGTAAAGATAGTAGAGATAAGTTTTTAGATTATTGTTGTAAAATAGTTAAAGTAGCATGTAAAAGGAATAAGTAGCAATAAGGAAACACAATTATATAATATTAGTTTATATAATTTGTGTCCATAATAAAATGTATTAGTAGATAAGAAAACATGTAAAATATTTGACAAATAAAAACCTTTGTTATTTTTAGTTATAAGTAAGATGTTGAATATTTAATAAATAAAAACCCTTGTAGTTTTTTCCCTCAATAAAATAAAAATAGGTAAAGTCAACACAGTAAGAAAGCGGATGGACATGAGAAAGATACAGTATGAGGCATGAAAGTGCGAGAAGCATCAATGCGAGAACTGGTATGCAAGAGTTGTGCAAAAAATGTGCCTGGCAACGCCAGGGGAACTGGAAAAAAAAAAAAAAAAAAAAAAAAAAAAAAAAAAAAAAAAAAAAAAAAAAAAAAAAAAAACCTAACCTAACCTAACCTAACCTAACCTAACCTAACCTAACCTAACCTTTTTTTTTTTTTTTTTTTTTTTTTTTTTTTTTGTTGACCAGGTGGAAAATGCGTTACGCATACCCTCCGAACATGGGAGTGTCGGAGGGTTATGTGGGACTACACATCGCCTCTCCCTCCTCAGAGTGAGGAGGGGTAGGGAGTGCTACCCACTAAAAACCACCCGGACGTGCCCTCTCGCCGGTTTTGTTGGACACCGTGGAACCCGCGAAGGCATAGTCCACGATGTCCACCGGTGGCACCCCAGCCGTTGCCGGGGCTACCCGCGCCGAAGGGGAGAAGGGCGAGCACGCTTGGCCCTCTCCCAGACCGCTCAGTGGCTAATCACCGCAGGCAGAGGACTCCCATCCTCCACCTGCAGCCACTATGGGTTGAGTCTGGCAGCAAAACGCCGCCTTCTCAACCCAAGCCGTCTGCGCCGGAGAGGATGCGCGAGAGGATCTTCCTCGCGCTCCCGCTCCGCGGTCTCCTTTTGCGAAATGACTGTTTCGCAGAAGGAGACCACCGCCTCCCAGGACCTCTCGTTGCTCAGCATTGCCTCAACAATGCTTTGGAGCGAGAGGTCCACCCGCTGAATGGTGCGTGCCATGAGGCCACGCTCCGCGTCCCAACGACTGCACACCTCAAGGGTGTGCTGAGCGGTGTCGTCGGGACTTCCGCACTCATGGCACAGCGGGGCCGGCTCTCTTCCTATTTTGTGCAGGTAGTGACCGAAGCACCCATGCCCGGTCAGTACCTGCACGAGCCGGTACGACGTCGCGCCGACTGCCCTCTTCAGCCAAAGGTCGGCCGTTGGGAGGATCGCCTCTATGGTACGGAGACCATAAGGGGCGACCTCCAGTTGGGCCTTCCATCGGTCCCGCAGTCGGCGCTCCGTCGCGCGACGGGAGGCTGCCACCTCCTCGGGGTCCGGGCGTTCACCTGTTGTCCGGACCCTGGACCTACGTTGGTAGGCCTCTGCGTGCACCTCTGCGTCTAGCTCCCACGGGGGGGTGCACGCGAGGAGGCAGGCCGCTGCATGGGCCACCGTCATATAGGCCCTCACCATCCTGAGGGCCACGACCCGTTGTGGCCTCCGCAGCAGGGCCCTATTTCGGGCGGACAGCTTGTCCGCCCATATTGGGGCCCCATAGAGGGCCATGCTCCTTGTCACGCCGGCATATAGCCGCCGGCACAAGGAACCCGGCCCTCCTACATTGGGCAGAAGTCTGCCCAGCGCCGATGCGGCGCCCACGATTCGGGGAGCTAGTCTTGAGAAATGCTCCCCGAAATCCCACTTGCGGTCCAATATTAGCCCCAGATATTTAATGTGGGGCTTTATTTGGACCGCTCCACCCTCCAGGGTGAGCGCCGCACTCGCGGGCAGATTCCACCCGCGCCCCCCGAAAACTATAGCCTCAGTCTTCGGGAGGCTCACCTTTAGGCCGAGCCTGGCGATCCGTTCAATCGCCAGCTCGGCCGCCACTTCCGCCCTCCGGGAGGTCTCGCGCTTGTCGCTCCCGCGCACAGCCACCATTGTGTCGTCCGCGTAGCAGACGACGAGTGTGCGCGGAAGCAGCTCCCCCCGGATTGCCCAGTCGTACCCCAGGTTCCATAGAAGTGGACCGAGCACGGAACCCTGGGGCACGCCGCAGGCCATCTCTCTCTCCCCCCGTTGCCCGTCCTTCTTTTCCCAGAGCACTACCCTCTCGGTTAGGTAGTGCTCAACAATCCGCCTCAGGTAGTGAGGCACTTCATGGTATCGAAGTGCCTCACTGATCACCCCATAGGGGAGGGTGCCAAATGCGTTTGCGATGTCTAGTGACACCGCGATGACACCCTCCCCCCTGCTCGACGCGTAGTCACAAAAGTCCTTCAGTGACTTCAGCGCGTCGAGCGTGGACCGCCCTTCCCGGAACCCGAATTGTCTATCAGAGACGTTCGGGCCGGCGGTCTCCAGGTGCTGCAGGATCCGGGAGGCCAGGATGCGTTCAAACGCTTTTCCGGCCTCATCCAGCAGCACTATGGGGCGATAGGCAGACGGGCAATCCTGTGGCCGACCCTCTTTACGGAGGAGGCATAGTCGCCCCTCCTTCCACACCCTCGGGAACCTTCCCTCTCTCAGGCAGTCATCCATGACGTGCCTGAGTCGGTCCCCAAGGTGTTCCAGGGCGACTGCGAGGACGCGACCGGGAACGCCGTCCGGGCCGGGGGCTTTTTTGCAGCCCCGGAGTCGGTCTGTCACACGCTCGAACTCGTCGTCACTTATTGGTGCGACGACGAGCTCGGCCTCCGACTCCGTTCTGGGGTCGACCATCGACGGGGGAGAGATCGAGGGAGGTGGCGGGAACAGCCCCTCGACTACCCTCTGGAGGAGTTCGGGCTCCAGGGAGTCCATGGGGGGAGCGCTGCGCATTTTGTTGCGCACCACCTTGTACGGCCGCCCCCATGGGTCCCTGTCCAGGGTAGCCAAGAACGACTCGTGAGCTTCGTCCTTGGCCTTGGCGATCGCAACCTGGAGGGCCCCCTTAGCCTCTTTGAGGGCCCTGTGGAGCCCTTCCTCCTCTTCCGCACTGTGCCGCCTGCGCCTACAGTGTTGGTAGGCGCGGCGGGCACTGTTACTGGTGGACCGCAGGGCCGCAATTTCAGCGGACCACCAGTATACTCTCTTGCGGTTGAACAGGCGGCCGACCCGAGGCATGGCCGCGTCGCACACCGTCTGTAATGCGACTCGGAACTGTGCCGCCCTTTCCTCAGCTCCGAGGGTGACGGGTGGGGCAGCACACCACGCCTCCACCATGGCCGCCTCGTTCGCCTTGTCCCTGTCCAAATGGACCAGGGACCACTTTGGGAACTTTCGCCCCCTCCTGGCTCTGCCCGTGATGGGCGACGGTGGAACCCCCGCTGTGAAGACCCTCATCCTGATGTACAGGTGATCTGAGAGGGTCTCCACATCCTCCAGGACGCGCCAATCCGTGACGCGTGCAGCTATGGCAGGGGTCGCGAACGTGACGTCCACGATTGACCCCCCTTGCCGCCGCACGCAGGTATTCGCGGTGCCCCGGTTTAGGACCACGAGTCCCGTTGCCGTCACCCAATCCCCAAGAGCCATACCCCTATGGTCCGTAATGGGGGAACCCCATGCCGAACTTTTGGCGTTGAGGTCCCCCAGGACCATAACCTGCCTCGGGGCAGCCCTCCGGACCACCCCCCCTAGGATCCCCAGGAACGTGTCAAACTCCCGCAGCGGCCTATTGGGGGAGAAGTACACGGCCACCAGCACCGTGTCGTTCCCCCATCTGGCCGCCACGAATCCCGGGCCACCCTCGATCCTTGATAAGGGGGGGAGGTCCCCCATCGCCGGCACCACGATCGCCACTACTCCGTCGGTATCCCCTACCCAATTAGATTGTGGGGGGACGAAGTATGGCTCCGCTACAACCGTAACGCCAATTGCCCACTCCGCCATGGCCTGCATGAGCAGATCCTGAGCTCTGGCGGAGTGGTTGGCGTTTATCTGCAGGACGTCTAGATGCTGGTGTGCTGGCATTTAGACGTCCATACGGTTGTCCTCTTGGTGCCGGCTGGCGGCTGTTTCGGCTGGAGGGGGTCGGGTGGGGCGGGAGGGTCTCGGCCTCGCCTCTCTTCCCTTTGTCTCCGGTGGGGAGCATTTTGGTCCACTCATAACGTGGTCGGCTGGGAGGC
The DNA here is from genome assembly GCA_918857605.2 of Philereme vetulata. NCBI lineage: Eukaryota > Metazoa > Arthropoda > Insecta > Lepidoptera > Geometridae > Philereme > Philereme vetulata. The sequence continues at coordinate 8,657,623 of OU975455.1, read as the reverse complement.
CTGCATGGTGGCATACTGCGCACCATACCTTCTCCTCCCAGCATTCGGCTGCTTTGTGCCCCTCTGCGCCGCACCGGTAACACATCTGGCCCCGGTCCACCTTTGAGGGGCACAGCTCACGCGCGTGGCCGACACCCATACATTTGTAGCACCGCATGGGTGCTGGTCCGACGGAGTTGACCCTGGCAGACGACCAGCCTACCAGGATATGACCACACTTGAGGAGGGCTTTTGCAGTCCCCACCGGGCATTGCACGAGAGCCACCCCACTACCATTAAAGTATGTAGGGCGAATGCCCCCCACCTTAATGTGCGCCTCGGTGCATCCCCCCGCCTTGGCGACGGCAGCCGCCAGGGTCTCCCTTGTCGCCGACTCGTCTAGGCCGGCGACCTCGATAGCGGCCATCTTTTCAGGGCGGCTTACATGGGCAACGTCGCCCACGAGGACCTGCAGCTTTGCTGCGAGGCTGTCCGCCGCCCTTCCGCTATCTGCTCCAGGGACCTCGATGACTCGGCCCCCCGTCACCGAGTTCCTGACCCTGACATGCTGCAGGCCTATCTCCTCCAACCTTATGCCATTAATGGCCTTGGACATGACAGCCTGCAGCGTGGTGTCGGTGGCAATGTCCTTCCTCATAGTGATTACCACCGCTGCCGTCTTGGGGACTACCAGACCCTTCTGCTTTGGTGCCGCTTTCTTCTTGGGCGGCGGGGGGGGTGGGGGAGTGGCCGTAGCCTTTCCCTTTCCCTTCCTCTTCTTTTTTCCTGCTACCTGGGCCCATGTCTCGCCCGGGGGCACTGGTGCAGTCTCCACTGCTGGGGCAGGCTTGCTTGCCGGGGCAGGCTTGGCTGCTGGGGCAGGCTTGGCTGCCGGGACAGTCTTGGCTGCCGGGGCGGTGGTTTCCTGGGCCGCCGGGGCCGCTTTTTTTGCGGCCCTTTTCGGCCTGCCATCCCCGAGCCTGGCCCTGCTCTCGGGCTCGGAGGCAACTTCTCTCGTTGAGGCCGGTGGGGCCTTCTTCTTTTTATCCGCCGCTAGCGGGGGGCGGATTATTGGTGCGGGAGGAAGGCGACTGGCGATCCCCTCGATTCTGGCATTAATCATGTCACCGAGGGAGACCATCAAGTCGCGCTTCATGGTGTCCAGCATCTCCGCCAACTCCGCAGCAGCGGATTGTGTCGGCGGGGGGGCCCTAGGGGCCGGGGTCTCTTGCACCGGCTGCGGGACCGGGGCCTGGCGCTCCGAGAAGGCAATTCTCAGGGCCTTAAGCTCCGCTGTGCAGAGAGCAAGTTGTTCCCGCATTCTCTTGTTGTCCGCCTTCAGGATGCGGATCTCCTCGCTCTCTGACCTGGAGGCGTCAAGTTCCTCCATGGCACTTAGTATGGTGCGGCAGGCCCGGTTCATGGTGCCCCACACCTCACCCTTCAAGTTGCCCGACTTGCGGGCCCCCTCCATTATTTCCACTGCCGCTTGTTTGGCAGCCTCCACCGGGTCAGAGAGGAGAACCTCCGACGGGGGCGTCAACATCTTTCGTGGTGGGGAGGTAGTTCCCCCACTCCCTCTCCCCATTGTTCCCTTGGAGCGGAGCTCCGGGAAGTCCTTCCTATACGAGGAGGGGCCGGCGGCGACATCTGTGTCGGAGCTGAGGTAATTCTCCGAACTTCGGAGCTTACCTCTTGCCGATGCCATCCCCGCGTAGGCCCCCTTGGGCTTGCCCCTCCGGGCTGTTCCAACCTTAGGCCCATTATCGGGCCTTGCGTCATCCGCCTGGTCAACATGCCCCCTCTTCTGGGGCTGAGAAGCCATCTCAATGGCCTCTGTGAGTTCTTCCTCGGATTCAGAGGAAGAATCCAAAAATCTTTCGTCCCACTTGCGGTGGGAACCCCCCCCCCTCTTCAGACGTGGTCATTATGGCCCCGCCAACGTCTCTGCCAAATTTGGATCAAGTCCGACAACCCCAGCCGAAGTTATCACCCCAAACAGAGTTTGGTTAAAAAAACGGTCAAGGGGGAGTCGGCTTGGAGAAATCCCATACAATTTTCAAAAAGCGCCTAAAAAACCGAATAGCAATCCGGTCCCTTAGGACACTTTTTGAAAAATTTTTTTGGCTGACTTCCCGTCAACGTAGCCGGGTGCCAAAAACAACAACTAATAGGGGCTGAAATCCCCTATCCCCTGGCACCCCTACTGAGACCGTAGGGGTAAACCACAACCTAGATATTCAGACCCAAACTTTGCCGACTTTTTTGTGCAAAATTTTTTCCCTAATTTTACATAAAATTACTAAAAATCCGATTACTTCCAAACCCTAAGAGAGAAAGCAACCGGACCTAGCCTACGCGAAAATTAACTATTGCCGCTATGTCCTAACCCAAAAAAATGCGTAGAACGATAGCCGCAAAGCCGACTTTTTTTCGATTGAAAAAGGTAAACAAACCGTTTTTCAATCAAAAAATCCCGACTTGTAACTTTCCGCTTCTTTTTGCAATATCTTGGTCCGCAAAACACTCAGCGACACACCGTTTTCACAGATGTGTGCGCCTCGTGAATCCGCAACTTACGATGTATTGAACTGCGCTGTAGCTCTCATAGGCTGATCGCTAAGGCAGCTAATACACCGGGTCAACCTAACCTAACCTAACCTAACCTAACCTAACCTAACCTAACCTAACCTAACCTAACCTAACCTAACCTAACCTAACCTAACCTAACCTAACCTAACCTAACCTAACCTAACCTAACCTAACCTAACCTAACCTAACCTAACCTAACCTAACCTAACCTAACCTAACCTAACCTAACCTAACCTAACCAGTCTGCTGCCGCCCGTTGTCGAGCGAGCTGCTTTTTGGAGGAAGCTCCGTGCTAAAAAATCGTGAAAAATAGAAAAAGTGACGGAATATACCAGTGCTATACATCAAAATAAGCGTCTTGTAATCGCGCACACGATACAAAAAACCGCGTAGTAAGAAGTGAAAAACTCGCGAAGTTATTGTGAGAAAAGTGGTTTTTTAAAGTTATTTTAAACTTTAAACTCGATTATCTCGAATTCTACAGCGACAACCTACATATATTTTTGTGCCTTCTGAAAGGCCTTCTGGAGACCTCTCGTTTTATTCCATCGTCTGATTTTTCTCGCGCAGGAGCGCTGAGAAAAAGACAAAAAAACAAGTTCCACGTGGCCACGAGGTCATCGATTCCGACCACCTGGAATCAAACAGACACCTGGAGCAGCTGGGCGCTATAGGAGGAACCAGGGAGGCACTTTAAGAAATAAAAATTAGTTAAGTTTTGACTTAGATATTATTATTTCAATATTTTTAAATTTTTGAACACCCATAACTTTTTATTTAAATGTTTTACCTATAAATTAAAAATCAAAATTCAGTAGGTCTGGTGGTCTTCTACCACTAGTAAAAAATTCACAATAGATTGATCAGCTGGTTTTCGAGTAATGATATTTTAAAAGTTTGAGGTTAGCACGAGGTGCCTGAAATAATAGTGATAGCAAAATTTTAAGTATTGGAAAGTAAGGATATTTTAATTTTAAGACTTTGTGCTGTTTTGGTTTTTTGAAAATTGTATTCTCAGATTTTTAATTTGCATTTTTCAAGAAATCAGGGTCTTTTTTGTATTTTAAAAATAAGGGGGGGGTTATTTTAAGTAGTAGTTAGAACTAAGTGATAGGTCTTCAAAAGACCTTTTTTGGGATTCCAAACTCGGTTGAGTTTGGACAAATACAGCAAAAGTTAGACCCGAGACGGCCTTTTGGCGGCCATATTGGAAAATTTTGATGACTTGTATCTGCCTCATTTTTGATCAGAAATCATTTGCGTTTTCGGCACTGGCTTTGACAGGACTAGCTCTACCCAAATTAACCGTAAAATTGTCACAATAGAGTCCAACTCTAAAACACAAATTTGACATCGGGAAGAGATAGATCTTGGCGAGGCCATCCCGAAAACCCAAAACACTAGGTAGATACGATCAGAAATAGACTAGCAGCGGGCTTTTAAAGTTCGCGCGGCGAACGCGGTGGCCATTTTGGAAATTTTAAATAGCCCATAACTTCTTTGTTTTTCGTGCTATTTGGTTGGGGTTTTCGCTGGTGTCCTTGGAATTGAGTTCTCTATCCTCTGATCACCTCTAGGATTCTACCTAGAGTCAAAACTTTGACCCACACTTTGACATCAAAAAAGGATAGAGCCTCGTTAGTACATCGCGAGGGCCCAGATCGGAAAGCCTATCGAAATCACCCTACCTCTTAACTTTCACATTTTTCGGCTTATTGTTCGGCAATATTTTTCGGCTACTGACCTAATTTCGGGTTCCCTTGAATGGACTCAAATTATTCGAAATTAATATAGGTTGTGTCAATTGTGTGTTACTGTGATAGTTATAAGCGTCCATTATTCAATTTACATTTTAATTTTAAAATTTTGACTTTAATTTTATTTTTATACAATTATTAATTAGATATTATTATTAAGATTAGTATTTAAGTTACATTAGATTAATTAAGACATACTCCTATTGAGCCAACAATTTTACACAGACAATTTTAGCAAATTTTTATAACTTTTACAAATTTCCTATTTATCGTGTACTAGCGTAGTTATAGACATACTCTTATTGAGTAAATTTGATTTAATTTTGACGAAGCGACTATCCTACGTTCTCAACAATGTTCGGAATGAGGACCCCGGTGAAAAACTCAACTGCGAACTCCCCCAAAAAAGCTGTAGAACCGGCGGACAAGGTGGGCCCCCTATTGGAGACCCAAGACCGGACTTTTACTGTCCGCCGCAGCATTGGGGAGATTGAGGCCCGGGCAAAGACCTCACCGAAAAAGGCCGAGGCGCCGGTGGCGGGCCCCTCAAAGGTAAAAACACGCACCGCATCATCGGAGGCTGCGGCCAGCCCGCCCTTGAAACCAACTTATCCCACCAGACTTGCCGAGGGAAGGGCATACCTGAATAAGGCAAAGCTCCACCTCGGCAATGCTAGGAACTTAAAAACGGAAATTAAGGACGGGGTCACCGCAGCCGTGGACCGGCTTTATCAGCTGCTCAAAGAGTCGGAGGCGGTCAAGGAGGGAGCTCGGAGTAAGGGTCGGGATGGGAAGGAGGCGGGGGAACCTTTACACCCCCCGCTCCCTTCTCACCCTGTCCCAAACCCGGTTAATAATGAATTAATAAAAAAGATGGAGGAGCACCTTACCTTGATCGCTGAAAACACGGCAAAGATGGAGGGCCTCAAGGAGACCCTACTGAGCCACCAGAAGGTCTTGGAGGGGTCAAGCTATGCGAGCGTCACGGCCGGACCGATGAGAACGAAATCACAGGAGCAAACCCCCATGCACTCGGTCGTCATAACGTCCAAGGATGACCAGGAGACGGGCGACCAAGTATATGAGAGGATTAGGGCAGCAGTAAATGCAAAGGAGGAGGGAGTACAGATTGACAAGGTGAGAAGAGCAAGGGACAGGAAAGTAATAATAGGATGTAAAAATCGGGAGGAGCTAAAGAAGGTCAGGGACAGGCTCAGCGAGAGAGAGTGTCATCTTAATGTCGAAGACATTAAAAACAAGGACCCCCTTGTAGTGCTCCTCGGAGTCTGCAATTACCACAAGGACGAAGAAATCCTAAAGGCCATCAGGAGACAGAACGGACATCTGCTCAGGGACTTAAGTCCGGAGGATGACCGGATGGAGATCTCCTTCCGTCGCAAGGCCAGAAACCCGCTTACCACGCACATAGTGGCCAAGGTGTCGCCACTGATATGGCGGCGCTTCACCGACGCAGGGGCGGTGCACGTCGACTTGCAGCGCGTCAGAGTGGTCGACCAGTCCCCCCTCATTCAGTGCTCGCGCTGTTTGGGATATGGACATGGCAAGAGATTCTGCCGCGAGGCAGTCGACGCGTGCAGCCACTGCGGAGGACCACACCTGAGGCCCGAGTGCGCGGATCGGATTGCGGGCGAACCCCCCAGTTGCACCAACTGCGTAAAGTCGAAAATGGGGGGAGCAGACCACAACGCTTTTAGCAGCGAATGCCCGGTGAGGCGCAAGTGGGAGGCACTGGCGAGATCCACCGTGGCATATTGCTGAGGGCGTGGTTACGGTCTCCCCATATAAGATAGCACAAGCAAATCTCCAGCGGAAAAGATTAGCCACCAATGAAATCCTGGTCGAAGCAGAAAAGCGCGGAATAACCGCAGCGCTTCTGCAGGAGCCTTATGTGGGAGCGGAGAGGAAGATGAGAAGTCACCGGGGCGTAAGGGTCTTCCAGAGCACTGAGCAAGGAGAAGGGACTGTCAAGGCGGCAATAGCCGTATTCAACCATGACCTTGATATAATACAGTACCCGCAACTCACCACTAATAACATCGTAGTGGTGGGGATCCGAACCAGTGCATGGGAGATCACGCTGGTGTCTTACTACTTCGAACCAGACTTGCCCATAGGCCCCTACCTGGACCATATAACGTTGGTAAGGCAAACCGCTGGAGTGAAAAAGCTTATAATAGGTGGCGACGCAAACGCGAAGAGCAGTTGGTGGGGCAGTAATGTGGTGGACAACCGAGGAGAGGATATGATGGGAACGCTGGACGACCTCGGCCTTCAGATCCTCAACACGGGTGTAACTCCGACCTTCGACACCATCAGAGGCGGCCAACGGTATAAAAGTCATGTTGACGTAACTGCCTGCACGGAGAATGTGCTAGACCTGGTTGAGGACTGGACAGTCGTGGAGAATCTGACAAGCGCGGACCACAACGGCATTATTTTTAATATTCGGTTGAAAAAATCAAAAGGTACAAATATTATTAGAAGCACACGAAAATACAATACTTTAAAAGCAAATTGGGGATCGTTTCATGAGAAACTGACCCAATTAAAAGCAGACCATAAATTAACTTTAGATGAATTAAATGATATTAATACAGTAGGAAAATTAGAATTAGTAATAGTAAATTATTCAAAAGTCATCACAGAAGCGTGTAAATATTCAATTCCTGAAAAGAAAAACATAGAAAAATTTTCAATGCCGTGGTGGTCTGATAAACTTGCACAGATGAAACGCGAAGTCACAACCAGGAAGCGTAGAATCCGCTGCGCTGCGCCGATCCGGAGAAAGATGGTAGTCGAAGAGTACCTGAAAAAGAAAGAAGAATATGAGTTGGAGGCTCGGAGGGCTGAGGTCGAGAGCTGGAAGGAGTTCTGTGGGAAACAGGACAGGGAGGGGGTCTGGGACGGCATATATCGGGTAATAGGAAGGACAAAGAAAAGGGAAGAGGACTTGCTACTGGAAAGGGAGGGAACGGTGTTGGACGCGAAGGACTCCGTAAAACTTTTAGCAGAAAAGTTTTATCCGGAGGACTTAATAGAAGAAGATAACGCCGAGCACCACCTAACCAGGGACCTAGCGGAAAAAATAAACGGAGGAGAGCATGATGACTCATGCGACCCTCCGTTCACAAAGACGGAGCTAGAAGTCGCAACAAAGTCCTTTAACCCGAAAAAAGCACCTGGAGCCGATGGATTTACCCTCGATATTTGCAGACAGGCGATAAAAAACTGCCCAAATCTCTTCCTGGGCCTGCTGAACAAGTGCCTTGCTCTTCATTACTTTCCCAATCTGTGGAAGCAAGCGGTTGTCGTGGTGCTGAGAAAACCCGGCAAAGAAAAGTATAACGACCCGAAATCCTATAGGCCAATCGGACTCCTGCCCGTTTTGGGCAAGATCTACGAGAAGATGCTGGTTGCCCGCCTCAAATTACACCTAATACCGCGGATGAGTACCCACCAGTACGGGTTCATGCCCCAGAAGAGCACCGAGGACTCCCTCTATAACCTTATCCAAATCATCCGAACAAAATTGGACAAAAAGAAATTGGTTTTACTGGTGTCCTTGGATATAGAGGGAGCCTTCGATAGCGCCTGGTGGCCAGTTATCAGGGTCCGTCTGGCGGAGGAAAAGTGTCCGCTAAACTTGAGGCGGGTAATGGATAGTTATCTAACGAACAGGGCGGTCCAAGTTAGGTATGCCGGCGAGGAATGCCACAGGAAAACTAGCAAGGGTTGCGTGCAAGGCTCCATTGGGGGCCCCATCTTGTGGAACCTGATCTTAGATCCACTCCTAAAAGATCTCGACAGAAAGGGCTCCTATGCGCAGGCGTTTGCAGACGACGTGGTGTTGGTTTTCGATGGTGAGACGGCGCTGGAAGTAGAAGGACAGGCCAATGCCGCTCTCGAGTATGTTCGGACGTGGGGTGTCAAAAACAAGTTGAAATTCGCTCCGCACAAAACCATGGCCATGACCATAACGCGGAAGCTCAAGTATGACACTCCACGCCTGAGCATGGGCGGGGTCGACATTGGCATGTCCAAAGAGATGAAAGTTCTGGGTCTTACCATCGACGACAAACTAACTTTTAATCCGCACGTAGCAAACGTCTGCCGGAAAGCCCTAAACTTTTACAAACAGCTGTCGAGAGCAGCGAAAACAAGTTGGGGCCTTCAAACCGATATTGTAAAAATCATCTATACGGCGGTAGTTGAGCCAACGATCTTGTACGCGGCGAGTGCGTGGGCGCCTGCTACCAATAAGCTTGGAATCCGTAAACAGTTAGATGCTGTCCAACGGGGGTTCGCACAGAAAATCGTAAAGGCATACAGAACGGTCTCCCTAAACTCGGCACTATTACTCGCTGGGCTGCTTCCTATGGACATCAGAGTCAGGGAAGCAGCCTTGCTTTATGAGATAAGAAAAGGTTACACCCAGCAAGTAATAGGAGACCGGGATATGGAAAGACGGGTTGCTTTCAGCGACGCACCACATCCCGCGGAGCAGATAGGGTCAGAATTCACCTGCGTGGTGGATGAGGCAGCACTGGTACAGCATTACAACAACGATGGCCTGAACATTTTCACCGACGGCAGCAAGCTGGAGGGAAAGGTCGGCGCCGCATTTTCTGTATGGACTAATGCGGCGGAGACAAGTTCCCGAAAGCTAAAGCTGGACCAGTGCTGCACCGTGTACCAGGCGGAGTTACTGGCCCTCTATAAAGCAACTGAATATGCACTAAAATCCGCGAACCTCAGTTGTAGCATTTTTTGTGACTCGAGATCCGCCCTTGAAACGGTGACAGACTGTCGTTCCCTCCATCCCCTCGCGGTAAACACGAAAGCCAACCTTAGAAAAATTAACAAAATGGGTAAGAATTTACAATTATTCTGGATAAAGGCACACGCGGGGTTGGAGGGAAACGAGAGAGCGGACGTTTTGGCAAAGGACGCGGCGTTATACAAAAAGACCAAACCGGACTACTGCAGGTGTCCAATATCCTTCGCCAAGCGACAAATACGCCTGCTGTCGCTTGGAGAATGGAACCAGCGATACGCAGACGGTGCAACGGCATCCACCACAAAAACCTTTTTCCCAAACGCAATAAGCGCGTACCCTGTAATTAAGAAAATAACACTCGATAAATTTATTGTCCAACTTATGACAGGGCACGGCGGGTTCTCCTCGTACTTGCACCGATTTAAGTGCAGGGACAGCCCGTCGTGCGACTGCGACCCAGAACATGAAGAGAGCGCGCTGCATGTTATAACAGAATGCCCCATATATGGTAAATTGAGATTCGAAGCTGAATGTGAGATGGATCGGAATGTGAGCATAGGAAGTATTAATAAGATAATGGAAGATAAAGACATAAGATATATTTTTATAGATTATTGTACTAAAGTAGTTAAAAGAGTAGTATATAAGAATAAATAGAATTAGAATATTGTAACTCTTCACATGTAAGATATAAAAAATGTCAAATATAATAATAAGAAACAATGTAATGATGATTTAATTAAGAATATAGATTTTGTATAGACAATAGGGATAAGATAATAAAAATGTATAAAATAGCAATAAAATAATGTATAGACAATAATTAAAATAAAGATCAAACTTCCATGTAGAATAAGAAATAAAGACCCCACCTGTGTAGAATTATTTAGAAGCAAAGACTCCAACCCCCATGTCGGAGGCATCATGTAGGATAGCTCGCGGGCCGGGCCTCTGCGCCCGGACAGGAAAAAAAAAAAAAAAAAAAAAAAAAAAAAAAAAAAAAAAAACAAAAAAAAAAAAAAAAAAAAAAAAAAAAAAAAAAAAAAAAAAAAAAAAAAAAAAAACCTAACCTAACCTAACCTAACCTAACCTAACCTAACCTAACCTAACCTAACCTAACCTAACCTAACCTAACCTAACCTAACCTAACCTAACCTAACCTGGCATAAAAGCTTACCTTAATCGTTTTAAGTTAGCAGATGATCCGTTTTGCACTTGTGACGACACAAGTCCTGAAACGATAGAACACATATTATTAGAATGCCCCAAATACGGACTAGAGCGACATAACTATGAGAGTAGGGCGGATCAGAAACTAACAAAACAAAGCATAAGTGAGTTCATTGACGACGACAACTGCCGGGCCCATTTCCTTGCCTTCGCAGAGAGCATTCTGCGGAAAGCAGCCAAGGCGAATGGGTCCACAGTAGTCTGAAGCACTATAGGTGGGGTGATCAGTTTAGTTTTAAATTTTTTATTATTTTTTTTTATTTGTATTTTTATTTTAATCTAATTTATTTTATGAACAAGGAATTATTATATTATTAAATTTTATACAGAAAAATATAATAGCATTCAAATTTGGATTTTAATTTATAATTTAATCTTATCCATTTTCATATAATTGCGAACCCAATTACGCTGAAATTGAAATATAACGGAAAGCTATAATCTGAAACACGCTAGGTGGGATCATCAGTGTATTTTTAATTTTATTTAAATTATTTTAAATTTACTTTATAAACAAGGAAGTACTCAATTATTTAATTTTATACAGAAAAATATAATAGCAATCAAGTTTCGATTTTAATTTGTAATTTAAATTTAATTTTGTCTATTGTAATACAATTGCGAACCGAATAACGCCAAAATTGAAATATAACGGAAAAATATTTAAAGTAAGGCTAGATCCTAGTACTTGATTGTAATCAAAAGATAAGTAATTTTAATGGATTCATTTATAAATAATATATATTAAGTGATTATCTAGTAGGAAAAAGAAAAGAAAGAAAGCAAAAAGTAAGAAAGAAAAAAAAGAAAGAAAGAAAAAAAAAATAGAAAAAAGAAAAAAAAAGAGAGAAAAAAAAAAAAAAAAAAAATTAATTGATTCAACATATGTATTAGTTAAGATTACGGTTATTACATGTAATAACCAATTCATTGTACTAGTATAATAATTCATTGTAAAATAGGTTTCAAAGCTTCTGTAAAAATTGTTTTTAATAAAGATATTCACGTTGTTGCATAATAAATAGCAACAGTAGCTCGCGGGCCGGGCCTCTGCGCCCTTACAAAAAAAAAAAAAAAAAAAAAAAAAAAAAAAAAAAAAAAAAAAAAAAAAAAAACCTAACCTAACCTAACCTAACCTAACCTAACCTAACCTAACCTAACCTAACCTAACCTAACCTAACCTAACCTAACCTAACCTAACCTAACCTAACCTAACCTAACCTAACCCAGTCTGAGTCGGACCGCACTCAAGAGCGCCACGATTTTACCTTGCTCCGCACGAAGAAATTCAAAAAAATCGTAAAGTGTTGTTTTAACAGTCGTGTGATACACCAAAATTTGTGAAAAGTTAAGGCGCACACAATCGTGAAAACCGTGTTTTAGTCTGTGAAGTGCGCGCGAAGTTATTCGCAAATAAGTGAAAGTTTTGAAAAATTTTAAATTTCAAAGTGAAACGCCGCTCGTTTTTGAGCGGTGACCTTTTGTTTTTCCACTGCTAGAGTGAGGGTGTCTTGGGTTCTTATACAACGGACTAATTTTTGGATTTTTTCCGTGCTCGCGCACGGAAATAAGTCCAAAAGTACTATAAGCACGTGGCCGCGAGGTTGGGACCCAGGGCACCTGGACAAGTTCTGACAAAAGGGCCATCCGGACGCCATCACCCTGAAGCAGGAGGCACTTTCAGATCTGAAAAAGTGGAATATTTCACAGAGTTATAGACATTTAAAAAAACTTATGAATTTTGAAAATTTTCAAAATTGATTATTTTGTGAAAGTGAGCGGTGACCTCGTGATTTTAATTAACATATATATTGGTCCTAATTAGTTTCAAGTTTTACCAAATTACCAGAATTATCTCAATATTATTTTAGTAGTTTTAAATTGCAAAAGTTCAGAAATCTAGGGTCGCTAGATGAAAGCTGCCCACGGTGCCATCAATACACCTGATAAAGTAGGTATATATGAAAATATATGTTGTCCATAATCACAGTAATCTAATTCAGTTTAAATTTTGTAATTCGGACCATAAATAGCTGAGATATTGACTAATTTATGTGAGCACAGATTCGAACGCTCACAAGAAACGGTCAAATATTTTTAGTTTGTTTACGTTTTTAAAGTTCAATTATAGCATTATTAGTTGGTCTCTTTAGTAAGTACAGAGATAATTTAGGTTAATAAATTCAACAAGAATCTATTACAGTTTAAATATTAAAAATCGGATTATAATTAACTGATATATCGACATATTTGTAGGGGCTGGAATCACATTTCTTTTGAATCTAATTTATGTGAGCACAGATTCGAACGCTCACAAGAAACGGTCAAATATTTTTAGTTTGTTTACGTTTTTAAAGTTCAATTATAGCATTATTAGTTGGTCTCTTTAGTAAGTATAGAGATAATATCGGTTAATAAATTCAACAAGAATCTATTACAGTTTAAATATTAAAAATCGGATTATAATTAACTGATATATCGACATATTTGTAGGGGCTGGAATCACATTTCTCTTGAATCCAGACAAAATTTTTGGCAGAGTTTTGTACTCGTTTTGTGTTTATAACATTCCTAACTGAGTGGATGGACCCCACTTTTTATAAGGACGAGTAATAGGGGTTATTTAATATAGTACTTTTCCCCCTTTTAAACGAAAGGCACGGATCGTATAATCAGTTAGGTTGCTTTGTTTGTCAAATCCGACCAGCCATTTTTATGTTATTTATTGTTTTAGTCTCCGCCATCTTGTTCTTAGTGCGGCCCATGGGAAAGGAATGCGTACATTTCACAGATTAGTTAATACTTACTAAGGCACATATTAACCTATCTTGCTTCCGTTCACAATTGCGCACTATACTAGTGTTGCAAGCGGACTTTTCTCATGCTGCTGTGAGTTGTGCCCGGCGTAACTGGTTCTTTCTTGGTCGCACTCTGTGGGTTTTACTTATTTGTATATTGTATTTTAAATTATTTACTTTGTAATTCGGACCATAAATAGCTGAGAAATTGATTAATTTATGTGAGCACTTAATAATATTTTTATTTCATTTTCATTTACTTATTTTTTGGGAAAAAGGGGGAACAAGAAAGACTAACTGAATTATATGTAATAATTTAATAATAATAATTTCAATTATCAAAAGTGTAATGGTAAATAGTAAGTAGTTATGGTAATTTCATAGTATAGTTATTATTTTGCTTTTGATTTTTTATTGTTGTACAAGGATTATTGGGTGGTTTGAATAGGGGCCTGGGTATTTTGACCTACTTATTTGTAATAGTTTTGGTGATTCCTTTGATTAAGTAATTGATAGATTATTGCACAGAAAGCAGGCAAAGCGAGGCTATACATGTGCTCAGATTGTTTTGGTAGGCACTGATAATTGGTAGGATAAACCTATCCTTCGTCCTGTTTTCCTGCTAGGGAAATCTGGGGTTTTTGGTCGGCGGTATTGCATATTAGTTGGAATCAAAATTATATGTTATCAATGTGTTTTATTGTTTAGGTTGCATAATTTTATGTACTTAATTCTTATATTATTCCAATTAATAGACGGATCGTAGCTGACTCCTTGAGTTGTGCGGTTGGTGCGCAAGGATTGCTCCTGCGGAATTGAAAGGCGGAATTTATCAAGACAATATATTAATAATATTTATATTTATTTGTTTTTAAATAGGCAAATAGGCGATGTCTTCTTCTAGGCCGAAGGCTACGACGTTGTCAAAGTCGAGGGTCACCAGACAGACTGTTGGGACGGAGGAGAGGGCGGACGGCGGAGGCGCGGGGCCGGCGAAGGGAGTGGGGCCGGCGGCGGTGGGCGCGGGTCTGACGGGGTTGCACGTGCACTCGCAGCCGCATTCTACGCCCGTGACGAGGAGGGCTGCGGGTCGGGCAGCTGCGACGCTAAGGGGTGCCTCGACGGCGGAGAAGCTCGGGCGCGACCGGAGTCGAGAGCGAACCACCACCTCGCGCCTGCCGCCTGCCCCTGGCTTCGCCCCCGCCCCTGTCCCGGGAACTGTCAGCAGACTGAGGTCCCGGCTGGAGTCCACGTCGAGTACTGCGGATCAGGTAACGGTCTCGATGCAGCTGGTACAGAGCACGCCCTCGGACGCTTGCTACAAGTCTCCGGCTTTGGCGGCGGCGGGGGAGGGGGACGGCGGCGGCGCTGATGGTTCCCCCGATTCCCAGTGCGGGCTTCTGGAGCTGTCCACGATGTCACTGGGGGAGGGCGGGCCGATTCACGAGGCCCCGCGGATCGCCAATCGGCTCCTGCAGAAGTCCATAGCGGAGCTTGACAAGTCCCGCAACCTGCACAAAGAGATCAAGGAGGCGCTCCTGGCGGGGCTCAAAGGGCTGCACGACATGGTCCTGCGGCTCGCCGACTCCCGCTGCCGACACATCGCCGAGAAGGAGAGGATCAGGGCCAGCGCGGAGAGGCAGCGCACCCTAGAACAGAAAATGCACGCCGGTAAGTTGGAGGCTATCAGCGCGCGTGTACAGCTCGACTTGGAGGAGCTGAGGCGCACGAGTGTTAAGACGCTGCACGAAAGCGAGGCCACCCTGCAGCTTGTGCGGGAGATGCGCTCACACAAGGGCGGGGGAGCGGGGCCCGGTGAGCAGGTGGACAGGCTGGTGGAGGAAGTGCGCGCTCTTCGCGAGGAGTGCCGCCGACCGAAGCCACCTGGAGATGCCCTTGCCCCCGATTTCGTCGAACCCGGAGTCGGGACTCCCGTCGGCTCCCTAGCGGAGCGGGCGGAGAGGTCTCGGTGGCCAGGGTCGGGAGACGGAACCGATGCTCGGGGGACCTTCGTGGGGGTTCACCGGACCCGCTCCTCGTATGCCGCGGCGGTGAGTAGGTATCCAATCATAATTAAGTCTGATGATCCTAGCCGTACGGGAGACCAAATTGTAACTACGATCAAGGAGGGAATTGATGTCATAGGTTTAGGAGTGGGGGTTAACGGGGTTCGTAAATGCAAAAATAGTCGAGTCGCCATCTCGCTGGAGTCAGAGAGGGAGCGGGCAGCGATGGGCGAGGCTATCGAGGGGCTGGGGGCGGGCCTCACAGTGTCGGAGCCGCGGGCCAGGGATCCGTATCTCCGGCTCGGGGGGATCATCTCTGAGCTCAGCGACGCCAAGGTGGAAGAAGCGCTTGTCCAGCAGAACGGCTGCCTTCTCCAGCGGGTGCCTGAAAATGAAAGAAAGGTAAAGGTAGTCAGGCGAATAAGAGGTAGGACCGTCGGATTGAACAGCGTCGTGGTTCAAGCGAGCCCGGCGATGTGGGGGGCTCTGAGGGACCGCAGGGTGCGACTGGGGTACCAGATGGTCAGCGCAGTCGACCAGTCGCCTCTCGTACAGTGTTACCGGTGTCTTGGGTTCTCGCATAGAGCGGTGGACTGCAGGGCTCCGGAGCCGAGGTGCGGCCGCTGTGCGGAAGCTCACGACACGAGGGAGTGTCCGAACCGGGACCGGGCTCCGCTTTGTACCAACTGCCGAGCCAGGCGGGCTCAGGGCTGTGATCACCCTGCCTACAGCTTCGACTGTCCCGAGTGGAGGAGGTGGGATAGGATAGCCAGACTGGCTGTCCGGTACTGCTGAGGGCACTGAGCCCGCCTCCCTACAGAATATTAGGATTCTACAGTGCAATTTAGGCAGAGGTAGGGCGGCGACGCACGAGTGTTTGCGCGAGGCGACCGTCGGGGGCGTGCACGTGCTATTGCTGCAGGAGCCGTATGTGGGTAGCAAAGCTCGCATGTCCGCTCCCGGTGGATTCAGAGTCGTCCAGAGCGCCGCCAGAAGCGCTGAAAAGCCTGTTCGGTCTGCAATCGTCGTCACTGATCCTAATATTAAGTTTGTTGAAAATTCAAAATTAATTACTGAAGATGTTTTAGGTTTAGTTATAAAGATAGATAATTTAAGAATAGGTCTAATTAGCATATATTTACATAAGGAACACAATTTAGATTATTATTTGGCCACTATCAAGAGGATCATGCAAGAGATGAGGGTCGACCGGATTCTGCTGGGCGGAGACGTGAACGCGAGGAGTTACTGGTGGGGATGCGATGAGGAGGATGATAGGGGCCTGGCCGTTGTGGAAATTCTGGCTGAGCTGGGACTGGAGGTGCTGAATCAGGGTGCCGAGCCTACTTACTTTGCGTTCAGGTCGGGGCAGGCTTGCACTAGCATAATTGATATAACGGCATGCTCTGCTTCCTTGCTAGCTCATGTCTATAACTGGAGAGTAGAAGATAAGTTCTGTACTTTGTCTGATCATAGGCCAATATCGCTTACCTTACAAATACACACTCATCAAGGATTGGACTCTGAGGACAGCAACAGTACGAGAATCTACAACACGGATAAGGCTGACTGGACTGAGTTCGGCTTAGAGTTTGAGCAAGAACTGATCAGGCTGAGCTTGGAGAGCTGCGTGGCCGAAGTGCAGGACAGGGAGGGAGTGAATCGCGTCACCGCACAATACACAGACTGCATTGTTAGTGCCGCAGAAAAGGCGATCCCTCGCTTACCTCGTAAAAAGATTGGTAAAGCCTGCAAATGGTGGACGGCTGAACTTGCTCAGCTGAAGGCTGAGATGGTGCGATGCAGAAGAAGGATCGCAAAGGCAAACCCGCAGAGAAGACGAATTGTAGTTGACCAGTACTTGGAAGCTAAGACGATTTACAGAAAAGCCATAGAGTCCGCTATTACTAAGAGCTGGAAGGACTTCTGCACCGCTGAGAAGGGAGAAACAATTTGGCAGCGTTCCTATAGAGTCATGAAGGCGTGTACGGCTCGGGTTCAGGACGGGCTGCTGGAGGCATCTGACGGCATCACGCTGGATGAGCGAGGTTCTGCGTCGCTATTGGCGGAGACCTTCTACCCTTGGGACGACGCATCATGTGACACCCACGAGCAGGCACTCTGTAGGACTGCAGCGAGTCGACTGGCCGCGGCGACTAGAGAGAACACATTCGCGAGAGACGTCGTCGCTTTCACGGGGGCAGAACTCGAGACTGTCACGCGGGCTATGAGCCCCAAGAAAGCTCCGGGGGGCGATGGCCTCACACTGGACATATGCCTCAGGGCCTACGCGTGCAACAGAAGCCTGCTCCTGGGACTATTCTCGCAGTGCCTGAAATGGGGATGTTTCCCGCGAATCTGGAAAACGGCCACTATCAGGGTGATCCCCAAACCCGGTAAGGACGACTACACCAAAGCAAAATCATACAGACCTATTGGACTACTACCGGTTTTGGGGAAGATGCTTGAGAAGCTGTTTGTCAACAGGTTGCAGTGGCAGCTGGGCAGAAACCAGCGCTTGAGCCCTATGCAGTACGGGTTCACTCCGCGGCTCAGTACGGAGGACGCTCTGTATGACGCCATGACTACGGTCCGAAGAAGTCTGGATGATAAGAAGATAGTAGTCATGGTGTCGCTGGATATTGAGGGTGCGTTTGACAACGCGTGGTGGCCGGCGATCATCAGCGAGCTCCACGCGAAGGAGGTTGACTCAAGCATAGTGCGGCTCATCGTCGACTACCTCTCGGAGCGAACTGTCAGGTTGCGCTACGCCGGGGAGACTGTTGAAAGAGAAACTAATAAGGGGTGCATACAGGGCTCCACGTGCGGACCCTTACTGTGGAATATCCAGCTGGACCCCTTGTTGGAGCAAGAGCAGTACGAAGGTATGCGGGTGCAGGCTTTCGCGGATGACGTCCTTATGATTGCGGCTGCAGCTACTGGTGAAGAGGTTGAAGGAAAAATGAACCACGCACTTACCGTGATCTTGCAGTGGGGGGAACGACTCAAGCTCAAATTTGCCCCGGGGAAAACTCAAGCGTTGCTGATCACCAGGAAAATGGAGTATTACACCCCGAGACTGCAAATGGCGGGTACCGAGATAAGCTATGGGGATAGCATCAGGATGTTAGGGTTAACCATCGACCCTCTGCTGAATTTTAGAAGGCACCTGGACTTGACCACCAAAAAAGCCATAGCCTTCTACAAAATAGTATCAAGAGCAGCGAGGGCACAGTGGGGTCTAAACTCTGATATCTTGAGACTCATCTACATTGCTGTGGTGGAGCCAACGGTCCTGTATTCAGCGAGTTGCTGGGCTGATGTCTCCGGACGAGTCTATGCAGAGAAGGTACTGAACAGCCTTACGCGCTCCTTTGCCATAAAGATCAGCAAGTCCCATCGTACGGTGTCCTTGGTTTCAAGTCTGCTGCTGGCTAGGATAATACCTCTTTCGTTAAGAGTAAGAGAGCACGCTCAGATTTTTAGAGTAAAAAGAGGAGAGCCACTTGCCTGTTTGCCTGGACGAAGCATTGAGCTCAGAAGGAGTCCATTCTCGCTGCCTCACCCAGCTGAGAGAAGACGAATGGAGTTTGGGCGGATCGGATCAGAGGCTGATGTGGACAGTCTTGTGGACGATGGGCCCATTCTATACACGGATGGCAGCAAGCTGGAGGGTAAGGTTGGTGCAGCGGTGTCATGTTGGACTGAAGGAGCTGAGGTGCAGCATGCCAGTTTTCGCCTTGAGACCTTCTGCAGCGTGTTCCAGGCTGAGCTGTCGGCAATATTCAAAGCTCTGGAAATGATTAAAAAAAGACATGAAGTGAAATTCAGCATTGCTAGTGACTCAAGGTCTGGATTGGAATCAATCAGTGATCCCAACACAGTTAACCCGCTGGCTGCTGAAATTAGAAACCTCATCAAACAGCTAAACCAAGATGGTAAAGTAATTACCTTATTTTGGGTAAAAGCCCATTGCGGAATAGCTGGCAATGAAAGGGCTGATGAGCTGGCTAAACACGCGGCTCTTAATAACCGGCAACTTCCCAGATACGACAGGTACCCGTTGTCTTTCGCAAAGCACTTCACCAGGTTGAATTCCATTGAAGAATGGCAGCACCGCTACGAATCTGCTTCAACAGGAGCTATAACAAAATTATTTTTTAAGGATGTAACCGTGGCATATAGAATATTGAGACATATTACAATGGATAACTTTCTTGCTCAAATTTTCACAGGTCACGGGGGTTTTAATCATTATTTACATAGATTTAAGTTAATTGAGTCTCCGTTGTGCTCTTGCGGTGAAGATGTCCCTCAGACTGTACAGCATATTTTAGTTGAATGCTCTAAATTTGTTAAAATTAGGTATGACTGCGAGAGCGCAATGGCAACAGATATAAAAATAGATAATTTGGATGTTATACTTAGTGACGACGACTGCAGACGGATATTTCTCACTTTTGCGAAGACCGCTCTTCGCAAAATTGGGAAAGAGAATGGTTCCGTTTTGGAGGTGGTTTAGTTTATATTATTGTGCTTTGTCCTGTTGTCAATATGTATTCGTTAACTTTTGATCTTATTGTAGGTTACTGATTGTTGTGTGATTACTTACATGTCTAGATTGCATTTCCTGTCCCGGAACACAGCACACAGTATTATTTCAGTCTCTGTTTTGGTTATTTCTCTTATAATCGGAGAAATAACCGAAATATTCAGAAAATTTCAGTCTTATGTAAACAAACAAAATATAGCGTCACTCTGTCTTCACTTCAATCAAGATTGTCAGTCAGTTTTGACAGTGACAGCAATAAAAGTTAATGGATAGTCCACACGAGTGTAGTTGTAAAGATGGAACGGTTTCACACTTTGTAAAATGTTTGGTGATGTGGTGATCTGTGGACAGATAAAATAATAGTTGAATAGTTTTTTTGCAATTGATTTATATATTTAAAAAAAAAATCTAATTTATAAGATTGATCATTGTAAAATAATTATAATGCATGAATTAGAAAATATATGGTATGAGTTTATTTTATTGTTGAAATTAGTTAATTATATTATTTTTAGTTCTTAGTGAAAGAAATCAAAATAAGGAAAATTGTATAATTATTGATTGATAATTGATTCTATTGTTAAAGAAATAGAAATTCAATATGAATTAAATAAGTTAAGATTATGATTTATAATATGGGATATATATATATATATATATATATATATATAGGATATATAATATCATTTAAGCGATATATTGTAGTAATAATATGGTATAATTTTTATGTAGGTAATTGATTAACATGTTTGAAAAATCTAATAATAAAAGATTAATCAATTGATTAATAGTTATACTAATGCATTAATTAGAAACATATGGTATGAATTATATAATTGATGATATTAGTTAATTATATTGTCATTAGTTCTTAGTTTAAAAATTCAAAAATACAGATAGTTGCATGATTAATAATTATGTTATTGAATAGATAAAATTAATGTATTTGATTCTATTTTTGATAAATAGAAACTCAAAATGAATTAAGTGAGTTGAAAGAAATCAAAATAAGGAAAATTGTATAATTATTGATCATTGATTAATAATTGATTCTGTTGTTAAAGAAATAGAAATTCAATAATATATATATATATAATATATAAATATGAGATATATAATATCATTTAAGCGATATATTGTAGTAATAATGTGGTATAATTTTTATGTAGGTAATTGATTAACATGTTTGAAAAATCTAATTATAAAAGATTGATCAATTGTTTAAAAGTTATACTAATGCATGAATAAGAAACATATGGTATGAATTATTTAATTGATGATATTAGTTAATTATATTGTTTTTAGTTCTTAGTTTAAGAATTCAAAAATACGGATAGTTGCATGATTAATAATTATGTAATTGAATAGATAAACTTCATGTATTTGATTCTATTTTTGATAAATAGAAACTCAAAATGAATTAAGCGAGTTAAAATTATGATTATGATTACACTTAATATAGTTAGTACTGTAATAATGTCTTATAATAGTATAGTGTTTAAGTATAATGTTAGATTGGAAATTTTAATAAAGATTATAATGTTGTTGCAATATAATAGCAACAGTAGCTCGCGGGCCGGGCCTCTGCGCCCGGACAGGAAAAAAAAAAAAAAAAAAAAAAAAAAAAAAAAAAAAAAAAAAAAAAAAACCTAACCTAACCTAACCTAACCTAACCTAACCTAACCTAACCTAACCTAACCTAACCTAACCTAACCTAACCTAACCTAACCTAACCTAACCTAACCTAACCTAACCTAACCTAACCTAACCTAACCTAACCTAACCTAACCTAACCTAACCTAACCTAACCTGGGACCACCTTAGCCTATTGCTAAGGTGGTCCCAGGTACAAAATCCCCCCCAGTTGAAGCGAGACCATACTATGTAGCCCAAGCAAACTTGCAAAGAAAGGAACTAGCAACAAAAGAGATAATGCTTGAGGCAAACGTAAAAAAGATGGCCTTTGCGCTGCTCCAGGAGCCCTATATTGGAGCAATAGGCAGGGTTAGAGACTATAGAGGTGTGAGAATCTTCCAGTGCACTAAACAAGATGGTGGGAAAGTCAAAGCGGCAATTGCTGTGTTTGACGACGACATAGAAATTATCCAATGTCCAGACCTCACCACCAAAAACATAGTTGTAGTCAAAGCTAAGACTAGTGCCTGGGAGATTGCACTGATCTCCATCTACTTCGAACCTGACCCACAAGCCATCGGGCCATACCTGGAGCAGCTAAAAACGATCCAAGAGCGTATAGGAACAAAGAACCTCATTATAGGAGGTGACGCTAACGCTAAAAGTACTTGGTGGGGGAGTTCCACAGTGAACCAAAGAGGTGAAGACCTGAGCGGAACCCTGGAAGAGATGGGCTTGCAGGTACTCAACGAAGGAGACACCCCGACCTTCTACACAGTAAGGGGGGACAAGGTTTACTCTAGCATTGTCGACATTACGGCCTGCCCGACGGAGATGCTGAACTTGGTGGAGGACTGGAGAGTTGAAGAGGGACTGACGAGCTCTGACCACAACACGATTACGTTTAAAATCAGACTCACAAAAGCTAAAGGAAGAGATATAAAGAGAACAACAAGAGTATATAATAGTAAAAAAGCAAACTGGACCCAGTTTCATGAGAAACTGGCCAGTTTGCTAGAAGAAAATAAAATAAATAAAGCAGAAATAGATAAAATAGAGAACAAATTGGAATTAGAAAATAAGGTAAATATATACATAAAAACAATAATAGAAGCAAGCAACAACAGTATACCTAAAAAGAAATCAAGTAATAAACTTACCTTTCCTTGGTGGTCAGAGGAACTCGTCAAACTCAAGAAGGAAGTCACCACCAGGCGACGCCGAATCCGATGCGCAGCGCCGATCCGAAAGAAGAGGGTCATCGATGAGTACCTGCAAGAAAAAGAAAAATATGAGAATGCTGCCAAGGAGGCTCAGATACGAAGTTGGAAGGAGTACTGCGGGAAACAGAATAAAGAGGGAGTATGGGAAGGAATTATGAGGATCATAAGAGGGACCACAAGAAGACACGAGGACACGCCCTTGGTAAAGGCCGGAAGGACTCTGAGCCCTGCGGAATCGGCGATAATGTTGGCAGAAACTTTTTACCCAGAGGACCAGGAAAATCAGGATGAAGCGAAACACCGACGGATCAGAGCAATAGCTGATCACGCAAACGACTGGGCTCATGATGAAAAACATGACCCAGCGTTTACAATGCAAGAACTAGAATTCGTGGTAAAAAGTTTCAATCCGAAGAAAGCGCCAGGTATCGATGGCCTTACTGCTGACATATGCGAACACGCCATCTCGCAGGATCCGGAGTCCTATCTTGCCCTGGCAAACAAATGCTTGGAGCTGCGGCACTTTCCCATAATCTGGAAGGAGGCAGTGGTGGTAGCTCTGAGAAAACCTGGTAAGGATGACTTCACCAACCCAAAATCATATAGGCCGATAGGTCTTCTGCCAGTCATGGGGAAGATCTTGGAAAAACTCGTAATAGGCCGGGTGAAATGGCACATTATCCCAAAAATAAGCTCTCGCCAATATGGCTTTATGCCCCGAAAGAGCACCGAGGACTCCCTCTATGATCTGATACAATACATACAAGTTAAACTACGACAGAAGAAACTTATTACCGTAGTATCATTAGACATAGAGGGAGCCTTCGACAGCGCGTGGTGGCCAGCAATACGAGCCAGACTGGCAGAGGAAGGATGCCCGGTGAACATCCGAAGGATGCTGGATAGCTACCTCGAAGACAGGAAGGTGAGGTTAAGATACGCCGGTAAAGAGCACGAAAGAAGCACGAGCAAGGGTTGTGTCCAGGGGTCAATAGGTGGTCCAATTTTGTGGAATATTCTACTGGACCCATTATTAAAGGGATTGGAAAATCGTGGCAACTACAACCAGGCGTTTGCTGATGATGTGGTGCTGGTTTTTGACGGCGACACAGCGCTAGAAGTGCAGAGGCAGGCCAATGCTGCTCTTGCCTATGTTCAGGGGTGGGGTGTGGAAAATAAGTTGAAATTTGCGCCTCACAAGACCAAGGCCATGGTCATAACCAGGAAACTAAAGTACGACACACCACTGCTGAGCATGGGTGGGATCAGCATCGGAATGTCAAAAGAGATCAAGATTCTGGGGCTCATTATCGACGAAAAACTGACATTTAATAGTCATACTACATATGTATGCAGGAAGGCTATTAACATTTACAAACAGTTATCCAGAGCCGCCAGAATCAGTTGGGGTCTTCATCCAGAGGTAATCCGCACAATATACAGAGCCGTAGTGGAGCCAATTATCATATATGCGGCCAGCGTCTGGGCGCCGGCAACCGAAAAACTGGGTCTGCAGAAACACCTCAATGCAGTCCAGAGAGGTTTCGCCCAGAAGCTGTGCAAGGCATACCGTACTGTCTCTCTTAACTCGGCACTAATACTGGCTGGGATACTCCCACTCGACCTCAGGATACAAGAGGCAGCCGCCCTGTACCGAGCAAAGAGGGGGGTGCCCCAGCCGGTGATAGGAGATAGAGAGATAGAGATAATGGCTCCATACGAAAGATCTCCCCATCCGGCAAAACATATGTGTCTGGAGTTCGTGACCCTGATGCACCAGCAGGATGTGGAAGTCCACAATAACCAAGCAGTAAGGGTGTTTACCGATGGCAGTAAGATTGAGGGCAAAGTCGGAGCAGCACTGTCCATCTGGAACAGTGAAGCCGAGACCAAAACCCTCAAGCTGAAGCTGTCATCGTACTGCACGGTGTATCAGGCGGAACTACTGGCCATATGCAGAGCCACGGAAGAGATCCTAAAACGGCCCGAGGATACCTTTGGTATATACAGCGACTCTAGGTCGGCGCTGGAAACCGTCACAAACCAGTATGCCACGCATCCCCTGGCCATGGAGATCCGCAACAACCTTACGACCGGCAGACTCCAGAAAAAGGAGATATCCTTGTTCTGGGTGAAAGCCCACGCCGGTCTAGCTGGAAATGAACGTGCGGATCAACTGGCAAAGGAGGCTGCACTCGGACTAAAGAGGAGGCCAGACTACGAAGAGTGTCCGGTTTCATTTATCAAGAGACAAATCCGATTGGAGTCTATTGATAAATGGAACCGGAGATACAAGTTGGGACAGACGGCATCTGTCACGAAGATGTTTCTTCCTGACGTGACCGTAGCCTATAAAATAGTAAGACAATTACAGCCCACCAACATAGTCACTCAGGTTATGACAGGGCACGGAGGGTTCTCAGAATACCTGACTCGGTTCAAGTGTAAGGAGAACCCATCGTGCGTCTGTGAGCCAGATGCCAGTGAGTCGGTCCAACATATTCTTTTTGAGTGTCCCGTCTTTGGTCTAAAGAGATATGAAGCTGAGGTTTCGCTGGATGCCGAGATGAATCCCAATAATGTAAAAATGTTTATGGTAGATGAGACGTTGAGAGGTAGATTTATAAATTATTGCATACAACTGGCAGAAATAGTAATTAATAGAAATAAGTAGTATATAAAATATGTTGATTGTATATTGTAAAAATATATTAAACCAGCATATAAGATAATTAGTATAAGTAAATAGATTTAAGTAATATAGTGCAGTAAGAAACTAGGGTAGTAATAAATTATGTAACCATGTATATATAAAATAGTAGTAATAGAAGTAGTTAAAAAATTCTATAATGTCTGTAAAAATATCCTGTATATTCCACTATTGTAACCTGTATTCCTTATTTAGTATCGTATGTAATATGTGTAATAATTTAAGATTAGTTAAGCCCATAGACTGTAAAGCCCAATGGCATGAGGGCAGCGAATAAAATACTCTTGCGTTTTATTAAAGACTCCGATCCCCATGTCGGAGGTTAGGCTAGCTCGCGGGCCGGGCCTCTGCGCCCGGACAGGAAAAAAAAAAAAAAAAAAAAAAAAAAAAAAAACCTAACCTAACCTAACCTAACCTAACCTAACCTAACCTAACCTAACCTAACCTAACCTAACCTAACCTAACCTAACCTAACCTAACCTAACCTAACCTAACCTAACCTAACCTAACCTAACCTAACCTAACCTAACCCAGTCTGGCTCCAACCGCACTCCGGAGCGCCCACTTCTAAGCAAACCTCCACGATAAAAAATTCCTAAAAATTTCAAAAAGTGACCTACAGTGCCGTGCGACATATCAAAATTTGTAAAATCACAAGGCGCACAGGGCAGTGAAAACGCCTTGTCGCTAAGTGCAATCGCCGCTAAGTTATAACGGAATAAGTGAAATTTTGAAAATTTTCAAAGTTGAAAGTGGTTTTTTCTCGGTTTCTGCAGTGGTGACATATACTTTTTGTAGTGCCTTTTGAAAGTCCTACAGGAGCACTACGGTTTTTCTGCCTTTCCCGATTTTTCCCGCGCAGGAGCGCGGAGATAAAGGCAGAAAACCAAAAACCACGTGGCCACGAGGTCGGCGATCCAGGGCAGCCAGGAAAAATCTGACGTCGGGACCATCTGGATTACATCGCAGAGATCAGGGAGGCACTTTTTGTTTTAATCTAGGTCAAATTTTGACATAGATATAATAGTTTTAAATTTTTTGTAAATTTTATAAATTTTTATCTTATTTAAAAGATCTGTAACATATATGTTTTAAATTAGTTTTATGTAGATTTTAAGCCCCTCAACATTGTGTAAAAATTTCGACCTAGGTCGATCAGCTAGATTTCAGGAAATTTTTTTTTTTTTTTTTTTTTTTTTTTTTTGAAATTTCCAGGGGTACACGAGGTACCCCTAAATTTAAAGGTAAAATTTAAATTTAAATAGGGAAAAATTTATAATAATTATTTAGAGGTTTGTGCAAAATTTTGAAAAGTTCAGGCAGATATTCAGTCGGTTAGGCTAGTTTTAGGCTAAATAATTGTGTTTTTTGCAATTATAAAATCAGGGGGAGGACTTATCAACACTTGGCCCATCCCAAGCCATTGCGTATGTTGTGCCCTTCAAAACAAGCCCAAACACGGCCCACTTCGGATAAAAATTGCCGGAGTTAGTTCTGGAGCGGCCAATTGCGACGCCATCTTGGATTGTCTTGAAGGGGCATAACTCTCGCTAGAGTGGTTCGATTGGACTGGGATTTCCAGTGTTGGTACCGTTACTGCCCCCTCTCTGATTTGACATTAGTTGGAGCTCTAGGTAGAGCCAAAAATTTTTGGCTCTACCTATCTTATTAGAGGCTAACCGGGGACGAGCCAAGCACAACTGTCAAAATCCCGAAGCTCTAGCTTCAAAATTAACGAAGTTACGGGGGTTTTTCGATATAGGCGCCATTTTGTTTCGCCATTTTGAAAAACTTTAAAGCTTCGTATCTCTGGAACTGGCCGGCCGATTTTGACGAGAATTTTTTAGTTAAGTTGACTAGTAGCAGGACTACCAGCCTGTATATTAAGACAGACTCTAGGTAGAGTCTCTAATAGATTAGATTAATTAAGACATTGATTGTTTTGTTTTAGTTTATTTTAACTGTTTTATCGCTGACTCACGAACACACCTGTGAAGAGTTACATACTCTACATAGAGCACACTTGTTACGCACAAAATACATACCTGTGAAACAGCGCCCTCTTGTTAAAGTTGCCACGAAGATCACGGAGATACCTAAAACAAGAAACAAATAATTAATACATCGTAAATATAATATATAACTTATCCAAACATTACATTAACAAATCTTAAAAACTATTAATATTTTTAAAATTTTTACACTGTTTACACCTTTATTTTAGTTTGTGACAGTGAAAGGGGACCAGGCTTAGAACTTAGACTTGGAGTGACCATATTTGGCGCTTTTCTTGTAATTTATAAGACATATTAGGTTATTTTTATTTTAAGGAAATATATACAACTTTACAAATTAGTCTTTTGACCTGTAAACTATTGTTTATTACTTTTAATTAGTGTAGTAGTAATTCTTAATTATCTTTCTGTTTTATTATTTTTTGTATTTTGACTTGCTTAGGTTTTTATTCAGTATTGTAGGTTATTTAATTTAATTATTTTGAACGGACTATATTCTCTATTGAGAAAATTTTGACAATTTTAAATCAACTAGCTTCGACGCCTTTTACACGTCGAACTAGTACAGCGGCTATCCTACACCGCGCAAAATATGCTCGGGATGAGAACCCCTCCGAAGAAAGCGACACAAAACTCCCCCCCCAAGAAGGCCGTGCCTCCTAAGAAGGACGTGAATCCGAAACCTGAGGCATCAAACCCTCTTGTAAAGGATGCAAAATCGACAGAGAAGATCGGCTCGTCGGAGTTGGGAGAAAAGACTTTTTTTGGTCAGGCGTAGTATAGGCGAGATCGAGGCAAGAGCTGGGACCTCTCCGAAGAAGGTGGCGGTGCCAGTGGCGGGCCCTTCGAGGCCTAATACACGAAGGCCATCCTCGGATGCCTCGGGCAGCCAAGAGACTGGAGAACTGGCTCCAAAGCCCTCAGTAGAGAACGTACTTAGCCCGCCAAAAACAAAATATGTTAATAGGGTTTCAGAAGCCCGCGCCTGCCTTACCAAAGCAAAACTGAACTTGGGTAACGCAAGGAACTTAAGAACGGACATAAAAATTGAAGTTACCCAAGCTGTAGACCGCCTATTTCAACTAGTGAAAGAGGCGGAGATGGCAAAGGGCCGAGTTGGCCCGGAGCCTTCGCCGTCTTTAACAGTTGATAGGGGGGAGGTGGAACATGAAACAAAGGAAGGAAAAGAAGATGAGTTGATCAGAAAGATGTCTGAGCATATAGAAAGAATGAATGAAAATAATATAAAAATGGAAAGGCTCAAAGAAACGATAGAGAAGCAGCAAGAGGTGTCGACTCTTGAAGGGGCAACCTACGCGAGTGTAGCGGCTGGCCGTTCCTGGAGACACCTCCCTGAGCAGACGGTGCTGCACTCCGTGGTGGTCTCATCAAGAGACGAGACCGAAACAGGCGAGGAAGTTCTGAATAAGATAAGAAAAGTGATAAATGCGAAGGAAGAAGGGATTAAGATAGATAGAATAAAGAAAGCAAAAGACAGAAAAATAATCGTAGGATGCCAGACCAAAGATGAGAGATCCAAGGTAAAGGAGATACTCAAAAAAGCGGGAAACCAACTGAGCGTCGAAGAGGTTAAAAATAAGGACCCCCTCCTGATCTTCAAGAACGTCTTGAATTATAACTCCGACGAGGATATCCTCCGCGCCCTAAGAAACCAGAACAGCTGTGTCTTTTCTGGTCTCGAAGAAAAGGACAATAGGGTAGAGATAAAATTCAGGAAGAAAACGAGAAACCCCCTTACCAGCCATGTGGTCGCTAAAGTGTCTCCAGCAATATGGAAGCGGATGCTGCAAGCAGAAACTGCGCACATAGACCTGCAGAGGGTGCGTGTGGAGGATCAATCTCCGTTGACTCAGTGCTCCCTCTGCTTGGCGTATGGGCACGGAAGACGCTTCTGTAAGGAGAGTGCTGAAAAGTGCAGTCACTGTGGGGGACTGCACTTGAGAACAGAGTGCGCAGACTGGCTCGCACACGCGTCCCCTAGCTGCATAAATTGCACAAAAGCCGGAGTGGAAAGGGCGGAACACAACGCCTTTAGCAGTGACTGCCCGGTGAGGCGCAAGTGGGAAGCACTGGCGAGATCCACCGTGGCGTACTGCTAAGGGCGTTGTCACAGTCTTCCCACTCAAAATAGTGCAAGCAAACCTGCAAAGGAGCAAACTGGCCACTGACGAGATACTCATTGAGTCAGAAAGGCGCGGAATCTCAGTTGCTCTCTTGCAGGAGCCGTATGTTGGAGCAGATAGGAGGGTGAAGAGCCGCCGGGGTACGAGGGTCTTCCAGAGCACTGGCCAAGGAGAAGGAACTGTAAAAGCCGCAATAGTTGTTTTCAACACCGAATTAGACATAGTGCAGTATCCGGAACTCACCACAAACAACATCACAGTGGTGGGAGTCCAAACCAGTGCCTGGAAGACCATGATGGTGTCCTACTACCTGGAGCCGGACCAACCCATAGGACCCTATCTGGACCAGTTAACGACGATAGCCCAGAGAGTGGGACTCAAAAGGCTGATAATAGGAGGGGACGCTAATGCGAAAAGCACATGGTGGGGAAGTACCGTGATAGATAGCCGAGGCGAGGACATGGTGGGAGCTCTTGATGACCTGGGTCTTCAAATTCTAAACATAGGGCAAACTCCGACCTTTGACACCATACGGGGAGGAAAGCGGTACCACAGTCACGTGGACGTCACAGCCTGCACGGAGGATATGCTTAATCTGGTGGCGGACTGGACTGTGGTGGAAAACCTTACGAGTTCGGATCACAACGGCATAACCTTTAACATACAACTTAAAAAATCAAAAGGCATAACAATATTAAGAACTACTAGGAAATTTAATACGAGGAAGGCTAATTGGAGTCAGTTTCGTGAGAAACTGACCCAATTAGAAATAGATTATAAATTAAATATAGAGCAGATTAAAGAGATGCATGATACACATGAAATAGAGCAAGCCATAAAAAACTATACTAAAGCCATCACAGAAGCATGCACCAAATCAATACCAGAGAAAAGTAATAAGGAAAAACTTACCATGCCGTGGTGGTCCGAAAAACTCGCTGAGATGAAGCGGGAAGTCACTACCAGAAAGCGCAGAATCCGATGTGCCGCGCCGATCCGGAGGGAGAAGGTCATCCAGGAGTACCTGAAAAAGAAAGAAGAATATTTGTTAGAGACCAAGAGGGCCCAGGTAGAGAGCTGGAAGGAGTTTTGTGGAAAGCAGGACCGGGAAGGGGTATGGGATGGGATTTATAGGGTCATTGGAAGAACTAGGAGCAGGGAGGAGGACTTGCCACTAGAGAAAGCGGGAAAAATCTTAGATGCTGCCGGCTCCGTTAGGCTTCTGGCAGAGACCTTCTATCCAGAGGACCTGACGGAGACTGATAACGATGAGCACCGCCAAATAAGAGAGCTAGCAGAAAGAGTGAACGATGAGGAACAAAGTGAACTTTGGGACCCACCGTTCACGCAGACTGAGCTCGACGTGGCACTCAAGTCGTTCAACCCCAAGAAGGCCCCCGGTGCTGATGGACTCACAGCAGATATCTGCAACTGCGCAATAAGAAACAGCCCCGGGGTGTTCCTGGGACTTTTAAATCAGTGTCTCGCCAAGCATTACTTCCCTAATCTGTGGAAAGAAGCGACAGTTGTAGTGCTACGAAAGCCGGGCAAAGCCACATACACCGTCCCCAAATCCTATAGGCCGATAGGTCTGCTGCCTGTGCTGGGAAAAGTCCTCGAAAAGATGCTGGTTGCCCGACTCAAATACCATCTGTTACCGAGGATGAGTACTCGCCAATACGGATTCATGCCCCAGAGGAGCACCGAAGACTCTCTCTATACCCTTATGCTGAACATCCGGGAAAAACTGGACCAGAAAAAACTGGTCGTACTAGTGTCACTGGATATAGAGGGAGCCTTCGACAGCGCCTGGTGGCCTGCTATAATGGTCCGTTTGGCAGAGGAAAAGTGTCCGGTAAATCTCAAAAGACTAATCGGCAGTTATCTGAGAAACAGAACGGTGAGAGTCAGGTATGCTGGCGAGGAGTTTTCTAAGGAAACCAGCATGGGATGCGTTCAGGGATCCGTGGGGGGGCCACTGCTGTGGAATCTTCTGCTGGACCCATTACTGAAAGAACTCGACAGAAGGGGGGACTATGCGCAGGCGTTTGCTGACGACGTCGCCTTGGTCTTCGATGGGGAAACAGCACAAGAAGTACAGAGGGATGCCAATGCCGCCCTTGAGTATGTACGGGTATGGGGGGTCAAAAATAAGCTGAGATTTGCGCCGCAAAAAACTATGGCCATGGTCATAACACGCAAGCTCAAGTACGACACCCCACGTCTGGAAATGGGAGGTGTTGGCATTCCAATGTCCAGGGAAGTTAAAATCTTGGGGCTAACCATCGATGACAAATTGACATTTAATACACACGTAGCGAACGTCTGTCGCAAAGCGCTCAACTTCTACAAACAACTGTCGAGAGCTGCCAAAATAAACTGGGGATTGAACCCAGAAGTTATAAGGTGCATCTACACAGCAGTGGTGGAACCAACAATCCTCTACGCGGCGAGTGCTTGGGCGACGGCTACCAACAAACTAGGGGTACAAAAACAGCTCAACACGGTGCAGCGGGGCTTTGCCCAAAAAATGGTAAAGGCTTATAGAACGGTCTCTCTTAACTCGGCACTATTGCTCGCTGGGCTGCTTCCTCTGGACATAAGAGTCCGGGAAGCAGCCTTGCTTTATGAAATAAAGAAAGGCCATACCCAGCGAATAATAGGAGACCGGGAGATAGAGAGACGAGTGCCTTACACGGAAGCACCGCATCCTGCAGAGCGGACCGAGTCGGAGTTCATATGCGTGGTTGACGGGGCGGCACTGGAACAACACTTTGACGATGGCCTGAATATTTTTACAGATGGCAGTAAAATAGAAGGGAAAGTCGGCGCCGCGTTCTCCGTATGGAAGAGCGCGACGGAGACAAGTACCCGAAAGTTATTGTTGGATCAGTGCTGCACCGTTTACCAGGCGGAACTGCTGGCTCTGCTTGAAGCGGCAAAGTACGTGTTAAAGTCCAGAGAGCCCACCTGCAACGTCTACTGTGACTCTAGGTCCGCCCTGGAGACCGTCGTGGACGGCATTTCCCTCCATCCCCTAGCTGTGGAAACAAAAGCCATCATCAAAAAGATCAGAGATGATGGCAAAATACTGAGATTATTTTGGATAAAGGCGCACGCTGGGCTGGAGGGAAATGAAAGAGCGGATGAATTGGCGAAGGACGCCGCACTGCACAGTAAAACCAAGCCGAAATACGACAAGTGTCCGGTGTCATTCGTCAAGCGACAAATCCGTTTGGAGTCGCTGGACGAATGGAACCGGCGCTACAAAACCGGTGAAACTGCAGCAACAACGAAAATATTTTTCCCGGATGCAGTTCGAGCGTACCCACTAGTGAGAAGCCTGAGCCTAGAGCCTAAAACTGTTCAGCTCATGACGGGACACGGCGGATTCTCCTCGTACTTGCATCGCTTCAAGTGCAAGGACAGTCCGGCGTGTGAATGTGACCCGCAGATGGAAGAGAGTGCTCTTCATGTCATAATAGACTGTCCCATCTACGCGCGACATAAATTCGACACTGAAATTGAAATAGGAGTAAATATTGAAAGGAAAAATATAAACTGGATAATGGAACAGAAAGATATAAGAAATGGATTTATTAAGTATTGTAATTTCGTAGTTAATAAGGTAGTAAACAAAAATAAATAGAATTTAACGGGATCCACTATCATATATGTAAATTATATAATAAGTGCCCATGTATTAGTATGTAGACAAATAAATGTAAGAAAAAACTAGATTATAGAGTAAAATTAAGAAATAGAATAGAGTATTGCCATTAGGAAGTTTAAAATAAATAAATA
The DNA here is from genome assembly GCA_918857605.2 of Philereme vetulata. Lineage (NCBI taxonomy): Eukaryota > Metazoa > Arthropoda > Insecta > Lepidoptera > Geometridae > Philereme > Philereme vetulata. Next base: position 8,624,380 of record OU975455.1, on the reverse strand, counting down.
GAATTAAAGTTGTTACCCCACTTAGAATTAAATGTTAAAATAATAATGTACTTAATGTAAAAATATAATGTAAACAAATGTAAAATAGAATTAGAAATATTGTAAACTAATCTATGAGATATAAAAGTAAATAAAATGTACCCGACCAATCCCACCCCTAGAATATAATAAGAAATAGATAATAATAAAATAGTTTAACATTGGCATCCCACCAATGGAAGTATGAAATAAGATGAATACAAGAAAGATACAGTATGAGGAATGAAAGAAATCATAAAAGACGACCAGAAAGAAAGAGAAATTTGCAAAACAGGACTCCGACCTTATGTCGGAGGATAGAAGTAGGATAGCTCGCGGGCCGGACCTCAGCGTCCGGACAGGAATAAAAAAAAAAAAAAAAAAAAAAAAAAAAAAAAAAAAAAAAAAAAAACCTAACCTAACCTAACCTAACCTAACCTAACCTAACCTAACCTAACCTAACCTAACCTAACCTAACCTAACCTAACCTAACCTAACCTAACCTAACCTAACCTAACCTAACCTAACCTAACCTAACCTAACCTAACCTAACCTAACCTAACCTAACCTAACCTAACCTAACCTAACCTAACCTAACCTAACCTAACCTCTAACCTAACCTTTTTTTTTTTTTTTTTTTTTTTTTTTTTACCCAGGAAAATCCTTTATGGATACCACCTTCCCATGGGGGAGGGCCGGTGGTTATGTGAGACTCTCCGCCAGAGTGGCAGCATACTCACTAAAAAACTGGGGTGTTCCTCCTACACCAACTAAAAACGTGGGGCGCGGGACCGCTTGCGCACTCCGCAGCCCTCGTCAGTGTCGCTGCCAGCCTAACGGCTGGCCCGTCTCATTTTGAGGTCTACACAAGACCTCCCACCTTCGTGTGATGCCCCAGAACACAAAGGGCATCTCCACCTCTCGATGACCTATTATAAGGGGGTGCCAGGTGCCCCCGCACCCAACACCCTAGGCCCTCGGAGCGGAGACGGAGTGCGGGCTCGAGTAGCTCGCCTCCGTGTCCGCGCCCTCCGAACCTAACCTAACCTAACCTAACCTAACCTAACCTAACCTAACCTAACCTAACCTAACCTAACCTAACCTAACCTAACCTAACCTTTTTTTTTTTTTTTTTTTTTTTTTTTTACCCAGGAAAATCCTTTATGGATACCACCTTCCCATGGGGGAGGGCCGGTGGTTATGTGAGACTCTCCGCCAGAGTGGCAGCATACTCACTAAAAAACTGGGGTGTTCCTCCTACACCAACTAAAAACGTGGGGCGCGGGACCGCTTGCGCACTCCGCAGCCCTCGTCAGTGTCGCTGCCAGCCTAACGGCTGGCCCGTCTCATGCTGAGGTCTACACAAGACCTCCCACCTTCGTGTGATGCCCCAGAACACAAAGGGCATCTCCACCTCTCGATGACCTATTATAAGGGAGTGCCAGGTGCCCCCGCACCCAACACCCTAGGCCCTCGGAGCGGAGACGGAGTGCGGGCTCGAGTATCTCGCCTCCGTGTCCGCGCCCTCCGGAGCGGCAGAGAGAGTGGATCCCTCTCCCTCTCCCGCTCCTCTTCTTCCCTCTGCAGAATGTCTGTCTCGCAGAAGGAGGCCACTGCCTCCCAAGACCTCTCCTCATCGAGCATTTTTTGTATAATGGTCGATAGGGAGAGGTCTGTCCCTACGATCGCGACCAATGATTGCCGCGGCTCGGCTCCTCCCGGGCACTCTTCCAGCGCGTGCTGGGCCGTGTCCTCCGCGTGTCCGCACTGGTGACAAGCCGGGGAGTCTTCCCTTTGGGCGACGCGATGAAGGTACCTCCCAAAACAGCCATGTCCCGAGAGGACCTGCGTCAGCCGGAAGGAAAGACTCCCATGCTTCCTGCGGACCCATTCCTCCAGTACTGGGCTGACCGCCTCTAGGAATCGCCTAGCGCTCTGCCCCCTCTGCACCTGCCCAGCGAAGAGCCGTTCCCTCCACGTGGCGATGGCGGACGCCCTGGCCTGATCGCGCCAGTGCGCCACCTCCTGCGGCGCCGGTCGCTCGTCCCGCTCCCGCGCCTGCGCTCTGCGCCAGTAGACCGAGGCCAGAACTTCGGCCTCAAGGTCCCACGGCAGCGATCCAGCGAGCACGCATGCCACCTCATGAGAGAGTGTGCGATAGCCCCTGCACAATCTCACCGCCATCACCCGTTGCGCTCCAATCAGCGCGGCAGTGGTCTGCCGATCGAGCTCTCCCGCCCATATCGGGGCGCCATACAGGGCCATCGAGCTTACCACCGCTGTATAGAGGCGGCGGCAGCTCCCTTCGCAGCCCCCGATGTTCGGGAGCAGGCGACTTAGTGCGCCGGCTGTCCCCAGTATTTTGGGGGCCAGCCGCCGCACATGCACCTTAAAACTCCATCTGCCGTCGAGGACGACACCAAGATACTTCAGTGTCGTCCCGACGGGAATAGATACTCCACCCACCACAATGGTGGAGTCTGTAGGTGGTTTCCGCCGGGGCCCATGAAAACATATGGCCTCGGATTTGTGGAGTGCCACCTCCAGACCCAGCATCCGGATCCTTGACACCACGGTCGCGACTCCGGCTGTAGCTAGCATCGCAGCCTCCCTGTAGTCGACTCCCCGGGCGGCGACCAGCGTGTCATCGGCATAGCACACTACGCCAACGCCACGAAGGTTAGCACCCCGGAGTACCCAATCGTACCCGACGTTCCACAGGAGTGGGCCAAGTACCGACCCCTGTGGAACGCCGCGTGTCATGGGACTACTACCCTCCCCGCGAGTCGTCGGGAAGATTACCTCTCTGTCGGAGAGATAGTCCCCGACAAGTCTTCGCAGGTACTGAGGCACCTTGTGGTACCTCAGACCGGCGTGTATCGTGCTCCAGGGTAGCGTGTTGAATGCGTTGGAGATGTCCAACGATACGGCCACCAACAAGCCACCACTGGAGCACGCCTCCTCGGAGAGGTCGCGGACAAGTGATATGGCATCAATCGTCGAGCGACCTCTCCGAAAACCGAACTGGTTAGGCGCCAGATCCGGTCCCACAGTCTCAAGGTGCCTGACCAGGCGGGCAGCCACTACTCTCTCCAACAGCTTGCCCGCCTCGTCAAGCAGCACAATCGGGCGATAGCCCGAGGGCTCATCCGCAGGACGACCCTCCTTCCTCAGGAGAACGAGTTTGCCCCTTTTCCACCGTCTGGGGAATCTTCCTTCCATGAGGCAACTGTCAAACAGGTCCCTCAAGGCGGAATCCAGGTGCTTCAAGGAGAGAGCCCACGCACGACCCGGTATGCCGTCAGGCCCAGGCGCCGTGTTCTTGGCTCTCATCCTGAGCACAGCCGCACCAAGCTCGCCCTCAGAAATAGGGACAAACTCGCTCTCCTCTTCTTCGGCGAGATCAGCGGTTGTCGAGGGAGGCGTGAACTCGGCCCCCGGAGCACCGGGGAACAAGCCATCGACCACTCGTTGGAGCACCGCCGGTTGGAGCGAGGCCGTGATGGGGGGTGCCCAGGGGCGAAGCTTTTGCCTCACCCACTTGTACGGACGGCCCCATGGGTCGCGCTCAAGCCCCTCCAGCAGCTCCTCCCAGGCCTGCCTCTTAGCCTCCACTATCGCGACGCGAAGGGCCCCGGTAGCCTCTCTGTAAGCGGCGTACAGAGAATTGCTCTCTTCCGTCTCTTGCCGCCTTCGCCTCCGATACCGCTGGTATAGTCGGCGCCTCTTAACACATCTTCTCCGGAGTTCGGCAATCTCCTCCGTCCACCAATAGACTTGGCGTCTGGGCTGTGGGGCTGGCGCGCGCGGCATTGCAGCGTCGCAAACCCGCGTCAATGCCTCGCACAGCCTGTCCGCCATCGCCTCCGGGTCTATCGGATCCGGCTCCTGAGGAGTGCCGTTCCAAACTTCGACGAGGGCCGCCTCCTGCAGCACTTCGGCGTTGAGGCGCTTCAGGGCCCATCGCGGACCTATCTCGCCCCCTACCTCTCTCACTTCGTCCGTTTGGGTCGAGGAAAGGCTGAACCGGATGTACCGGTGATCGGACAGCGTTACCACGTCCAACAGCACCTGCCAGTCGCGAATGCGGGAAGCGATGTCCGGTGTGATGAGCGTCAAATCGACGATGGACTCACCATTACGCCGGACGCAGGTGCTTTCCGATCCGCGGTTCGCGACGCAGAGGCCCACCTCGGCTATCCACTCTAGTACGACACCGCCCCGCGAGTTCGTCACCGGCGACCCCCACGCCGCTGATTTGGCGTTGAAGTCTCCGAGCACGAGGACGGGGCGTGGGCGGGTCTGACCAATCAAGGTCCCCACCGCGCCGAGGAGAGTCTCTAGCTCGCGAACCGGTCGGTTCGGGGAGTGGTACACCCCCACAATGACGGTTTGACCCACCCTAGCCGCTACGAAACCCCTGCCCCTCACAACGTCTTCGAGAGGGGGAGATTGAGCCGGCGATTGCGTGGTGATCGCCACCAATCCGTCAAGGTCCCCAGCCCAGTCAGGCCTAGGACGGACCGCGTAGGGCTCGCTGACCACCGCCACCTGGATCAACCGCTCCGCCATGGACTGCAAGAGTAAGTCCTGAGCCCCGGCGCAACGGTTGATATTCGCCTGTAGGAAGGTTAGGGCCATACTAATTAACCTTCCTCCATGCCTTCGGCTGGCCCTTTGTTAGGGCGAGGCGGACGTGGCTTGGCCGTAGCCCCAGCCGCGTTGGCCTTCCGTCTGACCCCTGGCTTTGACGGGGACTTGGCGCATGCCTTGCTCCCGGAGAGGTGGTCCGCCGGCTTTCCCGCTGCTGCACATAGGGTGCAATGGGGGGCGGCTGTGCACTCTTTGGCCTTGTGGGCCTTTGTACCGCAGCGGTAGCACTCATCGCTGCGGTCCACTTCGGCCTTGCACTTGGCCGCTATATGGCCCAGCTCAAGACAGCGGTAGCAGCGGCGGGGCCTTGCATCTAAGATACTGACCCGCGCCGCCACCCAACCCACCAAAACACGGCCTCCAGTGGCCATCACCTTCTTTGCAGCTGCGGTGGGGCAGCGCACGAACACGGTGCCCATCCCGGCTTGGCCCCGCCGTATTGCGCCTACGGAAAAGGCCGTCACAGGGCATTCGCCCTTCCCGGCCAAGGCCTCCGCTAGCTCGTGCGGGGTGACAGAATCGTCCAGGCCGCTGACTCGAAGGTCAGTTGTAATAGTAGGCCTGGAGACTCGTATGCTCTCCTCGTCTAGAAACGTCTCTCTGAGCTTCTCAGCAAGGACGTCCGCTTTTGCCGCGTTGTTCGCGCCGGAAACCTCCAGCACTCGTGCCCCAGTGGCCGCCACCCTGATTTTCAACGGCGAGAATCCCAGCTCGCTTAGGCTGATCTTCGCCTTGGCCGCCTCCAGCACCTTGGCGTAGGTGACACCTTTCTCTACCGCTTTCTCCTGCAGCGTGATCACCACCGCCGCGGTTCTTGGAGGGCGGAGCTTGGCCGCACTCGCCTTGGAGGGCTTTGGTTTCGGCCTAGGGACTTGGGCTGGAGGGGCAGGCCTCTTCTTCTCGGTGGGTCTTGCCCCTTCTGCCACACGCTCCTTGTCTCGCCTCTTGGCCTTTCCACGCCTTGACACCACCTGCCAGTCTTCCGCTGGAGCTGCAGCGCTGGCAGGGGCGGGGGCAGGCTTCGGTTTCGGAGCCGCTCTTGCTCCAGGCTTTGGCGCTGGAGAGTCCCTTTGAGTGGGGGTCTCTGCTGAACGCACCTCGGCCTCCCTTCGCCGGTCTGCGGCCAGAGGGGGCCTCCGGGTCTGCCCGGGCAGCAGTCTCTCCTCGATCCCGGCAAAGCGGGCGTTCACCATCGTGCCCACTTGCACCATGATCTGCCGCATCACTTCCTCCGTGCAGGGCGTTTGAGCTGGTGCCTGAACAGGAACCGAGGTCGCAGCCACGCGAGCTTGGGTCTCCCTCATCTGCGCCATCTCTTGTCGCAGGTCCTTCAGCTCCGCTGAGAGTCGCTCATTCGCCTTTACCAGTAAGGCCATCTCCTCGGGCATTGTGCGGGCCCGCGCTTCCTTAAACGATGCCCTTATGGTATCCGCAGCATCCTTCAGGGCCCTCACCGACGTGCCCTTTAGGTTTTTGGACTTGGTGGCCACCGCATAAACGATGCCCACCGAATCCATCAACATTGACTCCAGCTCAGCGGCATCGCAGTTGCTCAGCTGAGAGCCACGGTCCGCGGGCACCGATGCCGGCGCCTTGAGGAACTGCGTCCTCCGTTTTTGCTGGAGCTCCTCTTGGAGCTCCTTTTCGGCTGTGAGCCGAATCTCCTCTTCTCGTACTCGGTTGAGTTCAGCCTTGGCCTTCGCCAGGCCAACGTACTGCCCTGTAGTGGGCGGGCGTCCTCTACCTCGTCGAGTGCTGGAGACCTTGGGTAACGGTGAGGATTCACCCTGGTCTTCCTGCTCTTTCCTGTCTTCCATGTGCCGCTTGCGCAGCCTCCTCCCGGAGCCGTGAGATGACACGGTCTCCCAGGTCATGGCATCGGAATCAGACTCTGACAGGTTCACTGTCTGAGTCCGAAGCCATGGGGCTTTAGAAGCCCTCTCCTCCACATTATCACCGTCCATTTTCTTGCCAAGGTCGTCATTTTTAGAAGAATCAGTGTCCGAGTTATCGCGTGAGTTGTCGTGTCGCGGGCCGGAGCCCACGTGGTGGTTCTTGCCCCCCTCAAATACATTGGGGCTGAACGCCGGAGCGCCGTGGGATTCACAACTTAGGTTGCTACCCACTTGAGGAGTTGTTTCAGAAGTCACCGTATCCATATTTTCCTTATTTGAAGGGTGAGGTCCCCTTGTGGTGCCCTAGCCAACCGGGTTCCCCCCAGCCATGCATCCCTTGTGCAGGCACCAAACAACGGGATTCGGAGACGCATTAATGTGCCCGACAAGGTGGCCGAATTGACCCTCCTTGCCGCGCCGCAAGCCTTGCAGGCCCGCCATCCACCGGCCCGAAGGCCCACTGCGACCAACTGCCGCCATTCCTCCTCGTGCCCGACAGAGAGGCCGTGTTGACACTCTCTGCCGCGCCGCGGGCCTTGCAGGCCCGCCATCCACCGACCCGAAGGTCCACTGCGACCCACTGCCGCCGTCCCACCTAGCTCCTGGCTTCATCCAGGCTTCTTCCTCCGCCAGGCTTCATCCACTGTGCTCTATGCTACCTTCATAGAGACACGCGGAGAAGCCTCCCCTTTCTCTCACCGAGTCCCCCAATCCGCCAGTGAAGCGCTGACCCACCCAGAACCCCGCAAGGAAGCTGACCCATACAGCCGACTCGCGGGAAACCAAGCAGGACGACGCCGCAACAACAGTTCAGGGAACCTCCCCATTTCCCCTCCAGTGTTTGGTCCGCGCCGGTAAACCGGTAACTCCCATTTCTGGGAGCCGTTCCCCTATCCGCCACCCGGGGACGCGCCGCGTTGGGGTACACCTCCCCACCCACTGGGACTACCCAGCAGGTCCGCGGTCTACCCAGCAGGTCCGCGGAACCTAACCTAACCTAACCTAACCTAACCTAACCTAACCTAACCAGTAACAGCCCAACCTCGCCACACACTCAATAAAGCTCCGTAAAAAAATTCAATTATATTGTAAATTTTTGAGCTAGCGCAAAAAATTTTTCAACGTCGGTAACAGTAGTGCTTGACTCACAAGGATTACTGTTTTCAACATCCTGCACCAAGGCGTTTTGGAACAGGGGGCCCGGGACTTTGGACCACCACATCTCACAGGAGGACGGAGAACTCTTCAAACAATCACCACCACCAGACGGAGCTCGACGAGATCTGTCAAGCGGAGCTGGAATTTTGAAAATCCGTCCAAGCCAAAGGGAGAAACAAGGTACCGAAAATCAGGAAAAACAACCTCACACACCGCGTGGTCGACACACGTGTAACCTAGTTACACTCAGTCGACACGAGGCGTGACGTCGGACAACCAAGGTGAAGACTTCGGATCCGGCCTCAGGACTGCGCCACTGCGGAACATCAGCAGCGGAGCACCTTCGTCGGACCCTCAGGTGAACCTTGGTCTAACTCCTGAACCCAAAGTCCTAGGACACCCGAGTTTGGACTCCTTCTAAAGGGGAGACCAGGCACGTCCACATTTTCCCTACCCCACCCCAACTTCATTTCCCCCCCCCCCCTTGCCGTAAGGCTACCTCACCCCTCCGAGTCTTATCTCCGGGGTCATATTACCTGAAGGAGGTGGACCGCTGGTGTAAGGTACCTCCACCACCGGCCACAGGAGCCCCCACCACCTTGCTCTAAGGGCCCCTCCTACCCCCCCTACCCCCCCCCCCCTACCCCCACCTACCCCCCACCTACCCCCCCCCCCCCCCCCCAACCTACACCTCCCCCGTCTCCTCCCGAGACCTTCCCCCCCCCCGACCCCCCTCATAATTCCCAAAACCCCCTCGGGCTATATCTCCGGAACCAGTGGAGATAGACCCCCCAAGTTTGGTATCCCCGCAATCAGCGTCGAGAGCTCTACAATCTGGCTCCAAGGGAAATCCAAATTTCCAAACTCACCTCAGCAGAAAATTGAAAACTCAATCACCATCAGGCATCACAACACCGGCGGCGCGCGAGACGAAGCTATTACTCAGTAAGAAAAATTTTTTAAACAATAATAGTGTAACAAGTAAATAGGTTCAAAGTTCGGAACATTATTAGTCATTGTATAACTTTAAATAAATAATACTAGCCGTTAAGGTAGAAGAGTCACTTCAAAGGGCTCGTCCGGGGAAGTACTACCATCACACCCAATTCTGCCGCCAAACAGCTTTGCTGAGTTTCGGCTAGGAGGGTCTGACCGCCGGCTAAATTTCAGGCACGAGGCTCAACATCTACCTCGAAAACTTTTAAAGCTAGTATTAAGTAGAACAACTTAGTATTTAATTTTATAATTAAGAAATTGTATTTATTTAATTTAAAAAAATGTCAGCCAAATCCGTGACCGGATCCGTCCCAAAGTCGGAAGTGGCACCTCAGGTGACCCTCCAACCAAAGAGATCGCTGCGTGAAAAGGTACTGAAGAAGGAAACGGTCGCCAAGTCACTAAAACTAGAAAAGTCGACGCGGCCATCAGTACCCGAAGCGAAGAAGGCATCATCGGTCGGAGCACAGCCGGAGGAAGTCAGCCCAAAGGTCCCCGCGAGAAGGAAGAGGACATCGCCTGCGAAACCGCCGCAAGAGCCAAGCGAACACCTGGCCACATCCTCAGACCGGTCCGCGGTGGAGTCGGTCACAGACAAAATCATCAACTGGGAACAGTGTGGGATATCACCACCTAAGCCCGTAGAGTCCGACGAAGACTCGGTCGCGTCTTGCTTAGACCTAGACACCTCCGCGAACAGGCCCAGACCACGACAGAGCATGCTCGTCGTGCAAGCGGGTCGACGAACGGGGGTGGAGATGGACCTAGCCACAAAGTTGGCAAACGAGACGCTGCTGAAAGGGAAGGACGCGTTGGAGTCTGCAGGCAATATGAAGAGGGAGTGCAAAGTCGTCGCACTCGAAAGCCTGCAGACTCTTTACGAAATAGTCCTCTCACTGTCGGACTCAAGATCCAGACATATCACCAGTCTGGAAAGGGAAAGGACGAGACACGCCACGGAGCTCGTAAGGGTGGAGAGAGCCCATACAAAACAATTGATAAACATTACCACCAATCTCACGTCGGAAATGTCAAAGGCCAGAACGGACATCGGCGCATCGCTCAAGGAGATACAAGCGGTGCGAAACTGGCAGGGGTATGAGACCCAGGAGCCCCATAGGCTTATAAAGGAAACGTCGGAAGCGCTCCAGGACCTCGACAAGCGTGTTAGAGCATTGGGAGAGCTCGTAACCAGCGGGCAAAAGGGGAAAGAGGAAGACCCCATCTGGAGAGACCACTCGAGCCTCAAAGCAGGAGTAGAATCTCTCCAGAATCAGCTGGATGAGCTCCGGAGAGAGAGCAATAAACACACGCGCGAGATCCTGGAGTCCAACCTTAAAGCCATGGAGAAAATGGACTCCAAACCCTCATCAGCACAGCCAGAACCTGGCCTGAGGCAGGAAGTGGAGGAGATGAAGGGCATCCTGAAAGCGATGTCAGCTGAACGAGCGCCCCCATCCGAGCCACCGCAGCCCATTCTAATCAACATGGAGGAGCATATGCATCCTCTAACGGAGAGAATGGAAGCGGTGACATCTGAGCTCCGAACCCTTCGGGAAGAAAAGATGAGGGCACCACCACTGTCCCTCAACCTCGAAGCGGAGCTCGCCAAAGCTGAGGAACGATGCAGCTCGAAAGGGAAGCTGACCTACGCCAAGGTCGCCGCCAAGCCACCACCGCCCTTGAAGCCAAACCACACCCTGATCATCACATCAGACAACCCCCAGAACACCGGGGAAAATGTGATCGACAGGATCAGGGTGGCTCTCGACACCAGGAAAACTGGAGCCAAGGTAGACAGGGTAAGGAAGGCCAAAAACAAAAAGGTCATCCTGAGCTGTAGCTCCAAAGAAGATCTGGACCTGGTGCAGAGCAGGGTTAGGACGGACAAAGGCCTAAAAGCGGAAGTGGCGAGGGCAGCAAACCCTCTAGTCATCGTCAGGGATGTCCTATCCTACCACACCGACGTAGACATCGTGGAAAATATACTGGCGCAAAATAAAAACATTTTAAAGAACATTAACTTGAACGATAGCACCGTCAAGATGCGGTACCGTAAAAAGGCACGTAACCCACTCGAGTGCCATGCGGTACTGGAAGTTTCCCCTTCCATCCATAAAAACCTGGTGGAGGCTGGAAAGATCTATATAGGTATGCAACGCAGACCTATATTTGATCAGACCCCACTGGTGCAGTGCACCAAATGCCTCGGCTTCGGCCACACTAAGGTTGTCTGCCGGGAGAAAGACGAGCTCTGCAGTCACTGCGGAAGGGCTCACTCCTGGGAGAAATGCAAGGGGAGACAGGAGGGGAACCCTCCAAAGTGCAAAAACTGCTCGGCCGCGCACGGCACAAGCATCAACCTGGCGCACAATGCTTTTAGCAAAGAGTGCCCAGAGCGACTAAAATGGGATGCAATAGCGCGGTCCCGAGTATCGTATTGCTGAGGGCGTCTCACAGTACCGTATCTCGGTCCCTCAAAACTTGGGCGGGGCAGGCTTGAGGTTTATCCAAGCTAACCTGCAACGCTCAAAACTGGCCACGACGGAATTACTCCAGGTTGCGGTGGATAGGGGCATCACGGTCGCCCTAGTACAGGAACCGTACGTCGGAAAGACTGGCGTCCTAAAACAACATCCTGGGACTAGGGTTATCCAATGCACCCTAAATAGGCAAAAACCAGTGAAGGCAGCCGTTATAATTTTCGGTGACCGGCTAGAAGTCGTACACGACCCACAGCTGGTAACCGAAACCGAAGCGGCAGTCCTTCTTATCGGGGGAGGCCTAAAACTAGGAGTAATATCCGTCTACCTAGAGGGGGACCAGGACATAGTACCGTATCTGGACCGCATCAAAAAAGTTTGTACCAAGTTGGACACCAGAAACCTCATCGTTGCGGGAGATATAAATGCCTGGAGCCACTGGTGGGGCAGCGTATCTGAGGATGACAGAGGAGAGGCGTACAATGCGTTCCTGAATGAGAAGGGACTCCAAATTCTAAACACCGGAGACACTCCGACCTTCGAGACCTTCAGAAAGGGTAGGGCATGCACAAGCATAGTGGACGTATCCGCTTGCAGCACACCCCTGCTCGGAAGAATCGAGGGATGGAGAGTGGAGAGAGGTCTTGTGACTTCGGACCACAACGCTATCACCTTCACCTTGCGCTTGGGAAGGGCCTTAGAAACTCTTAGGCCAATCACAACGCGCAAGTAAAACACCAAGAAGGCAAAGTGGACCGAATTCGCACATCTGCTAAAAACCATCCTGGCAGAGAGAGACATCACCACCGTCTCAATTTTGGAGTCCAAAACCCCGAGGGACCTCGAAGATAAGATCACAGCTTACACTGAAGCCATCCACGAAGCCTGCGAACAAACCATCCCTATTGCAGGAAGCAAGGCGGGCAATCCCAGGCCCCCGTGGTGGTCGAAGAAGCTTGAAGATCTTAAGAGAGAGGTCCTTAGGAAAAAGAGGAGGATCAGGAACGCAGCCCCTTGCAGGGTAAAAATGGTTATAGAAGAATACCAAAAATGCAAGGCGGAGTACGCAGTCATCGCAGAGAAAGCCCAAACAGAGAGCTGGAAGGAGTTCTGCACGACTCAGGAAAAGGAGAGTATGTGGGATAAAATCTACAGAGTGATCAGGAAAACGTCAGGAAGGCAGGAGGACATGCTTCTGAGAAGCTCTGAAGGTAACACCCTAACTCCAAAACAGTCGGCTGAACTCTTAGCCAGAACTTTCTACCCAGACGACTCCGAGAGTACCGACCAGTCGTTTCACTCGAACCTCCGAGAACGGATGAAGGAGAGTGCCCTTGAAGAACTTTCGGAAGATGATCCACCATTCACGGCAGCGGAATTGGAGTTGGTGCTGCAAGCACAAAACCCCAAGAAGGCACCCGGACCAGACGGGCTAACAGCAGACATCTGCGCCGCAGCCATACGAAGTGACAGGGAAGTGTTCATGGCGATAGCAAACAAGTGCTTGTCGCTAAATCACTTCCCCACTCACTGGAAAGTGGCACACGTGGTCATCATTCGAAAGCCAGAAAAGGCAGACTACACTCATCCTAAGTCCTACAGACCAATTGGACTATTATCTGTTCTTGGAAAAACCATCGAGAAACTCATGATTGGTCGACTCCAATGGCATTTACTCCCAACCCTAAACAAAAAGCAATATGGGTTCATGCCGCAAAGAGGAACCGAGGACGCCCTCTATGACCTTATAGAGTACATAAAAGAAGGAGTAACCGGGAAAAACATCGTACTCCTAATCTCTCTGGACATAGAGGGGGCCTTCGACAATGCGTGGTGGCCAGCCCTTAAAAACCAACTTGTTAAAAAAAGGTGTCCGGAAAATCTGTACCGGATGGTGTGTTCGTACCTCACAGACCGGAAGATCAAGGTCAACTACGCTAGAGCAGCTTACGAGAAGGAAACTACGAAGGGTTGTGTCCAAGGATCCATCGGAGGACCAATCTTTTGGAATGTCATCCTAGACTCGTTGCTGCAAAGCCTAGAGATGGATGGAATATACTGCCAAGCCTTTGCAGATGATGTGGTTCTCGTTTTCACAGGACAGTCGGTCGGCAGCCTAGAGCGGTCTGTCAACTCAACGTTGGAACATGTGGCAACGTGGGGAAAACAAAATAAACTCAACTTCGCACCGCATAAGACCAACGCGATGCTTCTAACGAAGAAGTTGAAGTATGAAACCCCACAGTTATTCATGGCCGGTACAAAATTGGACCTCGTTGAGGAGATAAAGCTTCTGGGCCTTATCATCGACCGAAACCTAGTTTTTAAATCTCACGTGTCCGCGCAATGCAAGAAAGTAGCTGATATCTACAAGCAGCTTGCATGCGCAGCGAAAGTAACGTGGGGTCTAAATAGTGAAATCACGAGAACCATATACATCGCGGTGGTGGAGCCTATTATGACATACGCCTCAAGTGCCTGGTACCAATCTGTAGAGCTGCAAATGAATAAAAATCAATTCAATGCGCTCCAGAGAGGATTTGCACAAAAGGTCTGTAGGTCATACCGGACGGTCTCACTCACCGCAGCACTGGCACTGTCGGGTCTGCTGCCATTGGACCTAAGGATCCAGGAGGCGGCGAACCTATACAGAGCCAAAAAAGGTCTGGCGAAGGACTATCTCCCACCCGAGACGGAGCTCGAACTCCGAGTGGGATATCTTGAACAGCCCCATCCATCTACCCTAACATCCGTGGAGTACGAACTGCTAGAAGACGCCGTCCCGCAGATCACCGGACCCCAAATTTACACAGACGGAAGCAAAATCGACGGAAAAGTAGGTGCTGCTCTAACCCAGTGGGAGGAGGGAAAGGAGTCAAACTTCGCCACCTTTAAGCTTCACCCCGCGTGCACAGTCTTCCAGTCGGAACTATATGCACTGCACAGGGCTCTTCAGATGGTGAATTCGAGCAGGGACCCCGTAGTTAGCATACTGAGTGACTCGAGATCGTCACTCGACCTGCTGCGGAGTCCCAGCTTGAACCACCCTCTGGCGAGAAGCATAAAGGAGAACATTGTCAGGATCCAGGAAGGAGGACGAGAGATCCGGATGTTCTGGCTTAGGGCTCACGTAGGCACTGTCGGTAATGAGAGAGCAGACGAGTTAGCGAAAGCTGCTGCACTCGAGGACACCACTCAGGACTACGGAAGGATCCCCCTGTCTTACGTTAGGAGGAAAATTCGTGAAGAATCGATCCGCAAATGGCAGGATCGATACGAAACCTCCAGCACAGGTGCGGTAACGAGAAGGTTCCTTCCAGATGTCCACAGTGCGTACCGGATAACTCGCTCTACAAAATTTACACCAGTACAAGTGCAAGTCTTGACAGGTCACGGGGGAATAGCCGAGTATCTTCACAGATTCAAGCTGAAAAACAGCCCGGGATGCGAATGCGACCCGGAAATCTGGGAAACAGTATGGCACATCATACTCGACTGTCCCCGTTTCCTAGCGGCTCGAATAGATCTAGAAGCCCGGATCGACAGAAACCTGGTCGAATCGGAACTGCACAACATCATTGCAGATCCCGATTGCAGACCGCATTTTCTGTCATTCGCCGAGAAGATCTTCAGAGTTGCGACGAGCAGGCACACGGATCTTCTGCCCCTCGAATCTCAACCAACACCCGTTAGCCAAGCCACAAGTAGTGCCGGCTCTCAGCGGGAACCTATAGCCAAAAGCGTCGCTGTCCGCACGCTCCTCGCTTGCGGGGAGAGAGGAGTGCCTGGGATTAGAATCCGAGGAGTGGCACTCTTCATGGACAGCGCCGGCGAGCGGCTGGGAATAGGTTTCTGCCGAACCGGGACTAGAAGTCACTTTTCGATTTCACCCGGCTTGGCAGCACTCATAAATGGGAGCACATCCAAAACGACCATGAGGCGCAAAGTTTACAGCGCGTTACCTGAAACGGAAGTGGCGGGCCACCGATGCCGACTAGTCCGATCGCACAACAAGACGATCGTTCTGCTCGCATTGGAAGGCAACTACACCCCTTTCGCACAGGCATGTTCGATGCTCACCATGTTGGGAGAAACGGGCGGAGGAGCGGAAGATCCCCGTGTAATAAGTGTAGATGCGATGACGGTCGGGTATGAGCAGGGAGAAGTCGTAGACCGGCTATGCTGTTTAAAAGCCTCAGAACAACACGAGGTGGTCGTGTACGAAGACAGAGGAGAAAACCTAAACTTCCTCAAAGCACACGACCCAAAAACAGCAACCGATAGCTGGGGACATCCCATGCCAACCTCGATCAGCGGATCCGAACGTGTCCAACAGAAAGCAGCCGCCGAAAAAACTGCACTACATCAAAGCAGTGTGCAGGAGCAAAAGAAGAGAGCCAAAGTCGGAGGCCATCTCAAAGGATTTCTAGACACCTTCAGCTCGATGCTGCAAGGAAATCCTTTTCCAACAACGAGATCAAAAGACAAAGAGGCACTCGTAGAAGCTCCAGCAAAAAAGGCGAAACTCAAAGCTCCACTAACTACAGTAATACCTAAGTCCAAAATCCCAACAAAACCGGCACCAACGCAGGAGAAAAGAACTAGAGCCGATATGGGGCAGGTCGTTCCACCTCGTCTAGTAAATGCAACGTCACCGCAGGATCACGCGTACAACGCCTTCCTCGAGTTTCTAGCTATCACCAAAGCAACCGCAGATGTCAACCTCGGAGTGTGCAAAACCATCTTGCAACACTTTGAGCAGGGCAATGCGAAACTGCTAGAGGAGAAACTCGAGGAGTCAGAGGCTGCCATATACAACAACGGCAATTCCCAAGTCATAAAGGGAAAAATGTCAGGTAGTTATATGGCGGCTTACAACGCGACCAGTGGTTTTGTGGAGATGTGCATTGAGGGAACCGAGAGCGGAGCACCTAAGTTCAATACCCCACAAGGAGATCCCTTAGTTGTTGTCGCAAAGTGCACAAGGATCCTACTGGATGACAGGATTCTCGATATGGCGAAAACCATATCGGGTAATCAGGACACTGCATCCGGCTGGAAGGACTGGGCACTACCAACAATTGAGTGGGTCAATGGAGTACCGGGGTGTGGAAAGACAACCTGGGTGGTAGGACACTTTGATGCTGACAAGGACGCCATCATCACCACAACATCAAATGCAGCTAGCGACCTAAGGGAGAAGCTAGCGCCTCGTGTTGGTGGCCTTGTCAAGACCAGGGTACGCACCATGGCTTCAGTCTTGGTGAATGGCTTCAGAGAGTCCGACAAATTCAACCGTCTCATGGTTGACGAGGCTCTCATGAACCACTTCGGAGCCATAGTCATGGCTGCCAAGCTGTGTGATGCCAAAGAAATGGTCCTCATCGGAGATGTCAACCAACTACCTTATATCGACAGAGAAAATCTCTTCGAACTGAGGTACTGCCGCCCAAACCTGGTAGCAAACATCAGCCAGGAGTTGCTCTGCACACACCGGAACCCCTTGGACGTCGCCTACGCCCTACGTGAGGTTTACTCCGGGATTTACTCCTCAACCCTAAAAGCTCACTCGTTGAAGGTGAAAACCTACACTGGTGCCCAAATACCGTTTACGCTCCCCAACACGCTTTTTCTAGTCCATACTCAGGGCGAAAAGGAAAGCCTCACTGGACAGGGCTGTGGTGAAGGCACAGGTTCGCGAACGCTCACCATCCATGAAGCGCAGGGGTTAACGTTCGAAACAGTAATCATTGTTCAAACTAAGGGCAGAACAATCGGTTTACATCAGAGCGTTCCCCATGCGGTAGTAGCAGTGTCACGGCACACCACCAGCTGTACCTACTACACCGATGATGACAACGACGCAATAGGGTACTTCATCAAGAGAGCTATGGCCGCGTCCACTAAGAAGATCTTGGAGTATAATCTTAAAATGTCAATAAAGCACCGAAACGCAGCGGTCGTCGACAAGTTGGCTCAGGAGATGAGGTGTGCCAATTTGTAAACTAAAGTTGTAATAAGTTGTAAGTTGTCCATAGTAAAGTTAATGTCAATGTTATCAATAATATATTAATTGTAAGTAATTAAATGTCATAATGATGTAAATCAATAATTTCAATTGTAAGTAAAAATAATTTTAAGTAAATTTCCATAATGAAAAGAACACAAACTACGAAAAAGAACAGAACACACTGTAAAGAAACAAAAGCCTATATTTAAACAATAAAAAAAAAAAAAAAAAAAAAAAAAAAAAAATATATATATATATAGAATCAAAAGAATAAGTAAATTTTTCCTTAGAAATATATATGTTACATTAAAATCTTAAAATTTATATAGAGTCAATAATATAAGTCTTTTTCCTTACTGAGTAAGCTTTTGTCAATATAAGTAGTAATAAAGTTAATAAATAAAAATAACAAAATAAAAAAAAAGCACGGACCACTGAGTCTGTGGAGAGCAGCTGTAATAATAAAAAAAAAAAAAAAAAAAAAAAACCTAACCTAACCTAACCTAACCTAACCTAACCTAACCTTTTTTTTTTTTTTTTTTTTTTTGACGCTGGGAAAAATGCTTTATGCATACCCTCCCGTCGGGGGACGGAAGGGTTATGTGGGACTCCCGGTGCTCCCCACCGGTATACCCACTAAACGACCCAGCGGCACTCCCGCATCGCCTATATGGAGGGGAACTGGGAATCCGGCACAGCCTTTCCATCCAGCCCCCCGCCGACGACCGCCCGCCTTTACGGCGAGCCCTTCACCCCCCTCCCCACCCTGGGAGAGGGGCCCGAGAATAGCCGCGAGTGCTCGCGGTCATTCCCACCCGGCGGAAGTGGAGGATACGTGCAATGCGGGAGAAGACGCCCCCGCGCCTGTCTCCCGCTATCCTCCACCAGGAGGGGGAAGACGATTGTCGTGCAATCGCCTTCTCCGACCCGTTCGTCGCCTGCGGAGTGGCGCTGCGAGAGGGTCTTCCTCCCGCGCCCGCTCCGTCGCCTCCTTTTGCGAAATTACTTCCTCGCAAAAGGAGGCCACCGCAGCCCAGGACTCCTCGCTTCCCAGCATGGCTAAAACCACGCTGGGCAGCGAGAGGTCCTGCCCGACCACCGCCATCAATTGGCGGCGCGGCCCAGACCACGACGCACACACCTCCAGGGTGTGCTGCGCCGTGTCCACCGCCGCGCCACAATCGTGGCAGGAACCTAACCTAACCTAACCTTTTTTTTTTTTTTTTTTTTTTGTTGACCAGGTGGAAAATGCGTTACGCATACCCTCCGAACATGGGAGTGTCGGAGGGTTATGTGGGACTACACATCGCCTCTCCCTCCTCAGAGTGAGGAGGGGTAGGGAGTGCTACCCACTAAAAACCACCCGGACGTGCCCTCTCGCCGGTTTTGTTGGACACCGTGGAACCCGCGAAGGCATAGTCCACGATGTCCACCGGTGGCACCCCAGCCGTTGCCGGGGCTACCCGCGCCGAAGGGGAGAAGGGCGAGCACGCTTGGCCCTCTCCCAGACCGCTAAGTGGCTAATCACCGCAGGCAGAGGACTCCCATCCTCCACCTGCAGCCACTTTGGGTTGAGTCTGGCAGCAAAACGCCGCCTTCTCAACCCAAGCCGTCTGCGCCGGAGAGGATGCGCGAGAGGATCTTCCTCGCGCTCCCGCTCCGCGGTCTCCTTTTGCGAAATGACTGTTTCGCAGAAGGAGACCACCGCCTCCCAGGACCTCTCGTTGCTCAGCATTGCCTCAACAATGCTTTGGAGCGAGAGGTCCACCCGCTGAATGGTGCGTGCCATGAGGCCACGCTCCGCGTCCCAACGACTGCACACCTCAAGGGTGTGCTGAGCGGTGTCGTCGGGACTTCCGCACTCATGGCACAGCGGGGCCGGCTCTCTTCCTATTTTGTGCAGGTAGTGACCGAAGCACCCATGCCCGGTCAGTACCTGCACGAGCCGGTACGACGTCGCGCCGACTGCCCTCTTCAGCCAAAGGTCGGCCGTTGGGAGGATCGCCTCTATGGTACGGAGACCATAAGGGGCGACCTCCAGTTGGGCCTTCCATCGGTCCCGCAGTCGGCGCTCCGTCGCGCGACGGGAGGCTGCCACCTCCTCGGGGTCCGGGCGTTCACCTGTTGTCCGGACCCTGGACCTACGTTGGTAGGTCTCTGCGTGCACCTCTGCGTCTAGCTCCCACGGGGGGGTGCACGCGAGGAGGCAGGCCGCTGCATGGGCCACCGTCATATAGGCCCTCACCATCCTGAGGGCCACGACCCGTTGTGGCCTCCGCAGCAGGGCCCTATTTCGGGCGGACAGCTTGTCCGCCCATATTGGGGCCCCATAGAGGGCCATGCTCCTTGTCACGCCGGCATATAGCCGCCGGCACAAGGAACCCGGCCCTCCTACATTGGGCAGAAGTCTGCCCAGCGCCGATGCGGCGCCCACGATTCGGGGAGCTAGTCTTGAGAAATGCTCCCCGAAATCCCACTTGCGGTCCAATATTAGCCCCAGATATTTAATGTGGGGCTTTATTTGGACCGCTCCACCCTCCAGGGTGAGCGCCGCAACCTAACCTAACCTAACCTAACCTAACCTAACCTAACCTAACCTAACCTAACCTAACCTAACCTAACCTAACCTAACCTTTTTTTTTTTTTTTTTTTTTTTTTTTTTTTTTTTTTTTTTTTTTTTTTTTTTTTTTTTGTTACCCAGGAAAATCCTTTATGGATACCACCGTCCCAAGGGGGGGGTTGGTGGTTATGTGAGACTCTCCGCCAGAGTGGCGGCATACTCACTAAAAACCTGGGGTGTTCCTCTAACACCAACTAAAGACGGGGGGCACGGGACCGCTTGCACACTCCGCAGCCCTCATCAGTGTCGCTGCCTGCCTTGCGGCAGGCCCACCTCTTGGGAGGTCTTCGCAAGACTTCCCCACCTTGCGTGCGATGCCCCGAAATACAAGGGGCATCTCCACCTTTTGACGGCCCTTTGTTAAGGGATGTTAGGCGCCCCCGCACCCAACACCCCAGGCCCTCAGAGCGGAGACGGAGTGCGGGCTCGATTAGCCCGCCTTCGTGTCCGCGCTCTCCGGAGCGGCAGTGAGAGAGGATCTTTCTCCCTCTCCCGCTCCTCTTCCTCCCTCTGCGAGATGATTTCTTCGCAAAAGGAGGCCACTGCCTCCCATGACCTCTGCTCATCGACGATTTTTAGAATAATGGCCGACAGGGACAGGTCAGTCCCCACGACCGCAACCAATGACTGCCGCGGTCCGGCTCCTCCCGGGCATTCCTCCAGCGCATGCTGGGCCGTGTCCTCCGCATGTCCGCACTGGTGACAAGCCGGGGAGTCTTCCCTTCGGGCGACGCGATGTAGGTACCTCCCGAAACAACCATGTCCCGAGAGGACCTGCGTCAGGCGGAAGGAAAGACTTCCATGCTTCCTGCGGGCCCACTCCTCCAGAACTGGGCTGATCGCCTCTATGAGTCGCCTGGCGCTCTGCCCCCTCTGCACTTGCCCCGTGAGGAGCCGCTCCTTCCACATGGCTATAGCGGACGCCCTGGCCTGATCGCGCCAGTGCGCCACCTCCTGCAGCGCTGGTCGCTCGCCCCGCTCCCGCGCCTGCGCTCTGCGCCAGTAGACCGAGGCCAGAGCTTCGGCCTCGAGGTCCCACGGAAGCGAGCCGGCGAGCACGCATGCCACCTCGTGCGAGAGTGTGCGATAACCCCTGCACACCCTCACCGCCATCACCCGTTGGGCTCCGATCAGCACGGCAGTGGTCTGCCGATCGAGCTCTCCCGCCCATATCGGGGCGCCATACAAAGCCATCGAACTTACCACCGCTGTATAGAGGCGGCGGCAGCTCCCCTCACAGCCGCCGATATTCGGCAGCAGGCGACTAAGTGCGCCGGCTGTCCCCAAGATTTTAGGGGCCAGCCTTCGCACGTGCGCCTTGAAATTCCATCTGCCGTCGAGGACGACACCAAGATATTTCAGTGTCGTCCCAACGGGGATGGAAATTCCACCCACCACAATGGTGGAGTCTGCAGGTGGTTTCCGCCGGGGGCCATGAAAACATATGGCCTCAGATTTGTGGAGCGCCACCTGTAGACCCAGCATCCGGATCCTTGCCACGACCGTCGCGACTCCGGCAGTGGCCAGGATCGCAGCCTCCCTGTAGTCGCCTCCCCGGGCGGCGACCAGCGTGTCATCGGCGTAGCATACTACGCCGACGCCACGAGGGTTCGCACACCGGAGGACCCAATCGTACCCGACGTTCCACAGGAGTGGGCCAAGTACCGACCCCTGTGGAACGCCGCGCGTCATGGAACTACATCCCTCCCCGCGAGTCGTCGGAAAGATTACCTCTCTGTCTGAGAGATAATCCCTGACGAGTCTTCGTAGATACTGAGGCACCTTGTGATACCCCAGACCGGCGTGTATCGTGCTCCAGGGTAGCGTGTTGAATGCGTTAGAGATGTCTAGCGATACGGCCACCAACACGCCACCACTGGAGCACGCCTCCTCGGAGAGATAGCGTACGCGAGATATGGCGTCAATCGTCGAGCGACCTCTCCGAAAACCAAACTGGTCAGGCGCCAGATCCGGTCCCACCGTCTCGAGGTGCCTGACCAGGCGGGCAGCTACTATTCTCTCCAATAACTTGCCCGCCTCATCAAGCAGCACTATCGGGCGATAGCCCGAGGGCTCATCCGCAGGACGACCCTCCTTCCTCAGGAGGACGAGTTTGCCCCTTCTCCATCGTCTGGGGAATTTTCCTTCTATGAGGCACCTGTCGAACAGGTCCCTCAAAGTGGGTTCTAGGTGCTTTAAAGAGAGGGCCCACGCACGACCCGGTATGCCGTCAGGCCCAGGCGCCGTGTTCTTGGCTCTCATCCTGAGCACCGCCGCACCCAGCTCGCTCTCAGAGATAGAGATAAACTCGCTCTCCTCTTCTTCGGCGAGATCGGCCGTTGCCAAGGGCGGCGCGAACTCGGCCCCCGGAGCACCGGGAAATAAGCCATCGACCACTCTTTGGAGCACCGCCGGTTGGAGCGAGGCTGTAATAGGGGGTGCCCAGGGACGAAGCTTGTGCCTCGCCCATTTGTACGGGCGGCCCCATGGGTCGCGCTCAAGCCCCTCCAGCAACTCCTCCCAGGCTCGTCTCTTAGCCTCGGCTATCGCAATGCGAAGGGCCCCGGAAGCCTCTCTATAGGCGGCGTAAAGAGACTCGCTCTCCTCAGTCTCTCGCCGCCTTCGCCTTCGATACCGCTGGTATAGCCGGCGCCTCGTCACGCATCTTCTCCGGAGTTCGGCAATCTCCTCCGTCCACCAATAGACTTGGCGTCTTGGCTGCGGGGTTGGCGCGCGTGGCATCGCAGAGTCGCACACGCGCGTTAGTGCTTCGCACAGCCTGTCCGCCATCGCGTCCGGGTCTATCGGATCCGGCTCTTGAGGAGTGCCGTTCCACACTTCGACGAGGGCCGCTTCCTGCAGCACTTCAGCGTTGAGGCGCTTCAGGGCCCATCGCGGGCCTATTTCGCCACCTACCTCTCTCACCTCGTCCGTTCGGGTTGGGGAGACGCTGAACCGGATGTAACGGTGATCAGACAGCGTTACCACCTCTACCAGCACCTGCCAGTCGCGAATGCGGCAAGCGATGTCTGGCGTGACGAGCGTCAAGTCGACGATTGACTCACCGTTTCGCCGGACGCAGGTGCCTACTGATCCGCAGTTCACGACGCAGAGGCCCACCTCGGCCATCCACTCCAGTACGACACCGCCCCGTGGGTTCGTCACCGGAGACCCCCACGCCACTGATTTGGCGTTGAGGTCCCCGAGCACGAGGAGGGGACGTGGGCGGGTCTGACCAATTAAGGTCCCCACCTCGCCGAGAAGAGTCTCTAGCTCGCGAACTGGCCGATTCGGGGAGTGGTACACCCCCACGACCATGGCTTGGCCCACCCTAGCCGCTACAAAACCTCTGCCCCTCACCACGTCTTCGAGTGGGGGAGAGTGAGCCGGCGATTGCGTGGTGATTGCCACTAAGCCGTCGAGATCCCCAACCCAGTCAGATCTAGGTCGGACCGCATAGGGCTCGCTGACCACCGCCACTTGTATCAACCGCTCCGCCATGGACTGCAGGAGCAAGTCCTGAGCCCCGGCGCACCGGTTGATATTCGCCTGAAGGAAGGATAGGGCCATACTAACTAACCTTCCTCCATGCTTACAGCTGGCCCTTTGTTGGGGCGAGGCGGATGCGGCTGGGCCGTAGCCCCAGCCGCATTAGCCTTCCGTCTGACCCCTGGCTTTGACGGGGACTTGGCGCATGCCTTGCTCCCGGAGAGGTGATCCGCTGGCTTCCCCGCTGCTGCACATATGGTGCAGTGGGGTTCGGCGGTGCATTCTTTGGCCTTGTGGGCCTTTATACCGCAGCGGTAACACTCTTCACTGCGGTCAACTTCGGCCTTGCACTTGGCCGCTACATGACCCAGTTCGAGGCAGCGGTAGCAGCGAAAGGGTCTTGCATCTAAGATGCTGACTCGCGCCGCCACCCAGCCCACCAAAACGCGGCCTCCACTGGCCATCACTTTCTTTGCGGCTGTGGTAGGGCAGCGCACGAGCACGGTACCCATCCCGGCTTGACCCCGGCGTATTGTGCCCACGGACAACGCCGTCACAGGGCAATCACCCTTCCCTGCCAAGGCCTCCGCCAGCTCCTGCGGGGTGACCGAATCGTCCAGGCCGCTGACACGAAGGTCTGTTTTTATGGTCGGCCTGGAGATTCGTACGCTCTCCTCATCAACGAACACCTCTCTGAGCTTTTCAGCAAGGACGTCCGCTTTGGCAGCGTTGTCCACACCGAAAACCTCCAGCACTCGTGCCCCAGTGGCCGCTGCCCTGATCTTTAGCGGCGAGAACCCCAGCTCGCTCAGGTTGATCTTCGCCTTGGCCGCCTCCAGCACCTTGGCGTAGGTGACGCCTTTCTCCGCCGCTCTCTCCTGCAGCGTGATCACCACCGCTGCGGTCCTTGGAGGGCGGAGTTTGGCCGCACCCGCCTTGGGAGGCTGTGGCTTCGGCCTAGGGACTTGGGCTGGAAGGGTAGGCCTTTTCTTCTCGGTGCCTGTTGCCCCTTCCGCTGCACGCACCTTGTCACGTCTCTTGCCCTTTCCACGCCTCGTCACCACTTGCCAGTCTTCAGCTGGAGCCGCAGCGCTGGCATAGGTGGGAGTGGGCTTTGGTTTTGAAGCCGCTCTTGTTCCAGGCTTTGGCGCTGGAGAGTCCTGTTGAGTGGAGGTTTCAGCTGGACACCCCTTAGCCTTCCGTTTCCGATCTGCGGCCAGAGAGGGCCTCAGGGTCTGCTCGGGCAGCAGTCTCTCCTCGATCCCGGCAAAGCGGGCGTTCACCATTGTGCCCACTTGCACCATGATCTGCTGCATTACCTCGTCTGTGCAGGGGGTTTGAGCTGGGACCTGAGCAGGCACCGAAATCGGAGCCACGCGAGCTTGGGTCGCCCTCATCTGCTCCATCTCTTGTCGCAGCTCCTTCAGGTCTGCCGAGAGCCGCTCATTGGCCTTTACTAAGAGGGCCATCTCCTCGGGCATTGTGCGGGCTCGCGTTTCCTTAAAGGATGCCCTTATGGTGTCTGCTGCTTCCTTGAGGGCTCTCACCGACGTGCCTTTTAGGTTTTTGGACTTGGTGGCCACCGCATATACGATGTCCACTGAGTCGATTAACATTGACTCCAGCTCGGCGGCATCGCAGTTGCTCAGCCGAGGGCCACAGTCCGCAGACACCGATGCTGGCGCCTTGAGGAACTGCGCCTTCCTCCTTTGTTGGATCTCCTCTTGGAGCTCCTTTTCGGCTATGAGCCGCATCTCCTCTTCCCGTACCCGGTTAAGCTCGGCCTTGGCCTTCGCCAGACCAACGTACTTCCCTGTTGTGGGCGGTCGTCCTCTACCACGCCGAGTGCTCGGCGTGCTCATGACCTTGGGTAACGGTGAGGATTCACCCTGGTCTTCCTCCTCTTTACTCTCTTCCATGTGCCGCTTGCGCATCTTCCTCCCGGAGCCGCGAGACGACACTGTCTCCCAGGTCATGGCATCAGAATCAGACTCCGTCAGGCTCACAGTCTGAGTCCGAAGCCATGAGGCTTGAGATGTCTCTTCCTCTACACCATCATTAGCCGTTTTCTTGCCAAGGTCGTCATGTTTCGAAAAATCTGTGTCCGAGTTATTGCCATAGTTGTCGTGTCGTGGGCCGGAGCCCACGTGGCGGTTCTTGCCCCCCTCATATACAATGGGGCTAGACGCCGGAGCGCCGTGGGATTCACAATCTTCATTGCTGCCCACCTGAGGATTTTTTTCAGAATTCGCCGTATCCATGTTTTCCTTATTTGAGGGGTGAGGTCCCCTTGTGGTGCCCTAGCCAACCGGGTTCCCCCCAGCCATGCATCCCTTGTGCGGGCACCAAACAACGGGATTCGGAGACGCATTATTGTGCCCAGCAAGGTGGCCGAGTTGACCCTCCTTGCCGCGCCGCCAGCCTTGCAGGCTCGCCATCCACCGACCCAAAAGGCCCACTGCGACCCACTGCCGCCGCTCTACCTCGCGCTTGACAGGGAGGCCGTGTTGACACTCTCTGCCGCGCCGCGGGCCTTGCAGGCCCGCCATCCCCCGACCCAAAGGCCCACTGCGACCCACTGTCGCCGTTCCGCCTCGTGCCCGACAGGAAGGCCTCATACTTTAACTAGCCTGAGAAGGCTAATCACCACTCATTTGGCTCGGAGAGCCAAGCCAAGCACCAGTCCACTTGGAATCCCGCAAGGAAGCTGACCCACACAGCCGACTCGCGGAAACCAAGGTGGACGAAGCCTACCTCCTCAGAGACAGCTCCACCAGCCCATCTCGCCTCCATCCACTGCACCTTCTGCTACTCAGAGGGACGCGCGGAGAAGTTAAAACCCCAACCTACCCCACCGACAAAGTGTCGGCGCCTGGTGGTTTCAGTTACGTCTATTTCAGATGGAAATAGACTAATAACGGGCAGCAACCGCGAGAAGGCTGACCCCACCAGACTTGCCTTGAGGATCTACACGACCTGCGCTCTCCCTCAAGACCACACGCCTCCCTACTCGCTCCCAGAGCCGAGTAAGGAAGGCCTGGATTTATCCAAAACAAGCGGCCGAAGCACGCAAGCTAGGCATAGCAACTACTAAGGGATAAACCCAGACCCGCCCAACCTAACCTAACCTAACCTAACCTAACCTAACCTAACCTAACCTAACCAGTAACAGCCCAACCTCGCCACACACTCAATATAGCTCCGTAAAAAAATTCAATTATATTGTAAATTTTTGAGCTAGCGCAAAAAATTTTTCAACGTCGGTAACAGTAGTGCTTGACTCATAAGGATTACTGTTTTCAACATCCTGCACCAAGGCGTTTTGGAACAGGGGGCCCGGGACTTTGGACCACCACATCTCACAGGAGGACGGAGAACTCTTCAAACAATCACCACCACCAGACGGAGCTTGACGAGATCTGTCAAGCGGAGCTGGAATTTTGAAAATCCGTCCAAGCCAAAGGGAGATACAAGGTACCGAAAATCAGGAAAAACAACCTCACACACCGCGTGGTCGACACACGTGTAACCTAGTTACACTCAGTCGACACGAGGCGTGACGTCGGACAACCAAGGTGAAGACTTCGGATCCGGCCTCAGGACTGCGCCACTGCGGAACATCAGCAGCGGAGCACCTTCGTCGGACCCTCAGGTGAACCTTGGTCTAACTCCTGAACCCAAAGTCCTAGGACACCCGAGTTTGGACTCCTTCTAAAGGGGAGACCAGGCCCGTCCACATTTTCCCTACCCCCACCCCAACTTCATTTCCCCCCCCCCTTGCCGTAAGGCTACCTCACCCCTCCGAGTCTTATCTCCGGGGTCATATTACCTGAAGGAGGTGGACCGCTGGTGTAAGGTACCTCCACCACCGGCCACAGGAGCCCCCACCACCTTGCTCTAAGGGACCCCCCTACCCCCCTACCCCATACCCCCCCCCCCACCT
Organism: Philereme vetulata; assembly: GCA_918857605.2. Classification (NCBI taxonomy): domain Eukaryota; kingdom Metazoa; phylum Arthropoda; class Insecta; order Lepidoptera; family Geometridae; genus Philereme; species Philereme vetulata. The sequence goes on along the minus strand of OU975455.1, from coordinate 8,597,115 downwards.
CACCCCCCCCCCCCCCCCCCCCCAGTCTCCTCCCGAGATCTTCCCCCCCCCGACCCCCCTCATAATTCCCAAAACCCCCTCGGGCTATATCTCTGGAACCAGTGGAGATAGACCCCCCAAGTTTGGTATCCCCGCAATCAGCGTCGAGAGCTCTACAATCTGGCTCCAAGGGAATTCCAAATTTCCACCCCACGTCAGCAGAAAAATCTGAAAACAAAATCACCATCAAGCATCACTACACCGGCGGCGCGCGAGAAGGCTTTTACTCAGTAAGAAAAAATTTTAAAGTAATTAGTGTAACAAATTAACAGGTGTAACAAGTTCTGAACATTAAAATATTGTAAAACTCTAACAAATAATACTAGCCGTAAAGGTAGAAGAGTCACTGTCAAGGACTCGTCCGGGGAAGTACTACCATCACACCCTAATCCGCCGCCAAACAGCACTGCTGTGTTTCGGCTAGGAGGGTCTGATTGCCGGCTAAATTACAGTCACGCGAGGCTCAACACCCACCTCGAAAAAATTACAGCTAGTATTAAGTAGAATAACTTAGTGTTATTACTAACGTGTTAGTTATTATTTGATTAACGCCGCCGTTCTCTTTTGTTCACACAGATCCTGTCCATCCAAAGGTTGCCTGGAAGAGATCGCTTTTAGCGATAAGGCCGCCCATTGTACCTTTGATTTAATTTTGTATTCTCTTTTGTTTGTTTTATTTTTAATGGTGTGCAATAAAGAAATTATCTATCTATCTATCTATCTATCTTAGTATTTAATTTTATAATTAAGAAATTGTATTTATAATTTAAAAAATGTCAGCCAAATCCGTGACCGGATCCGTCCCAAAGTCGGAAGTGGCACCTCAGGTGACCCTCCAACCAAAGAGATCGCTGCGTGAAAAGGTACTGAAGAAGGAAACGGTCGCCAAGTCACTAAAACTAGAAAAGTCGACGCGGCCATCAGTACCCGAAGCGAAGAAGGCATCATCGGTCGGAGCACAGCCGGAGGAAGTCAGCCCAAAGGTCCCCGCGAGAAGGAAGAGGACATCGCCTGCGAAACCGCCGCAAGAGCCAAGCGAACACCTGGCCACATCCTCAGACCGGTCCGCGGTGGAGTCGGTCACAGACAAAATCATCAACTGGGAACAGTGTGGGATATCACCACCTAAGCCCGTAGAGTCCGACGAAGACTCGGTCGCGTCTTGCTTAGACCTAGACACCTCCGCGAACAGGCCCAGACCACGACAGAGCATGCTCGTCGTGCAAGCGGGTCGACGAACGGGGGTGGAGATGGACCTAGCCACAAAGATGGCAAACGAGACGCTGCTGAAAGGGAAGGACGCGTTGGAGTCTGCAGGCAATATGAAGAGGGAGTGCAAAGTCGTCGCACTCGAAAGCCTGCAGACTCTTTATGAAATAGTCCTCTCACTGTCGGACTCAAGATCCAGACATATCACCAGTCTGGAAAGGGAAAGGACGAGACACGCCACGGAGCTCGTAAGGGTGGAGAGAGCCCATACAAAACAATTGATAAACATTACCACCAATCTCACGTCGGAAATGTCAAAGGCCAGAACGGACATCGGCGCATCGCTCAAGGAGATACAAGCGGTGCGAAACTGGCAGGGGTATGAGACCCAGGAGCCCCATAGGCTTATAAAGGAAACGTCGGAAGCGCTCCAGGACCTCGACAAGCGTGTTAGAGCATTGGGAGAACTCGTAACCAGCGGGCAAAAGGGGAAAGAGGAAGACCCCATCTGGAGAGACCACTCGAGCCTCAAAGCAGGAGTAGAATCTCTCCAGAATCAGCTGGATGAGCTCCGGAGAGAGAGCAATAAACACACGCGCGAGATCCTGGAGTCCAACCTTAAAGCCATGGAGAAAATGGACTCCAAACCCCCATCAGCACAGCCAGAACCTGGCCTGAGGCAGGAAGTGGAGGAGATGAAGGGCATCCTGAAAGCGATGTCAGCTGAACGAGCGCCCCCATCCGAGCCACCGCAGCCCATTCTAATCAACATGGAGGAGCATATGCATCCTCTAACGGAGAGAATGGAAGCGGTGACATCTGAGCTCCGAACCCTTCGGGAAGAAAAGATGAGGGCACCACCACTGTCCCTCAACCTCGAAGCGGAGCTCGCCAAAGCTGAGGAACGATGCAGCTCGAAAGGGAAGCTGACCTACGCCAAGGTCGCCGCCAAGCCACCACCGCCCTTGAAGCCAAACCACACCCTGATCATCACATCAGACAACCCCCAGAACACCGGGGAAAATGTGATCGACAGGATCAGGGTGGCTCTCGACACCAGGAAAACTGGAGCCAAGGTAGACAGGGTAAGGAAGGCCAAAAACAAAAAGGTCATCCTGAGCTGTAGCTCCAAAGAAGATCTGGACCTGGTGCAGAGCAGGGTTAGGATGGATAAGGGCCTAAAGGCGGAAGTGGCGAGGGCAGCAAACCCTCTAGTCATCGTCAGGGATGTTCTATCCTACCACACCGACGGAGACATCGTAGAAAATATACTGGCGCAAAATAAAAATATTTTAAAGAACGTTAACTTGAAGGATAGCACCGTCAAGATGCGGTACCGTAAAAAGGCACGTAACCCACTCGAGTGCCATGCGGTACTGGAAGTTTCCCCTTCCATCCATAAAAACCTGGTGGAGGCTGGAAAGATCTATATAGGTATGCAACGCAGACCTATATTTGATCAGACCCCACTGGTGCAGTGCACCAAATGCCTCGGCTTCGGCCACACTAAGGTTGTCTGCCGGGAGAAAGACGAGCTCTGCAGTCACTGCGGAAGGGCTCACTCCTGGGAGAAATGCAAGGGGAGACAGGAGGGAAACCCTCCAAAGTGCAAAAACTGCTCGGCCGCGCACGGCACAAGCATCAACCTGGCGCACAATGCTTTTAGCAAAGAGTGCCCAGAGCGACTAAAATGGGATGCAATAGCGCGGTCCCGAGTATCGTATTGCTGAGGGCGTCTCACAGTACCGTAGCTCGGTCCCTCAAAACTTGGGCGGGTCAGGCTTGAGGTTTATCCAAGCTAACCTGCAACGCTCAAAACTGGCCACGACGGAATTACTCCAGGTTGCGGTGGATAGGGGCATCACGGTCGCCCTAGTACAGGAACCGTACGTCGGAAAGACTGGCGTCCTAAAACAACATCCTGGGACTAGGGTTATCCAATGCACCCTAAATAGGCAAAAACCAGTGAAGGCAGCCGTTATAATTTTCGGTGACCGGCTAGAAGTCGTACACGACCCACAGCTGGTAACCGAAACCGAAGCGGCAGTCCTTCTTATCGGGGGAGGCCTAAAACTAGGAGTAATATCCGTCTACCTAGAGGGGGACCAGGACATAGTACCGTATCTGGACCGCATCAAAAAAGTTTGTACCAAGTTGGACACCAGAAACCTCATCGTCGCGGGAGATATAAATGCCTGGAGCCACTGGTGGGGCAGCGTATCTGAGGATGACAGAGGAGAGGCGTACAATGCGTTCCTGAACGAGAAGGGACTCCAAATTCTAAACACCGGAGACACTCCGACCTTTGAGACCTTCAGAAAGGGTAGGGCATGCACAAGCATAGTGGACGTATCCGCTTGCAGCACACCCCTGCTCGGAAGAATCGAGGGATGGAGAGTGGAGAGAGGTCTTGTGACTTCGGACCACAACGCTATCACCTTCACCTTGCGCTTGGGAAGGGCCTTAGAAACTCTTAGGCCAATCACAACGCGCAAGTACAACACCAAGAAGGCAAAGTGGACCGAATTCGCACATCTGCTAAAAACCATCCTGGCAGAGAGAGACATCACCACCGTCTCAATTTTGGAGTCCGAAACCCCGAGGGACCTCGAAGATAAGATCACAGCCTACACTGAAGCCATCCACGAAGCCTGCGAACAAACCATCCCTATCGCAGGAAGCAAGGCGGGCAATCCCAGACCTCCGTGGTGGTCGAAGAAGCTTGAAGATCTTAAGAGAGAGGTCCTTAGGAAAAAGAGGAGGATCAGGAACGCAGCCCCTTGCAGGGTAAAAATGGTTATAGAAGAATACCAAAAATGCAAGGCGGAGTACGCAGTCATCGCAGAGAAAGCCCAAACAGAGAGCTGGAAGGAGTTTTGCACGACTCAGGAAAAGGAGAGTATGTGGGATAAAATCTACAGAGTGATCAGGAAAACGTCAGGAAGGCAGGAGGACATGCTCCTGAGAAGCTCTGAAGGTAACACCCTAACTCCAAAACAGTCGGCTGAACTCTTAGCCAGAACTTTCTACCCAGACGACTCCGAGAGTACCGACCAGTCGTTTCACTCGAACCTCCGAGAACGGATGAAGGAGAGTGCCCTTGAAGACCTTTCGGAAGATGATCCACCATTCACGGCAGCGGAATTGGAGTTGGTGCTGCAAGCACAAAACCCCAAGAAGGCACCCGGACCAGACGGGCTAACAGCTGATATCTGCGCCGCAGCCATACGAAGTGACAGGGAAGTGTTCATGGCGATAGCGAACAAGTGCTTGTCGCTAAATCACTTCCCCATTCACTGGAAAGTGGCACACGTGGTCATCATTCGAAAGCCAGGAAAGGCAGACTACACTCATCCTAAGTCCTACAGACCAATTGGACTATTATCTGTTCTTGGAAAAACCATCGAGAAACTCATGATTGGTCGACTCCAATGGCATTTACTCCCAACCCTAAACAAAAGGCAATATGGGTTCATGCCGCAAAGAGGAACCGAGGACGCCCTCTATGACCTTATAGAGCACATAAAAGAAGGAGTAACCGGGAAAAACATCGTACTCCTAATCTCTCTGGACATAGAGGGGGCCTTCGACAATGCGTGGTGGCCAGCCCTTAAAAACCAACTTGTTAAAAAAAGGTGTCCGGAAAATCTGTACCGGATGGTGTGTTCGTACCTCACAGACCGGAAGATCAAGGTCAACTACGCTAGAGCAGCTTACGAGAAGGAGACTACGAAGGGTTGTGTTCAAGGATCCATCGGAGGACCAATCTTTTGGAATGTCATCCTAGACTCGTTGCTGCAAAGCCTAGAGATGGATGGAATATACTGCCAAGCCTTTGCAGATGATGTGGTTCTCGTTTTCACAGGACAGTCGGTCGGCAGCCTAGAGCGGTCTGTCAACTCAACGTTGGATCATGTGGCAACGTGGGGAAAACAAAATAAACTCAACTTCGCACCGCATAAGACCAACGCGATGCTTCTAACGAAGAAGTTGAAGTATGAAACCCCACAGTTATTCATGGCCGGTACAAAATTGGACCTCGTTGAGGAGATAAAGCTTCTGGGCCTTATCATCGACCGAAACCTAGTTTTTAAATCCCACGTGTCCGCGCAATGCAAGAAAGTAGCTGATATCTACAAGCAGCTTGCATGCGCAGCGAAAGTAACGTGGGGTCTAAATAGTGAAATCACGAGAACCATATACATCGCGGTGGTGGAGCCTATTATGACATACGCCTCAAGTGCCTGGTACCAATCTGTAGAGCTGCAAATGAATAAAAATCAATTCAATGCGCTCCAGAGAGGATTTGCACAAAAGGTCTGTAGGTCATACCGGACGGTCTCACTCACCGCAGCACTGGCACTGTCGGGTCTGCTGCCATTGGACCTAAGGATCCAGGAGGCGGCGAACCTATACAGAGCCAAAAAAGGTCTGGCGAAGGACTATCTCCCACCCAAGACGGAGCTCGAACTCCGAGTGGGATATCTTGAACAGCCCCATCCATCTACCCTAACATCCGTGGAGTACGAACTGCTAGAAGACGCCGTCCCGCAGATCACCGGACCCCAAATTTACACAGACGGAAGCAAAATCGATGGAAAAGTAGGTGCTGCTCTAACCCAGTGGGAGGAGGGAAAGGAGTCAAACTTCGCCACCTTTAAGCTTCATCCCGCGTGCACAGTCTTCCAGTCGGAACTATATGCACTGCACAGGGCTCTTCAGATGGTGAATTCGAGCAGGGACCCCGTAGTTAGCATACTGAGTGACTCGAGATCGTCACTCGACCTGCTGCGGAGTCCCAGCTTGAACCACCCTCTGGCGAGAAGCATAAAGGAGAACATTGTCAGGATCCAGGAAGGAGGACGAGAGATCCGGATGTTCTGGCTTAGGGCTCACGTAGGCACTGTCGGTAATGAGAGAGCAGACGAGTTAGCGAAAGCTGCTGCACTCGAGGACACCACTCAGGACTACGGAAGGATCCCCCTGTCTTACGTTAGGAGGAAAATTCGTGAAGAATCGATCCGCAAATGGCAGGATCGATACGAAACCTCCAGCACAGGTGCGGTAACGAGAAGGTTCCTTCCAGACGTCCACAGTGCGTACCGGATAACTCGCTCTACAAAATTTACACCAGTACAAGTGCAAGTCTTGACAGGTCACGGGGGAATAGCCGAGTATCTTCACAGATTCAAGCTGAAAAACAGCCCGGGATGCGAATGCGACCCGGAAATCTGTGAAACAGTATGGCACATCATACTCGACTGTCCCCGTTTCCTAGCGGCTCGAATAGATCTAGAAGCCCGGATCGACAGAAACCTGGTCGAATCGGAACTGCACAACATCATTGCAGATCCCGATTGCAGACCGCATTTTCTGTCATTCGCCGAGAAGATCTTCAGAGTTGCGACGAGCAGGCACACGGATCTTCTGCCCCTCGAATCTCAACCAACACCCGTTAGCCAAGCCACAAGTAGTGCCGGCTCTCAGCGGGAACCTATAGCCAAAAGCGTCGCTGTCCGCACGCTCCTCGCTTGCGGGGAGAGAGGAGTGCCTGGGATTAGAATCCGAGGAGTGGCACTCTTCATGGACAGCGCCGGCGAGCGGCTGGGAATAGGTTTCTGCCGAACCGGGACTAGAAGTCACTTTTCGATTTCACCCGGCTTGGCAGCACTCGTAAATGGGAGCACATCCAAAACGACCATGAGGCGCAAAGTTTACAGCGCGTTACCTGAAACGGAAGTGGCGGGCCACCGATGCCGACTAGTCCGATCGCACAACAAGACGATCGTTCTGCTCGCATTGGAAGGCAACTACACCCCTTTCGCACAGGCATGTTCGATGCTCACCATGTTGGGAGAAACGGGCGGAGGAGCGGAAGATCCCCGTGTAATAAGTGTAGATGCGATGACGGTCGGGTATGAGCAGGGAGAAGTCGTAGACCGGCTATGCTGTTTAAAAGCCTCAGAACAACACGAGGTGGTCGTGTACGAAGACAGAGGAGAAAACCTAAACTTCCTCAAAGCACACGACCCAAAAACAGCAACCGATAGCTGGGGACATCCCATGCCAACCTCGATCAGCGGATCCGAACGTGTCCAACAAAAAGCAGCCGCCGAAAAAACTGCACTACATCAAAGCAGTGTGCAGGAGCAAAAGAAGAGAGCCAAAGTCGGAGGCCATCTCAAAGGATTTCTAGACACCTTCAGCTCGATGCTGCAGGGGCTGTCAGGAAATCCTTTTCCAACAACGAGATCGAAAGACAAAGAGGCACTTGTAGAAGCTCCAGCAAAAAAGGCGAAACTCAAAGCTCCACTTACTACAGTAATACCTAAGTCCAAAATCCCAACAAAACCGGCACCAACGCAGGAGAAAAGAACTAGAGCCGACATGGGGCAGGTCGTTCCACCTCGTCTAGTAAATGCAACGTCACCACAGGATCACGCGTACAACGCCTTCCTCGAGTTTCTAGCTATCACCAAAGCAACCGCAGATGTCAACCTCGGAGTGTGCAAAACCATCTTGCAACACTTTGAGCAGGGCAATGCGAAACTGCTAGAGGAGAAACTCGAGGAGGCAGAGGCTGCCATATACAACAACGGCAATTCCCAAGTCATAAAGGGAAAAATGTCAGGTAGTTATATGGCGGCTTACAACGCGACCAGTGGTTTTGTGGAGATGTGCATTGAGGGAACCAAGAGCGGAGCACCTAAGTTCAATACCCCACAAGGAGATCCCTTAGTTGTTGTCGCAAAGTGCACAAGGATCCTACTGGATGACAGGATTCTCAATATGGCGAAAACCATATCGGGTAATCAGGACACTGCATCCGGCTGGAAGGATTGGGCACTGCCAACAATTGAGTGGGTCAATGGAGTACCGGGGTGTGGAAAGACAACCTGGGTGGTAGGACACTTTGATGCTGACAAAGACGCCATCATCACCACAACATCAAATGCAGCTAGCGACCTAAGGGAGAAGCTAGCGCCTCGTGTTGGTGGCCTTGTCAAGACCAGGGTACGCACCATGGCTTCAGTCTTGGTGAATGGCTTCAGAGAGTCCGACAAATTCAACCGTCTCATGGTTGACGAGGCTCTCATGAACCACTTCGGAGCCATAGTCATGGCTGCCAAGCTGTGTGATGCCAAAGAAATGGTCCTCATCGGAGATGTCAACCAACTACCTTATATCGACAGAGAAAATCTCTTCGAACTGAGGTACTGCCGCCCAAACCTGGTAGCAAACATCAGCCAGGAGTTGCTCAGCACACACTGGAACCCCTTGGACGTCGCCTACGCCCTACGTGAGGTTTACTCCGGGATTTACTCCTCAACCCTAAAAGCTCACTCGTTGAAGGTGAAAACCTACACTGGTGCCCAAATACCGTTTACGCTCCCCAACACGCTTTTTCTAGTCCATACTCAGGGCGAAAAGGAAAGCCTCATTGGACAGGGCTGTGGTGAAGGCACAGGTTCGCGAACGCTCACCATCCATGAAGCGCAGGGGTTAACGTTCGAAACAGTAATCATTGTTCAAACTAAGGGCAGAACAATCGGTTTACATCAGAGCGTTCCCCATGCGGTAGTAGCAGTGTCACGGCACACCACCAGCTGTACCTACTACACCGATGATGACAACGACGCAATAGGGTACTTCATCAAGAGAGCTATGGCCGCGTCCACTAAGAAGATCTTGGAGTATAATCTTAAAATGTCAATAAAGCACCGAAACGCAGCGGTCGTCGACAAGTTGGCTCAGGAGATGAGGTGTGCAAATTTGTAAACTAAAGTTGTAATAATAGTCCATAGTAAAGTTAATGTCAATGCTATCAATAATATATTAATTGTAAGTAATTAAATGTCATAATGTTGTAAATCAATAATTTCAATTGTAAGTAAAAATAATTTTAAGTAAATTCCCATAATGAAAAGAACACAAACTAAAAAAAAGAACAGAACACAATAGAAAGAAACAAAAACCTATATTTAAATTATAAAAAAAAAAAAAAAAAAAAAAAAAAAAAAAAAAAAAAAAAAAACTATATATGTACACAAAAAAAAACAAAACAAAAAAAAAAAAAAAATTATATTTATATATATAGAATCAAAAGAATAAGTAAATTTACTTAGAAATATATATGTTACATTAAAATCTTAAAATTTATATAGAGTCAATAACATAAGTCTTTTTCCTTACTGAGTAAGCTTTTGTCAATATAAGTAGTAATAAAGTTAATAAATAAAAATACCAAAATAAAAAAAGCACGGACCACTGAGTCTGTGGAGAGCAGCTGTAATAATAAAAAAAAAAAAAAAAACAGGGCCTGCATCAGCAGGTCCTGGGCTGCTTTACAGTGGTTAGTATTCGCCTGTAGGATGCGATGTCCGGACCTATCCATCATTTGGACATCGCACCCCCCTCGTCGGCCACCGAGGTCCCAGCCTCAGGGACGACAGTGGTAGCGGCAGGCTGGGACGGCGCCTGCGCTTTGCCCTTCTTTGGGGGAGGATTGCAGTTCCTCCCCCTCATCACGTGGTCCGCCGGGCGACCACTGGCGGCGCACACCGCGCAGTGCGGCTTGGCGGCCGTGCAGGAGGCGGACATGTGCCCCTCCTTACCGCAGCGGTAACAGGCGTCCGACCTGTCCACCTTGGACGGACAGAGGGCCCGTGTGTGGCCGATTCCGAAGCACTTGTAGCAGCGCAAAGGCTGCTCACCAAGTGCTCGGACCACACACGACCCAAACCCGACGGCAAGCCGTCCCTTGGCAAGGACGGCCTTAGCTGCGGTGACCGGGCACTCCAGGCGGATTGTGCCCATGCCGCCGCGGCCGGGCCTGATAGCCCGACCCTGTACCGCTGCGGTGTTGCAGCCCCCTATTGCTGCGAGCGCCGCCACGACCTCCTCTTTGGTGACCGAATCGTCCAGATTGGTCACCTCGAGGGCCGCCGACTTGACGGGCCTTACCACCTTGGCCGCGTCCGCGATGACCTCTTGCAACTTCGTTGCGAAGAGGTCAGCGTTGGTGCCGCCCTGGGCCCCCGGGAACTCGAAAATACGAGCCCCGGCTTGGGTCTGGCGGCACGTGATGGCGCCGATTCCCAACTTGGTGGGATCGGCGTTGGTACGAGCCCGTTTCAGCACGGACTCGTACGTCTCACCACGCTCCGCAGCCTCCGCGGTGAGCGTCACCACGACGGCCGCGGTTTTGGGAGAAACTAGGGTTTTTCTCCCACCGGCAGGGGCCCTTTTAGCTGCCGGAGCAGCGGTGGCGGGCTTAGGGGCCGACTTTTGCCCCTTCCCCTTCCCCTTCCCCTTGCCGGTCGTCTGGGACGGGCAGGGAGGGGAGATGTTGGCTGGGGAGGCAGGGGCGGCGGCCGCTCTCGCCTTCTTGGCCTTGCCCTTCCCCTTTTTGACCACCTTCGTCCACGGCTGGGTGGACGGGGTGGTGGAAGGGAGAAGGGCGTCCTCCCTTTGGGAGGATGGCCCAGGCTCGCACGGCCTCTTGTCCGCCGCGAGGGGCGGTCGGAGGCGCTTTTCGGGCAAGAGCCTGTCCTCGATGCCAGCGAGGCAGGCTCTCGTAAATGCCCTTTCCTCCATCACAACCTTGCGGATGACATCCTCAAGGTTGGAAGAGGAGGAAGGGCCCTCCACCGCAGGTCTCGGCTCAGCTTGGGTTGGCTGGGCCGTGACCTCAGCCAGCTTCTTATGCAGCTGGCTGACCTCCGACTGCAGGCGATCTAACTTCGCCTGCAGTTGCCGCGTCTCGTCGGTGGCTGTGCGTTGCACCAGCTCCCGGACGATGCCACCCATGCTGGCGGCCCTGCATTTAAGGGACTTTTGGAATGTCCCTTTTAGATTGGAGGACTTAGAGGCGACCACCCTGATCTCCTCTTCGTCCTCCTGCGCCATGCGCTCCAGCTCGGCCAGCGAGTGGTCCGCGTATAAGACGCTAGACGCACCGTACCCGGACTTAGCCCGGGCGGCCTGCGCCTGCATCTCCTTCGCGGCGACCCTCTCTTCCAGGTCTTCCTGGAACTGAGCCCTTCGTGCGAGGTCCAACTGACGTTGGGCGTCCGCCAGACCCACGTCGTGGGTGTCCACCACAGTGGAAGGCTTTTTGGCCTTCGCCTTCTTTTTTGGCTTAGCACTCCTCGTGGAGTCCGAGGAGCCTTCGCCGCCGTCCTTCAGGAAGGATCGCTTCCGCTTTTGAAAGCGACTTTCGGCTTCCATCGCCGAACTTCCGTCCGACTCTGGAACGAGCGACTCGTTGTCGGAGTCCGACAACACGTCGACCGACAGCCTGCGGAACATGCTACCCGGTGATGGGCGGCAAACCTCCGACGCCATACTGGCATCGCCGGCGTGGCCCTGAGAAGGGCCTTTGGTTTGGCCCTGAGAAGGGCCTTTTGGTTGGCCCTGAGAAGGGCCTTTTGGTTGGCCCTGAGAAGGGCCTTTGGTTTGGCCCTGAGAAGGGCCTTTGGTTTGGCCCTGAGAAGGGCCTTTTGGTTGGCCCTGAGAAGGGCCTTTTGGTTGGCCCTGAGAAGGGCCTTTTGGTTGGCCCTGACAAGGGCCTTTTAAGAACCGCCCGGAGGCGTCCCGCGATGGTAGCTTAGGCATAGCCGCCGCAAGTGTTGAAGAGTCCGCAAAAAAAAAAAAAAAAAAAAAAAAAAAAAAAAGTCTTCAACGCACAGTGCACTTTCGCCGATCACTGGCCTGCCACTCCGTTACGGTGACAGGACCAGGTCGTTGCCCGGGGAACGCTACGTGGAAGCAAGCACTGTGGGGGGTTCCCCAACCTAACCTAACCTAATCTAACCTAACCTAACCTAACCTAACCTAACCATTCGCGCTCGAACCGCACTCGAGAGCGCCACGAATTAGTCGTGATCCGCACGAAGAAATTCACAAAAAATTGAAAAGTTGTGTTTTTAGTGACTTGTGACATATCTAAAGTTGCGCAAAGTAAAGGCGCACACGACTGTGAAAACCGTGTTTCGATTAGTTTTGTGTGCGCGAAGTTATTCACAAAAAAGTGAAAATCACAAAAAATTTTAAACTTCAAAGTGAAACGCCGCTCGTTTTTGAGCGGTGACCTATAATTTTTCCACTGCAGAAGAGAAGGTATTTTGGCGCCCTACACATTGGACTATATTTTGGATTTTTTCCGTGCAAGCGCACGGAATAAAGTCCAAAAAAACAAAAACCACGTGGCCACGAGGTCAGTGACCCCGGGCAGCTGGAGAAATTTTGAAAACGGGACCAACTGAACATTGTTGCTCTGAAGCAGGAGGCACTTTAATATTTGAAAAAGGTGAAGATTTGACAAAGTTATAGACTTTTTAAATTTTGTTAAATTTTTAAAATTAATTATTTTGTAAAAGTGAGCGGTGACCCCCTAATTTTAATTAGTATATTAATTAGATTTGTAGACTTCTAACATCTTAAAAAATTTCAAATTTTTCCAGTGGGTAGTTTTAAAGTTATTCTGTTTTGACCTTTTGACCTACATTCGAGGTACCCCAAAATTATTAGATAAGAAAAATGTATTAATGTCAGTTAATCTCTTACCTTTTAACTTAAATTTGTGTATTTTTAGATTTTAGATTAGTTAATTTTTTGATATAGAAATCAACATTATAAAATATAGTACATTTTTCAAAAATCATTTTTTGGAAACGCGAGCACTGCGCGAAATTTTTTAAATTAAAATTGTATTAATCATATACCTTCTAATAAGTTTGCAAAATTTTAGAATTTTCGAATAAGTAGTTTTTAAGATATAGATTTTTAAATGTTTGACCTTGAAAGTAGGTACCCTCAAAGTTGTTTTTAAAAATTTTGTAAGTTAAGAAATTGATTTAATATTTAATTTTAAATATTTGAAAGCTTTTCCGGATTGAATCGGACTAAAATTGTATTTTTAACAGCATTTTTAAGAGTTTTTTAGGTATTTTTGTATATAGTTAAATAGGGGGCCTCTATTTTATATTATAAGGGCGCGAAGTAGACTGGGGTTAAAAAACCCTTTCATTTGACCCCAAACTCGGGGTAAATTGAGCCAAAACTGCCAAAGTTAGTTTTGAGCGGCCATATTGGCGGCCATCTTGAAAATTTTAAACTTTTGATAACTTTTGACCTAATTGTCGTATTGGGATGGGACTTTCAGTGGTGGACTCGTCTTGACCAAGCCTATCTTTAAACATCCCTTTAGAGCTGGTTTTTGAAAATTTTTTCTGACTCCAGTAGGCGATAGTTCATAGCGGGTATACTGCGGATAGTCAAAATCCCAGTTCTCTGCGACTAAAATTGACCGAGTTACGGCACATTTTGAGTTTGGCGGCCATTTTGTCCGCCATTTGTAAAAATTGTAAAGCTTCATATCTTCTGAACCAAAGCTCCGATTTTGACGGGGTTTTTTGCGAGTGGTAGGGCAGCTTTGGGCCTTTCAGCTAAAATATAGAGACCGACTCTACGTAGAGCAAAAATTTTCTTTTTTATCTACATTTCACACACTACTTCTAAATTACCCACCTGTGTCCTATTTTCGCTGGCTGGCCGAAGCTGAAGAGTACCTGAAACAAAAAGAATAGGATTAAAATTGGGAAACCTACATTAGGCATAAGTACTATTTATTTACAACTTATACAAACCTTATTGACCTCATATATGTATTATTGATCCCAATTTAGTCCGAAAAATTTTTTAGTTAAGTTGACAAGTAGCAGGACTACCAGCCTGTATATTAAGACAGACTCTAGGTAGAGTCTATAATAGAGTAGATTATTTAAGATATTGATTGTTTGTTTTAGTGTATTTAACTGTTTTATCGCTGACTCATTGGCATACCTGTGTAGAGCTATATACTCTACATAGAGCTCACTTTATTAATAAACACGTACCTGTGAACAGCACTCTCTCGTTGAAGTTGCCACGACGACCACGGTGACACCTGAAACAGAAAACAAAAAATTAATACACTGTAAACAAAAATATATAACTTATACAAACTTTTAATCAGTAAACTTAATCTAATTATAAATTGACGTACCTTTCTATATATAACTTTTACAAACCTTATTCTAATTAAATAATTAATTACTTAATTAAATCAATATTATAAATTGACGCACCCGCGAACATATACCCGAGAAGCAGAGTAAATTCGCAGAGTATCTGCATAGTATCCCCCCCGCAACGACACTACTCTAGTACCCCAGCAAAATGTTTGGGATCCGCACTCCAATAAAAATGCCAGGGGACAAGGCATGCCCGGACCCCCAGAAAACCCCAGACCAGACGGACAAGGCAGGTCCGTCTGGCGAACAGCATAAAGCCGCAGGAGTGAGGCGTAGCATTGGGGAATGGGAATCCGGAAAAACCGTCACAAAGCAAAAAGCCCCAACCTCTCCGAAGAAGGCTGGACTGGCTCCGGCGGGAAACCGCTTCGCCTTATTACAGGCAGGAGGAAGTCCGCCGGTTCCGGCAAAGCCGAAATACGCGAGCAAGACGGCAGAGGGAAGAGCCTGCCTGAACAATGCCAAGATGCAGTTAGGCAGCGCGCGAAACCTACGGACCGACATAAAAACCGAGGTCACGAGGCTGATCGAGAGGTTATACCAGTTGGTAAAAGAGGCGGAAATAGAGGGATCCAAATTAAAAGAAGACCAGGGTGAGATACAAAAAGTTGGTGAGAAACTAATAAACCTGACACCAGACCTGCATTCCCCATCCCCACTATCACCTAGGAGAGAAGCGGAAGTCGGGAAGGAGTTAGTGATGAGGATAGAGGAGCACAGCAGGTTGATAAGGGACAGCAACGACCGCATAGAAGAACTGAAGCAGGTAATAGAAAACCAACAGAAAACCCTGGAGGGAGCGACCTACGCGAGTGTAGTAGCGGCGTCCAGGAGACAGCCCCCGGAACAGGCCGCACTACACTCGGTAGTGATTTCGTCTAAGGACGAAACGGAAACGGGGGAAGACGTTCTGAACAGAATCAGAAAGGCAGTAAACGCAACAGAAGGTGGGATCGCTGTGGAAAGGATACGGAAGGCAAAGGACAGGAAAATAATAGTTGGCTGCAGAACGGAAAAGGAAAGGGACTTAATTAAGGAAAGGCTGAAAGGCACAGAGGCTCACTTAAATGTCCAAGAAGTACGAAACAAGGACCCAATGGTGATCATGAGAGATGTCCTCTCGTACAACCGAGACGAGGACATAATGAAAGCATTGAGAAACCAAAATAAGTTTGTCATGGAGGGTCTAGAGAGCAAAGACCAAAAACTGGAGATCGTGTACAAAAAGCGCACCAGGAACCCGCACACAAGCCACATAGTGCTGAGGGTATCGCCGAAGATCTGGCAAAGACTGGTCGAAGCTGGTACCGTGCAAATCGATCTCCAGAGAATCAGGGTAGCAGACCAGTCACCATTGGTGCAGTGCTCTCTGTGCCTAGGCTATGGACATGGAAAGCGCTTCTGTAAAGAGACGATAGAAAAATGCAGCCACTGTGGTGGACCTCATATGAGGGCAGAGTGTGCGGACTGGCTAGCGGGCGCAGCACCGGCGTGCTGTAACTGCATGCAAGCGAAGCTGGACCGGACCGACCACAATGCCTTCAGTCAAGAATGCCCAATCCGTAGAAAATGGGAGTCATTGGCGCGGGCAACCGTAGCCTATTGCTAAGGTGGTCCCAGGTACAAAATCCCCCCCAGTTGAAGCGAGACCATACTATGTAGCCCAAGCAAACTTGCAAAGAAAGGAACTAGCAACAAAAGAGATAATGCTTGAGGCAAACGTAAAAAAGATGGCCTTTGCGCTGCTCCAGGAGCCCTATATTGGAGCAATAGGCAGGGTTAGAGACTATAGAGGTGTGAGAATCTTCCAGTGCACTAAACAAGATGGTGGGAAAGTCAAAGCGGCAATTGCTGTGTTTGACGACGACATAGAAATTATCCAATGTCCAGACCTCACCACCAAAAACATAGTTGTAGTCAAAGCTAAGACTAGTGCCTGGGAGATTGCACTGATCTCCATCTACTTCGAACCTGACCCACAAGCCATCGGGCCATACCTGGAGCAGCTAAAAACGATCCAAGAGCGTATAGGAACAAAGAACCTCATTATAGGAGGTGACGCTAACGCTAAAAGTACTTGGTGGGGGAGTTCCACAGTGAACCAAAGAGGTGAAGACCTGAGCGGAACCCTGGAAGAGATGGGCTTGCAGGTACTCAACGAAGGAGACACCCCGACCTTCTACACAGTAAGGGGGGACAAGGTTTACTCTAGCATTGTCGACATTACGGCCTGCCCGACGGAGATGCTGAACTTGGTGGAGGACTGGAGAGTTGAAGAGGGACTGACGAGCTCTGACCACAACACGATTACGTTTAAAATCAGACTCACAAAAGCTAAAGGAAGAGATATAAAGAGAACAACAAGAGTATATAATAGTAAAAAAGCAAACTGGACCCAGTTTCATGAGAAACTGGCCAGTTTGCTAGAAGAAAATAAAATAAATAAAGCAGAAATAGATAAAATAGAGAACAAATTGGAATTAGAAAATAAGGTAAATATATACATAAAAACAATAATAGAAGCAAGCAACAACAGTATACCTAAAAAGAAATCAAGTAATAAACTTACCTTTCCTTGGTGGTCAGAGGAACTCGTCAAACTCAAGAAGGAAGTCACCACCAGGCGACGCCGAATCCGATGCGCAGCGCCGATCCGAAAGAAGAGGGTCATCGATGAGTACCTGCAAGAAAAAGAAAAATATGAGAATGCTGCCAAGGAGGCTCAGATACGAAGTTGGAAGGAGTACTGCGGGAAACAGAATAAAGAGGGAGTATGGGAAGGAATTATGAGGATCATAAGAGGGACCACAAGAAGACACGAGGACACGCCCTTGGTAAAGGCCGGAAGGACTCTGAGCCCTGCGGAATCGGCGATAATGTTGGCAGAAACTTTTTACCCAGAGGACCAGGAAAATCAGGATGAAGCGAAACACCGACGGATCAGAGCAATAGCTGATCACGCAAACGACTGGGCTCATGATGAAAAACATGACCCAGCGTTTACAATGCAAGAACTAGAATTCGTGGTAAAAAGTTTCAATCCGAAGAAAGCGCCAGGTATCGATGGCCTTACTGCTGACATATGCGAACACGCCATCTCGCAGGATCCGGAGTCCTATCTTGCCCTGGCAAACAAATGCTTGGAGCTGCGGCACTTTCCCATAATCTGGAAGGAGGCAGTGGTGGTAGCTCTGAGAAAACCTGGTAAGGATGACTTCACCAACCCAAAATCATATAGGCCGATAGGTCTTCTGCCAGTCATGGGGAAGATCTTGGAAAAACTCGTAATAGGCCGGGTGAAATGGCACATTATCCCAAAAATAAGCTCTCGCCAATATGGCTTTATGCCCCGAAAGAGCACCGAGGACTCCCTCTATGATCTGATACAATACATACAAGTTAAACTACGACAGAAGAAACTTATTACCGTAGTATCATTAGACATAGAGGGAGCCTTCGACAGCGCGTGGTGGCCAGCAATACGAGCCAGACTGGCAGAGGAAGGATGCCCGGTGAACATCCGAAGGATGCTGGATAGCTACCTCGAAGACAGGAAGGTGAGGTTAAGATACGCCGGTAAAGAGCACGAAAGAAGCACGAGCAAGGGTTGTGTCCAGGGGTCAATAGGTGGTCCAATTTTGTGGAATATTCTACTGGACCCATTATTAAAGGGATTGGAAAATCGTGGCAACTACAACCAGGCGTTTGCTGATGATGTGGTGCTGGTTTTTGACGGCGACACAGCGCTAGAAGTGCAGAGGCAGGCCAATGCTGCTCTTGCCTATGTTCAGGGGTGGGGTGTGGAAAATAAGTTGAAATTTGCGCCTCACAAGACCAAGGCCATGGTCATAACCAGGAAACTAAAGTACGACACACCACTGCTGAGCATGGGTGGGATCAGCATCGGAATGTCAAAAGAGATCAAGATTCTGGGGCTCATTATCGACGAAAAACTGACATTTAATAGTCATACTACATATGTATGCAGGAAGGCTATTAACATTTACAAACAGTTATCCAGAGCCGCCAGAATCAGTTGGGGTCTTCATCCAGAGGTAATCCGCACAATATACAGAGCCGTAGTGGAGCCAATTATCATATATGCGGCCAGCGTCTGGGCGCCGGCAACCGAAAAACTGGGTCTGCAGAAACACCTCAATGCAGTCCAGAGAGGTTTCGCCCAGAAGCTGTGCAAGGCATACCGTACTGTCTCTCTTAACTCGGCACTAATACTGGCTGGGATACTCCCACTCGACCTCAGGATACAAGAGGCAGCCGCCCTGTACCGAGCAAAGAGGGGGGTGCCCCAGCCGGTGATAGGAGATAGAGAGATAGAGATAATGGCTCCATACGAAAGATCTCCCCATCCGGCAAAACATATGTGTCTGGAGTTCGTGACCCTGATGCACCAGCAGGATGTGGAAGTCCACAATAACCAAGCAGTAAGGGTGTTTACCGATGGCAGTAAGATTGAGGGCAAAGTCGGAGCAGCACTGTCCATCTGGAACAGTGAAGCCGAGACCAAAACCCTCAAGCTGAAGCTGTCATCGTACTGCACGGTGTATCAGGCGGAACTACTGGCCATATGCAGAGCCACGGAAGAGATCCTAAAACGGCCCGAGGATACCTTTGGTATATACAGCGACTCTAGGTCGGCGCTGGAAACCGTCACAAACCAGTATGCCACGCATCCCCTGGCCATGGAGATCCGCAACAACCTCACGACCGGCAGACTCCAGAAAAAGGAGATATCCTTGTTCTGGGTGAAAGCCCACGCCGGTCTAGCTGGAAATGAACGTGCGGATCAACTGGCAAAGGAGGCTGCACTCGGACTAAAGAGGAGGCCAGACTACGAAGAGTGTCCGGTTTCATTTATCAAGAGACAAATCCGATTGGAGTCTATTGATAAATGGAACCGGAGATACAAGTTGGGACAGACGGCATCTGTCACGAAGATGTTTCTTCCTGACGTGACAGTAGCCTATAAAATAGTAAGACAATTACAGCCCACCAACATAGTCACTCAGGTTATGACAGGGCACGGTGGGTTCTCAGAATACCTGACTCGGTTCAAGTGTAAGGAGAACCCATCGTGCGTCTGTGAGCCAGATGCCAGTGAGTCGGTCCAACATATTCTTTTTGAGTGTCCCGTCTTTGGTCTAAAGAGATATGAAGCTGAGGTTTCGCTGGATGCCGAGATGAATCCCAATAATGTAAAAATGTTTATGGTAGATGAGACGTTGAGAGGTAGATTTATAAATTATTGCATACAACTGGCAGAAATAGTAATTAATAGAAATAAGTAGTATATAAAATATGTTGATTGTATATTGTAAAAATATATTAAACCAGCATATAAGATAATTAGTATAAGTAAATAGATTTAAGTAATATAGTGCAGTAAGAAACTAGGGTAGTAATAAATTATGTAACCATGTATATATAAAATAGTAGTAATAGAAGTAGTTAAAAAATTCTATAATGTCTGTAAAAATATCCTGTATATTCCACTATTGTAACCTGTATTCCTTATTTAGTATCGTATGTAATATGTGTAATAATTTAAGATTAGTTAAGCCCATAGACTGTAAAGCCCAATGGCATGAGGGCAGCGAATAAAATACTCTTGCGTTTTATTAAAGACTCCGATCCCCATGTCGGAGGTTAGGCTAGCTCGCGGGCCGGGCCTCTGCGCCCGGACAGGAAAAAAAAAAAAAAAAAAAAAAAAAAAAAAAAAAAAAAAAAAAAACCTAACCTAACCTAACCTAACCTAACCTAACCTAACCTAACCTAACCTCACCTAACCTCACCTAACCTCACCTAACCTCACCTAACCTAACCTAACCTAACCTAACCTAACCTAACCTATTATGGTGGAGCCTATTATGACATACGCCTCAAGTGCCTGGTACCAATCTGTAGAGCTGCAAATGAATAAAAATCAATTCAATGCGCTCCAGAGAGGATTTGCACAAAAGGTCTGTAGGTCATACCGGACGGTCTCACTCACCGCAGCACTGGCACTGTCGGGTCTGCTGCCATTGGACCTAAGGATCCAGGAGGCGGCGAACCTATACAGAGCCAAAAAAGGTCTGGCGAAGGACTATCTCCCACCCGAGACGGAGCTCGAACTCCGAGTGGGATATCTTGAACAGCCCCATCCATCTACCCTAACATCCGTGGAGTACGAACTGCTAGAAGACGCCGTCCCGCAGATCACCGGACCCCAAATTTACACAGACGGAAGCAAAATCGACGGAAAAGTAGGTGCTGCTCTAACCCAGTGGGAGGAGGGAAAGGAGTCAAACTTCGCCACCTTTAAGCTTCACCCCGCGTGCACAGTCTTCCAGTCGGAACTATATGCACTGCACAGGGCTCTTCAGATGGTGAATTCGAGCAGGGACCCCGTAGTTAGCATACTGAGTGACTCGAGATCGTCACTCGACCTGCTGCGGAGTCCCAGCTTGAACCACCCTCTGGCGAGAAGCATAAAGGAGAACATTGTCAGGATCCAGGAAGGAGGACGAGAGATCCGGATGTTCTGGCTTAGGGCTCACGTAGGCACTGTCGGTAATGAGAGAGCAGACGAGTTAGCGAAAGCTGCTGCACTCGAGGACACCACTCAGGACTACGGAAGGATCCCCCTGTCTTACGTTAGGAGGAAAATTCGTGAAGAATCGATCCGCAAATGGCAGGATCGATACGAAACCTCC
The DNA here is from genome assembly GCA_918857605.2 of Philereme vetulata. Lineage (NCBI taxonomy): Eukaryota > Metazoa > Arthropoda > Insecta > Lepidoptera > Geometridae > Philereme > Philereme vetulata. The sequence goes on along the minus strand of OU975455.1, from coordinate 8,576,078 downwards.
AGCACAGGTGCGGTAACGAGAAGGTTCCTTCCAGACGTCCACAGTGCGTACCGGATAACTCGCTCTACAAAATTTACACCAGTACAAGTGCAAGTCTTGACAGGTCACGGGGGAATAGCCGAGTATCTTCACAGATTCAAGCTGAAAAACAGCCCGGGATGCGAATGCGACCCGGAAATCTGTGAAACAGTATGGCACATCATACTCGACTGTCCCCGTTTCCTAGCGGCTCGAATAGATCTAGAAGCCCGGATCGACAGAAACCTGGTCGAATCGGAACTGCACAACATCATTGCAGATCCCGATTGCAGACCGCATTTTCTGTCATTCGCCGAGAAGATCTTCAGAGTTGCGACGAGCAGGCACATGGATCTTCTGCCCCTCGAATCTCAACCAACACCCGTTAGCCAAGCCACAAGTAGTGCCGGCTCTCAGCGGGAACCTATAGCCAAAAGCGTCGCTGTCCGCACGCTCCTCGCTTGCGGGGAGAGAGGAGTGCCTGGGATTAGAATCCGAGGAGTGGCACTCTTCATGGACAGCGCCGGCGAGCGGCTGGGAATAGGTTTCTGCCGAACCGGGACTAGAAGTCACTTTTCGATTTCACCCGGCTTGGCAGCACTCGTAAATGGGAGCACATCCAAAACGACCATGAGGCGCAAAGTTTACAGCGCGTTACCTGAAACGGAAGTGGCGGGCCACCGATGCCGACTAGTCCGATCGCACAACAAGACGATCGTTCTGCTCGCATTGGAAGGCAACTACACCCCTTTCGCACAGGCATGTTCGATGCTCACCATGTTGGGAGAAACGGGCGGAGGAGCGGAAGATCCCCGTGTAATAAGTGTAGATGCGATGACGGTCGGGTATGAGCAGGGAGAAGTCGTAGACCGGCTATGCTGTTTAAAAGCCTCAGAACAACACGAGGTGGTCGTGTACGAAGACAGAGGAGAAAACCTAAACTTCCTCAAAGCACACGACCCAAAAACAGCAACCGATAGCTGGGGACATCCCATGCCAACCTCGATCAGCGGATCCGAACGTGTCCAACAAAAAGCAGCCGCCGAAAAAACTGCACTACATCAAAGCAGTGTGCAGGAGCAAAAGAAGAGAGCCAAAGTCGGAGGCCATCTCAAAGGATTTCTAGACACCTTCAGCTCGATGCTGCAGGGGCTGTCAGGAAATCCTTTTCCAACAACGAGATCGAAAGACAAAGAGGCACTCGTAGAAGCTCCAGCAAAAAAGGCGAAACTCAAAGCTCCACTAACTACAGTAATACCTAAGTCCAAAATCCCAACAAAACCGGCACCAACGCAGGAGAAAAGAACTAGAGCCGACATGGGGCAGGTCGTTCCACCTCGTCTAGTAAATGCAACGTCACCGCAGGATCACGCGTACAACGCCTTCCTCGAGTTTCTAGCTATCACCAAAGCAACCGCAGATGTCAACCTCGGAGTGTGCAAAACCATCTTGCAACACTTTGAGCAGGGCAATGCGAAACTGCTAGAGGAGAAACTCGAGGAGGCAGAGGCTGCCATATACAACAACGGCAATTCCCAAGTCATAAAGGGAAAAATTTCAGGTAGTTATATGGCGGCTTACAACGCGACCAGTGGTTTTGTGGAGATGTGCATTGAGGGAACCAAGAGCGGAGCACCTAAGTTCAATACCCCACAAGGAGATCCCTTAGTTGTTGTCGCAAAGTGCACAAGGATCCTACTGGATGACAGGATTCTCAATATGGCGAAAACCATATCGGGTAATCAGGACACTGCATCCGGCTGGAAGGATTGGGCACTGCCAACAATTGAGTGGGTCAATGGAGTACCGGGGTGTGGAAAGACAACCTGGGTGGTAGGACACTTTGATGCTGACAAGGACGCCATCATCACCACAACATCAAATGCAGCTAGCGACCTAAGGGAGAAGCTAGCGCCTCGTGTTGGTGGCCTAGTCAAGACCAGGGTACGCACCATGGCTTCAGTCTTGGTGAATGGCTTCAGAGAGTCCGACAAATTCAACCGTCTCATGGTTGACGAGGCTCTCATGAACCACTTCGGAGCCATAGTCATGGCTGCCAAGCTGTGTGATGCCAAAGAAATGGTCCTCATCGGAGATGTCAACCAACTACCTTATATCGACAGAGAAAATCTCTTCGAACTGAGGTACTGCCGCCCAAACCTGGTAGCAAACATCAGCCAGGAGTTGCTCTGCACACACCGGAACCCCTTGGACGTCGCCTACGCCCTACGTGAGGTTTACTCCGGGATTTACTCCTCAACCCTAAAAGCTCACTCGTTGAAGGTGAAAACCTACACTGGTGCCCAAATACCGTTTACGCTCCCCAACACACTTTTTCTAGTCCATACTCAGGGCGAAAAGGAAAGCCTCATTGGACAGGGCTGTGGTGAAGGCACAGGTTCGCGAACGCTCACCATCCATGAAGCGCAGGGGTTAACGTTCGAAACAGTAATCATTGTTCAAACTAAGGGCAAAACAATCGGTTTACATCAGAGCGTTCCCCATGCGGTAGTAGCAGTCTCACGGCACACCACCAGCTGTACCTACTACACCGATGATGACAACGACGCAATAGGGTACTTCATCAAGAGAGCTATGGCCGCGTCCACTAAGAAGATCTTGGAGTATAATCTTAAAATGTCAATAAAGCACCGAAACGCAGCGGTCGTCGACAAGTTGGCTCAGGAGATGAGGTGTGCCAATTTGTAAACTAAAATTGTAATAATAGTCCATAGTAAAGTTAATGTCAATGTTATCAATAATATATTAATTGTAAGTAATTAAATGTCATAATGTTGTAAATCAATAATTTCAATTGTAAGTAAAAATAATTTTAAGTAAACTCCCATAATGAAAAGAACAAAAACTAAAAAAAAAGAACAGAACACAATAGAAAGAAACAAAAACCTATATTTGAATTATAAAAAAAAAAAAAAAAAAAAAAAAAAAAAAAAAAATATATATATATTTATATATATAGAATCAAAAGAATAAGTAAATTTTTCCTTAGAAATATATATGTTACATTAAAATCTTAAAATTTATATAGAGTCAATAATATAAGTCTTTTTCCTTACTGAGTAAGCTTTTGTCAATATAAGTAGTAATAAAGTTAATAAATAAAAATACCAAAATAAAAAAAGCACGGACCACTGAGTCTGTGGAGAGCAGCTGTAATAATAAAAAAAAAAAAAAAAAAAAAAAAAAAAACCTAACCTAACCTAACCTAACCTAACCTAACCTTTTTTTTTTTTTTTTTTGTTGACGAGGGGCAAAATCTGCAACCAGATACCCTACTGCATGGAGGGTACAGTAGGGTTATGTGAGGTTCACGGACTCGTGGACTCACTAAAATCCCCCCGGTGGCCATCTTCGACGCATGTCGGAGGGCTCCGGGATCTCCAAAAGGAACGCACCGGTGCCCCCCTCGCGCTGTGCCTTCGCACATCCAGGGGGAGGCTATCTAGCCACCCCCGAACACCACGGTGTTCACAGCGGCACATTGCCACAATGTGCCGCCGCCCTCCCGGGGCCCGTTTAACGGACAGTCGAAGCCCACACTCCGACCACCCACGAACCCGAAAGGTCCCCTGTTTGGCAGGGGATACCACGCAAAGCCCCTTATGGGGCAGGCGCAGCGGGGCGCCCACTGCCGCCTCGCCGTCGCCTCCTTCTCCGAGCGGGATCAGCCCTCTCGCGATCTCGCTCGGCGGCCTCTTTCCGAACCATAACGGTCTCACAGAAAGAGGCCACTGCCTTCCACGCCGTCTCATCTACCAGCATAGTCTCTACTACGCCTGGTAGAGAGAGGTCCTGCCCGATCCTGGCGATCAGGGTCCGCCGCTCCTCGCACCACGCCGAGCATTCCTCAAGCGTGTGCTGGGCGGAGTCCCGATCCCTCCCACAGTGGTGGCACTGCGGTGTCGGTTCGCGTCCGATCCTATTCAGGTACTCACCGAAGCACCCGTGCCCGGTGAGTACCTGAGTAAGTCTATAGGTGACGTTACCCGTTTCCCTCCCCAGCCAAGTTTCGAAGCTCGGCACAATCGCGCCGACGGCGCGTTGGCGCATGTTCCACGGCTCCTCGAGCCGCTCGCGCCACATCCCGAGCGCACGTCGGCGCTCTTGCACCCGCACTTCAGCAGGCGCGACTCCGCTCCCGTCATCATGGCGGAGGCGCACGTACACACGCGCGTCCATCTCCGCCAAGATGTCGAAGGGCGGGAACCGCGCCAGGAGAGTTGCCACCTCGAAGGATATCGTCCGATATCCTCGTGCGATCCGGATGGCGACAATACGCTGCAGGCTATGAAACATAGTCCTGCTGCGTCGGAGCGCCAGTCGCTCCCACCAGACGGGCGCTCCGTAGAGTGCCATCGACCGCACGACTCCGGCGTAGAGGCGGCGAACTCCCTCCCTAGGTCCCCCGAGATTAGGCAGCAGTCTGTGCAGAGCACCCACCACCTTCTGGATCCGGGGGACGGAGCGGCTGAAGTGCTCCTCGAAACCCCAGCGACTATCCAGGGTGAGGCCCAGGTACTTCAGGTACCGCCCCACCTGGATGTCAACGTCACCCACGCGAACCGACAAGCTGGGTGGTTCCCTTCCCCTAGGGAACTTGTGGAACCACAGCGCCTCGGTCTTGTGCGGCGCTGTCCTCAGACCCAGCTCGTGGACCTTGTCCACGACACAAGCCACCCCAAGCTCGGCGAGCTCCTTGGTCCCGTCGAAGGAGTCCCCGTTGGCTAACACAAGAGTGTCGTCCGCGTAGCAGACGACGTGTACGCCTTCGGGGAGATCGACACGCAAGACCGCGTCGTATGCGAGGTTCCACAGAAGCGGGCCCAGTACAGAACCCTGTGGAACCCCGCAACTGACCTCCCTCTCGTGCAAGGTACCGTCCCTGCCCACGTACTGCACACATCTGTGCTGCAAGTAGGCTCCGACTATGCTCTGCAGGTAGGGCGGCACTCCGTGAAACACGAGTGCCTCCCTGATCGCCCTCCAGGGCAGGGAGTTGAATGCGTTTACGATGTCCAAGGACACCGCCAACGCCTTCCCGCCCCGGGACACCGCCTGGTTCGACAGCGTACGGACACGAAAAATCGCGTCCACTGTCGAACGAGCACGCCGGAAACCAAACTGGTCATCCGACAAGTCGGGGCCTACCCGCCACAGGTGTGTGCATAGACGAGCGGCAATTATTCTTTCGAACAACTTGCCGGCCTCGTCCAGCAGGCAAATGGGACGATACGTAGAGGGTGAGTCTGCGGACCTGCCGTCCTTCTTCAAGAGGACCAACTTAGCCTCCTTCCAGCCCTTGGGGAACACTCCGCGGCGTAAACAGCTGTCGAACAGCTGCCGCAGCCTGTTCCCCAGGCCGGCGGATAGAGCCAGCACCCAAGCCCGACCAGGTATTCCGTCAGGGCCTGGTGCTGTATTGCGAGCCCTGAGGCGCTTCACAGCGCGGACCAACTCCTCGTCGGTCACTCCCAGATCATCGGACCAGATGGTCGGTTCCGACGATAGCCCGGGGGGAGAGGGACTGTCCTGGACCCTGGGAAACAGTGTGTCAACCACACTCCCCACCAGCTCAGGGTCCAGAGTTTCAGTCAAAGGAGGGACCCATGGGCGCAGCTTACCTAGTACCATCTTGTACGGGCGCCCCCATGGATCTCTATCCAGTCCCTCGAGGAGTTCACTCCAGGACTGAGCCTTCGCGTTCGCGATGGCCGCCTGGAGCGCTGTCGTAGCGCCTCGGTATACCTCGTAGGCTCTATCCCTTACTTCGGCAGGAGCTCGCCGCCTTCTTCTAGCTCTGGTGTACAGGCGTCTGGAGCGCAGGCATGTCTCCCGCAGCCGCGCTATCTCCTCTGACCACCAGTACACCGACCTACGCTTGGTTGGCCTGGCTCGGGGCATCGATAAGTCACAGATCGACGTCATCGTTGCCCGGAACCAGGCCGCCTCCCTCTCAGGATCGGGCAGATCCTCTCCAACATGGCCTTCTGGCCAGGCCGCGACAATGGCTGCAGCTTCGAGAAAATCTCGATTAAGCCGCTTGAGGGCCCACCGTCGCGGCGGGTTGCTGCTACTGCGGCGGGCCGCACGGCCGGGAGGGCGAAGAGCCACATCGAAAACGATGTGGCGATGGTCGGAAAGCGTGACCATCTCTTCGGCAACTCTCCATCCCGACACCATGTGTGTGGCAGAAGGAGTCGCCCATGATAAATCCACGATCGACTCCCCCTGCCACCGCACACATGTGCTTACGGACCCCCGATTCAAGAGTCGGAGGTCATGACCCGCCGCCCATTCAACCATGGTATCCCCCCTGCGGTCATCTTGGGGACTCCCCCACGCACGAGAGTGAGCGTTGAAGTCGCCCAAGACAAGCACGGGACGGGGCAGGCATCTGCGGATGCAGTGTCCCACCTCGTCCAGGAACGCCTCGTACTCAGCGAGATTACGGTTGGGGGAGATGTAGCAGCCTACAACGGCTATTCGACCCCACTCAGTGGCCACGAAGCCCTGTCCCCTTTCAATGAGGGCACAAGGGGGGTCACCTTCGCCACCACCCCAGTAAATAGCTACGGAGCCCACATCGTCCCCGAACCATCGTGGATGGTCTGGGACGCTGTAGGGCTCCGCTATTACGGCAAGGGCAATTGACCACTGCGCGAGGGTTTGCAAGAAAAGATCCTGCGCACCTCGGCAGTGGTTCAAATTGCCCTGGAGGACTCGAATGGTTTGATCCATTACGACGCCTCCATGGCCTCCTGGGGCGGGCCATGGCCCGCTGGAATGGCCGCCACTGTTGAGGCCGTTCCGCTTCCCGGTGTCGGGGCTGGAGGAGAGGGCTTTTTGCCCTTCCTCTTACCCTTAGGAGGGGTGCACTGCTTGCTCCCCATCCTGTGGTCCGCCTTGCAGCCCTTGTCAGAGCACAGTGGACACCTGCGCGGACGCGTGCATTGGCTCGCCTGATGATCGGGTTCACCGCACGCGTAGCACAGGTTGGTGCGGTCCAATGTGCTCTGACACATGCTGCGTACGTGCCCGTACTCCAGACACCGGAAGCACTGCAGCGGCCTTGAGGTCAGGTAGTCCACCCGAGCCGAGACCCACCCGATGATGACGCGCTTTGCCGCGGCAAGCTTGCGCACTGCCGCTAGTGGGCAACGCACCCACACCGTGCCCAGGGCAGTGGGCGAGCGATGGACTTCGCCCACTTTGACGTCATCAACCGAGCAGTCCCCGGCCTTGGCGACCGCCTCCGCTACCTCCCGAGGTGTGACGGCTTCATCGAGGTCTTTGAGCCTCAATTCAGCCATCTTCATCGGGCGCAAAATGCGCACACCCAGATCCGCGAGGGCTTCGCGCATGCGAGCTGCCAACGCGTCAGCTTTCGGCGCGCATTCCGGGCCCGACACCTCCAAAATCAATCCCCCCGTCAACGCTCGCTTGGGGCGAACCGTGTCCACCCCGACGTCCGCCAGCCTAATACGTGCCTTTGCGGCCGCCATTACCGCAGCGTATGTGACGTCGGAACCCTCCGGAACCGTCACAGTGATCGCCGCAGTAGTAGGCAGCCGCATTGGCGTCGCCTTGAGGGCGGGCTTAGGCACGGCCTTGGGGCCGGCATTGGGCGCCGCCTTGGAGCTAGCTTTGGGGCTCGGCACTACCGGTGGCAAACCTAACCTAACCTAACCTAACCTAACCTAACCTAACCAGTCTGGCTCCAACCGCACTCCGGAGCGCCCACTTGCAACCAAACCTCCACGCGAAAAAATTCGCAAAAATTCAAAAAAGTGACTTACAGTGACGTGCGACACACCAAAATTTGTGAAATTACGCGGGGCATAGGGCAGTGAAAACGCATTGTCGCTTAGTGCATTCGTAGCAAAGTTATTGCGAAAAAACTGAAATTTTGAAAATTTTCAAAGTTTAAAGTGATTTTTTCTCCGTTTCTGCAGCGGTAACATATATTTTTTATAGTGCCTTCTTAAAGGCCTATAGAAGCACTATTGTTTTTCTGCCTTTCCCGATTTTTTCCGCGCAGGAGCGCGGAGATAAAGGCAAAAAAACAAAAGCCACGTGGTCACGAGGTCGGCGATCCAGGGCAGCTAGGAAGAATCTGACATCGGGACCATCAGGGCACCGTCGCTAGCATTTGGGAGGCACTTTTAGATTTAGTATAAGTTAATTTTTGAAATAGTTATAGCGTTTTTAAACTTTTGAATTTTTTAATTATTTTTATCTCGATCAAACGATCTATAACATATCTTTTTAAAATCAGTTTTACATAGTCCTTAAGACGCTCAACAATATATAAAAAATTGGGCCTAGGTTGATCAGCCAGTTTTAGAGAAAACAATTTTTAAATTTTTCAGTAGTACACGAAGTACTCTTAATGTTAAAGTTAAAATTTTTATTTTATTACATTTATATTTTCAAAAATTATTTGGAGCATTGGATATTAATTTAAGAATTTTTCGGCGAATATTCGTGAAATTAGGGCATTTTTAGTATAAATTTTATTGTTTTTTAGCTCTATTAAATCGAGGGGGGGTGTTACCAGCACGTGACTCGGCCTAAGCCACTGGGCGAGTTTTGCCCTTTAAAACAAGTCCAAACACGGCCTATTTCGGACAATAACTGCCGGAGTTAGCTCTGGAACGGCCATTTGCGACGCCATCTTGGATTGTTTTAAAGGGGCATAGCTCCCGCTAAAGTGGTCTGATTGGGACGCGGTTTTCACTGCTGGTACTGTAACTGTCCCCTCTTTGAATTGATCTCAGTTGAGGCTCTAGATAGAGCCAAAAAATTTTTGACTCTACCTTTGGCATTGAGAACCGGACAGGGACGAGGGCTACACATCCGTCAAAACGCTGAAGCTCTGAGAGCAAAATTGACGGAGATACGGCAGTTCCAAAATTTTGGCGGCCATATTGTCCGCCATCTTGGAAAAAGAAAAAAGCTAATATCTCGAGAACCCGCTGTCCGATTTTGACAGGGTTTTCGGCCAACAGTAGTGCAGTCTTTGGATGTTCAGCCTAAATAAGTAAGTTGGCTCTAAATAAAGAAAAAACTTTTCTTAAAAAAAAAAAAAAATTTTTATAAAAATTTTTCAAATTTTTTTTTTTAGTGTAAATTTACATACACAATATCTTTAAGAATTAGACTAGATAGAGCCCTTACGATATTTTTTATTATTTTGCTAGATATTAAGATTTTATTTAGTTTTTAATTTATATTAAGCAAATATTTACAACTTTTACAAATTTAATTTGACGACCTGTTCCGCATATTAAGACTTTCCAATCAAAATGTTTGGAATCCGAACTCCGAGTAAAAAAGCGGAAAAACCCGCAAGCGAACCAGAAGATATCTGCCAAACAAGTGAAGAGGGGGTAAATGTGAGGGCAGGACCCTCTAACAAAAGCGACAACGCATCCCAGCCAGATAAAAAGGAAAAAGATAGGGCATCAGAGGCAAAGGCGAGCCTCATAAGGGCAAAAACCCTACTGGGGGACGCCCGAAACCTCAGGACCGATATAAAAATCGGAGTCTCCCAAAGTGTAGAGCGAGTCTACCAGCTCTACAAGGAGGCAGAAGCTGAAATAGCTTCCTTGAAGGCGAAGGGTGGCCGTACACAAGCAAAAAGAAAAGAAGATGCACAAGAGATTGCTCAAAAAAACGTGCAGAAGTATGATGACGCCCTGATGAAAACCCTAGCAGAGCACACTAAGTTAATAAAAGAGAATAACGAGAAAATGGAAGTACTAAAAGAAGCGTTAGAAAAGAAAACCTACGCAAGTGCAGTAGCGGCGCCCCCAAAGAAGCTTCACCCGGAGCAGACCGCATTGCACTCAGTAGTAGTAACGGCGACAGACGAGACAGCGACCGGAGAAGACGTCCTGTACAAGATGATTAACGTCATGAAAGCCGCAGATGGAGGAATAAAGGTAGAAAAAGTTAGAAAAGCGAAAGATCGGAAAGTAATACTGGGATGCAGGAATGAAGAAGAGCGGCAAAGAGTAAAGGAAAGGCTGAGTAGGACGAAAGAATTAAAGGTGGAAGATATAAAGAATAAGGACCCACTAGTGATCCTAAAAAGCGTCTGGATGACGGAATACACAGATACGGACGAAGATGTCATCCTGGCGTTAAGGAAACAAAACCAGTCCCTAACTCTTGGCCTTGACGAGACAGAAGATAGGATTCGGATAGCCTATAGGAAACGGACGCGCAATCCGGATAAAGTCGATATAGTAATGAGGGTCTCGCCAAAAATATATCAACAAATGATGCAATTAGGAATGGTATACATGGATATACAGAGAGTAAAGGTGATGGACCAGTCGCCGCTGGTCCAATGCTCCCAGTGCCTCGGCTATGGCCACGGTCGACGTTTCTGTAAAGATACAAAAGAGAAATGTAGTCACTGCGGAGGCTCCCACCTAAAACAGCAATGCGCTAACTGGCTTGCCGGAGCTGCCCCGGCATGTTGTAACTGCGTCCATGCAAATTTGGAAAACACGGAGCACAATGCCTTCAGCGAAAGCTGCAGCATTAGAAAAAAATGGGAGGCTCTAGCAAGAGCATCAATAGCTTACTGCTAAAAGAATAGGTAACAAATTTGGTAGAAATAAAAATAGATAATAAGCATGTTGTATTATATATAATAAGTATATATGAAAACATTTTTCATAAGAAGTTGTTAATTAAAATTTAAATTGTAAGACCTAGTTTAACCTAGTAAGCTATAACTTAGCAAATATATAAAAGACCAGTAGAAAATGTTCGGGCATACTAGTAGTATACGATAATAGTAATCTAAGAAAATAAATAGGATAAGATAGATAAGTTATGTTGAGTATATATAATAAAGTATATATACCAGCAGCATATGCAACAATGTTTTAAATAAAATAAAAAGATAGAAAGATGTACTATTTCATGCCTAGATTAATTAAGAAATGGTAAACAAAGTAATTGTGATACCTAGTAGAACATTAAGTTAGAAAGAATTTAAGTCAAGAGAAAACAATACTAGTGGAAAATTTTGTGAATACTCTACCAAAATAGAAGTATATAATACCAATAAAGTAATCTAAGAAAAATAAATAGAAGATAATGTAAAATGCTTATAGAACTCGAAATTGTTAACAAAACTTAACTACGATTCCAGTAAAATATAATAAGACATAAAGAACTAAAGTCATGAGTAAAACAAGACTAGTAAGAAACTTTGGCGAATACTCTACTAAATTTTATGTTTAGTATAAACAATGAATATAGAATCTAGAAAATTAAACGGATAAATGATTGTTAAGTCATCACTGCTAGATCTTTGAAAATTAACTGTAAGACTTGTATAAAGAATATAGTAAATTCTTTATTAGTTAACAAAAATTTTGTGTGTCACTCTTTGTATAATGGATTATAATAGTTATGGTAGAATATTATAAAGTTAAAAAAAAACTAAATTTAAGCATACTAGTAGCTAGTTGAAATTATTGCAATCAAAACTTATGTGTGTAAAATTTTTCGTGTACTTCCTAAATAAACAAAACCTGTTGTTTTACTACCCCAGAAATAAAAAGAGCTCTGAATAAGTGTTATCAGAGGTCAATAGGCAGGATAGCTCGCGGGCCGGACCTCTGCGTCCGGACAGGGAAAAAAAAAAAAAAAAAAAAAAAAAAAAAAAAAAAAACCTAACCTAACCTAACCTAACCTAACCCAACCCTTCTACCTTAAAAAAAAAATCCAACCCCCTTAAACACATTCTCCCGAAACCCCCTCCCCCCCATTTTTTTTCCCCTCATTTACCCCCTCTCGTCATATCTCGGGAACCAGAGCAGATAGACCCACACTGTTTGGTATCCCCACAATCGGCATTAGAAGCCCTACAATCTGGCCCTGAGGGAATCCCCAAAATCCCCCTCCCCCCTTGAGGTTACCACCTTCCCCGGAGCCTATCTCAGCAACGAGAAGAGATAGACCTCTGGTGTTTGGTATCATCGAAATCGGGAGAAGATCCTTTACCACATCACACAAGAAGAAAACAAATCCAACACAGTACCATCCTTCTCAAAGACGTCAAGAAAACACCCATCACGCAGAACCCCCTCTGGAGGTCCTGGCGCGGAGAGAGGCGTTACTCAGTAAGGAAACAATTAACATTAATAGTTCAAAAGTAATAGGTGTATAGTAACGACATCACTAATATTCCTGTACGATCATAGGAAAATCGACTAGTAACAAGGGTAGTAGAGCTACCTGAAAAGGGCTCGCCCGGGGAAGTACTACCATCACACCTATTTCTTCCGCCAAACAGCGTTGCTGTGTTTTGGTTAGAAGGGTGCGATTGCCGGTAAAATTACAGTCACGCGAGGCTATACACCTTATACCTCTAATTTTTACAACTAATATATAATTAGTATTTAATTAGTATTTAACTTAGAAATAATAATTAGTATTTAAAAACCACAATATGTCAATAAAACCCGTAACTGGATCCGCCCCAACATCAAACTTGGCTCCTCAAGTAGCCCTTCTAAAACAACGGTCGCTGCGCGAGAAGGTATTAAAAAAAGAAACGGTGGCTGCTCGGTCTCTCAAATCTGAGCGGTTGACGCGGCCATCAGTACCCGCGGCGAAAAAAGCATCATCAGTAGGAGCACAGCCAGTGGAAACAAGCCCAAAGGTACCTGCGAGGAAGAAGAGGGCGTCACCAACAAAAACACCACTGGAGCCAACAGAGAACCTGGCAACATCCTCCGCTACACAGGAGAGCAGATCAGTGGCGGACTCCATAACGGAAAAAATAATTGAATGGGAACAGTGCGGGATATCTCCACCAAAACCCATAGAGTCTGACGACGACTCAGTGGCGTCGTGTCTCGAGCTCGGCACCCCTATGTCAGCGCCCAAGACAAGACAGAGCATGCTTGTCGACCAATCGGGCAGGCGTATGGGTGTCGAGATGGATATGGCCACAAAGCTGGCCAATGAGACGCTGCTGAAAGGGAAGGACGCTTTGGAGTCTGCAGGCAACATGAAGAGGGAGTGCAAAGTCATCGCACTGGAAAGCCTGCAGACTCTATACGAAATAGTCCTTTTGTTATCGGACTCTAGGTCCAGACATATCACCAGTCTGGAGAGGGAGAGAACTAGGCACGCAACGGAGCTCGTGCGGGTGGAGAGAGCCCACAACAAAAAAATAGGTGAAATCACCACAAACTTAACGTCCGAGTTGTCGAAGGCCAGGGCGGACATTAGTGCGTCGCTTAAGGAGGCGCAAGCGATACGCAGCTGGCAGGGGTACGAGACCCAGGAGCCCCATCGGCTCATAAAGGAAACAGCGGATGCCATCCAGGATCTCGAAAAGCGGATGAAGACCCTCGCAGAAGCCATCATCAAAGAAGAAAGGGAACACGACACGAAACCCCTGAGGAGAGACCATTTGAGCCTTAAGGCGGGAATGGACACTCTCCAAAATCAACTTGATGAGCTCCGAAGAGGTCTCACAAAAGATCAGGAAAAAACGCAACAGATCCTGGAATCTAACAAAAAGGCAATTGAAAAACGGGACTCGAACCCCCCTGTGGCACAGTCTGAACCAGGCTTGAGGCACGAGGTGGAGGAGATAAGGGGCATCCTTCAAACGATGCAAGCTGAACGGGCACCACCATCCGAACCACCACAACCCATTCTCCTCAACTTAGAGGAATATTTACAACCTCTAACGGAGAGAATGGAAGCCGTGACATCTGAGCTTCGAACGCTTCGGGAAGAAAAGATGAGGGCACCACCACCATCCCTCAACCTCGAAACGGAACTCGCCAAAGCGGAGGAAGGAGGCAGCTCGAAGGGAAGGCTGACCTACGCAAAGGTCGCCGCTAAACCACCACCGCCCTTAAAGCCAAACCATACCCTAATCATCACATCAAACAATCCCCAAAACACCGGGGAAAACGTGATTGATCGTATCAGGGAAGCTCTGGACACAAAGAACACGGGAGCAAAGATCGACAAAGTCAGGAAAGCTAGGAACAGTAAAGTTATTCTGAGCTGTAGCTCCAAAGAAGATCTAAATCTCGTGCAGAGCAGGGTGAGGCTAGATAAGGGCCTGAAGGCGGAGGTTGCGAGGGCAGTCAACCCACTGGTCATCGTGAAGGATGTCCTATCCTACCACAGCGACAAAGATATTATAGAAAACATACTAATACAGAACAAACACCTCCTGAAGGACATCAACCTTCAGGAGAGTACTATCAAGATGAGGTACAGGAAAAAGGCACGCAACACCCTAGAGTGCCACACGGTCCTGGAAGTCTCCCCTTCTATTCACAGAAACCTTACAGAGGCAGGGAAGGTCTACATAGGCATGCAGCGCAGGCCTGTGTTTGACCACTCCCCCCTAGTGCAATGCACTAAATGCCTTGGCTTCGGCCACACAAAGGTGGTCTGCCGGGAGAGAGACGAGCTATGCAGTCACTGCGGCAAGTCTCACTCCTGGGAAAAATGCAAGGGGAGACTAGAGGGGAACCCCCCAAAATGTAAGAATTGCTCGACCGCGCACGGAACGAGCATAGACCTGGCGCACAATGCTTTTAGCAAAGAGTGCCCAGAGAAACAAAAATGGGATGCTATAGCGCGGTCCCGAGTTTCTTACTGCTAAGGGCCCCTCACAGTACCAACGCTCGGTCCCTCATAAAACGGGTGGAGCAGGTTTGAGGTTCATCCAAGCCAACCTGCAACGCTCGAAACTGGCTACGGCGGAACTACTCCAGGTGGCAGTGGACAGGGGCATCACAATCGCCCTGGTCCAGGAACCCTACGTTGGAAAAAACGGTGTCCTCAAACAACATCCGGGGACTCGGGTAATCCAATGCACCTTAAACAGGCAAAAACCGGTGAAGGCAGCCATCATAGTATTCGGTGACCGGCTGGAGGTAATACATGACCCTCAATTGGTGACCGAGACTGAAGCGGCGGTCCTTCTTATCGGAGGAGGCCTTAAACTGGGAGTGGTATCCGTCTATCTAGAGGGGGACCAGGACATCGTGCCTTATCTTGATAGAATCAAAAAAGCCTGCGACAAATTGGACACACACAACCTCATAGTCGCGGGAGATGTTAATGCCTGGAGTCACTGGTGGGGCAGCGCATCTGAGGACGACAGAGGGGAAGCCTACAATGCATTCCTGAATGAAAAGGGACTCCAAATCCTAAACACCGGAGACACTCCAACTTTCGAGACTTTCAGAAACGACAGAGCGTGCACAAGTATAGTAGACGTTTCTGCTTGCAGCATGTCTCTGCTCGGAAAAATCGAAAATTGGAGAGTAGACAAAAGTCTCGTCACTTCGGACCATAATGCTATCACCTTCAACTTGCGCCTAGGAAAGGCCCTAGAAACTCTCAGGCCGATCACGACGCGCAAGTATAACACCAACAAGGCAAAGTGGACCGAATTCTCAGTTCTGCTAAAAACGATCTTAGCAGAACGAGACATCACGCGCGTCTCAGTAGTGGAGTCAAAAACCCCAGAGGACCTTGAAAATAAGATCACAGCCTACACAGAGGCCATTCACGAGACCTGCAAACAAACCATCCCTATTGCAGGAAATAGGGCAGGCGATCCCAAGCCCCCGTGGTGGTCGAAAGAGCTTGGCGATCTTAAAAAAGAGGTCCTCAGGAAAAAGAGGAGAATCAGGAATGCAGCTCCCCATAGGAAAAAAATGGTAATAGAAGAGTACCAGAAAGCCAAAATGTCGTACTCAGAGAGAGCAGAAAAAGCCCAAACGGAGAGCTGGAAGGAGTTCTGCACGACTCAGGAAAAGGAGAGTATGTGGGATAAAATCTACAGGGTAATCAGGAAAACGTCAGGAAAGCAGGAGGACATGCTTCTGAGAAGCCCTGAAGGTAACACCCTAACCCCAAAACAGTCGGCAGAACTCCTAGCCAAAACCTTCTATCCAGACGACTCAGAGAGTACCGACCAATCACATCACGCTAAACTTCGACATCAAATGGCGGAGAACGTATTAGAGGGCCTTTCGGAAGATGACCCACCCTTCACGTCAGCGGAATTGGAAAAAGTATTGCAAACACAAAACCCCAAAAAAGCACCCGGACCAGATGGGCTAACCGCTGACATCTGTGCTGCAGCCATAAGATGTAATAAGGAGGTGTTCATGGCGATAGCAAACAAATGCTTATCGCTAAAACACTTCCCCACACACTGGAAAGCGGCACACGTGGTCATAATCCGAAAGCCAGGGAAGGCAGACTACACCCACCCAAAGTCATACCGACCCATTGGCCTTCTATCCGTTCTCGGAAAAACCATTGAGAAGTTAATGATTGGTCGACTCCAATGGCACATTCTCCCAACACTACACAAAAACCAATACGGCTTCATGCCACAAAGAGGAACCGAGAACGCCCTCTATGACCTATTAGAGCACGTAAAAAAAAAAGTAAACACTAAAAACATCGTGCTCCTCATCTCATTGGACATAGAGGGTGCCTTCGACAACGCCTGGTGGCCAGCACTGAAAATCCAGCTTGTCAAAAAAAGGTGTCCGGGAAACCTGTACAAGATGGTGTGTTCATATCTAACCGACCGGAGAATCACGGTCAACTATGCGAGGGCAGCATACGAGAAGGAAACAACAAAAGGTTGCGTCCAAGGATCCATAGGAGGACCAATCTTTTGGAACGTTATCCTAGACTCGTTGCTGCAAACGCTAGAGATCGAAGGAACATACTGTCAGGCCTTTGCGGATGACGTGGTACTCGTGTTCACAGGACAGTCGGTGAGCAATCTGGAGCAGTCCGTCAACTCAACGCTGGACAAAGTTGCAAAATGGGGAAACGCCAACAAACTCAACTTCGCACCGCAAAAGACCAACGCGATGCTCCTCACCAAGAAGTTGAAATATGAGACCCCACAACTATACATGGCCGGCACAAAACTTGACCTCGTTGAGGAGATAAAGCTCCTGGGCCTCATCATCGACAAGAATCTAGTCTTCAGCCCCACGTGTCTGCGCAATGCAAGAAAGTAGTAGACATCTACAAACAACTCGCGTGCGCAGCTAAAGTAACGTGGGGACTAAACAGCGAGATCACGAGAACCATATACATCGCAGTGGTAGAACCTATAATGACATACGCGTCAAGCGCATGGTCTCGAGCGGCAGAGCTGGAAATGAACAAAAAGCAGCTCAATGCCCTCCAGAGAGGTTTTGCCCAAAAGGTGTGCAGGTCCTACCGGACTGTCTCTCTCACTTCAGCACTCGCGCTGTCGGGTTTGCTTCCACTGGACCTCAGGATCCATGAGGCGGCAAACCTGTACAAAGCCAAAAAAGGTCTCTCCCAGGACTACAGAACGGAGCTTGAACTCCGAGTGGGATACCTGGACCAACCCCATCCATCTACCCTAATGTCCACGGAGTATGAACTCCTCGAAGACTCCATCCAGCATGTCAGCGGACCCCAAATATACACAGACGGCAGCAAAATCAACGACCAAGTAGGTGCTGCCCTGACATGGTGGGAGGAGGGAAAGGAATCAAACTTCGCCACCTTTAAGCTTCACCCCGCTTGCACAGTCTTCCAGTCGGAACTGTATGCACTACACAGGGCACTTCAGATGGTAAATTCGAGCAGGGAACCGATAGTCAACATACTGAGTGACTCAAGATCTTCACTCGACCTGCTCCGAAACCCAAGTCTGAGCCATCCCCTGGCGAGAAGCATAAAGGAAAACATCGGGAGGATCTTGGAGGATGGACGGAAGGTCCGGATGTTCTCTGGCTGAGAGCGCACGTTGGCACCACAGGAAATGAGAGAGCTGACGAGCTGGCAAAAGCAGCGGCACTTGGTGACGCCACCCAGACTATGGAAGGATCCCACTGTCCTACATTAGGAGGAAAATTCGTGAAGAGTCGATCCGCAAATGGCAGGATCGATACGAAACCTCCAAAACAGGCGCACTAACAAGGAGGTTCCTTCCAGACGTCCAAAAAGCGTATCGGCTAACTCGCACCACAAAACTTACACATACACAAGTGCAGATCTTGACAGGCCACGGAGGGATAGCCGAGTATATTCACAGATTTAAGCTGAAAAACAGCCCGGGTTGCGAGTGCGACTCGGAAATCAGTGAAAGTATACTTCACATCATACTCGACTGCCCACGTTTCCTAGCGGCTCGGACCGATCTAGAAACTCGGATTGACAGAAAACTGGTTGAACCGGAACTGCATAGCATACTTGCAGACCCGGCCAGCAGACCACACTTTCTGTCCTTTGCCGAGAAGATCTTCCGAACTGCTGCTAAGAGACACACTAACCTTCCGCCCCTTGAATCACAACCAACACTTGTTAGCCAAGCCCCAACTACCACCAATGGCACCGGCTCACAGCAGAAATCTACTACGAAGAGCGTCGCTATCCATTCACTGCTTGCATGTGGAGAGAAAGGAGTGCCAGGGATAAGAATCCGAGAAGTGGCACTCTTCATGGATAGCAACAACGAACGGCTCGGAATAGGTTTCTGCCGAATCGGGGCTAGAAATCGCGTCGCCATTTCACCGGGCTTGGCGTCACTCATAAATGGGAGCACTTCAAAAACGACCATGAAGCACAAAATGTACAGTGCACTACCTGAAACAGAAGTGGCGGGCCACCGATGTCGACTGGTGCGATCGCGAAATAAGACGATCGCTCTACTCACATTGGAAGGAAATTCCCCCTTCACACAGGCATGCTCGATGCTCACCATGTTGGGGGAAACGGGAAGAGTGGTGGAAGTTCCACGTGTAATAAGTGTGGATGCAATGATGGTCGGGTATGAGCAGGGAGAAGTCGCAGACCGGCTAGGTTGTATAAAAGCCTCTGAACAACATGAGGTGGTTGTGTACGAAGATAGAGGTGAAAACCTAAACTATCTAAGAGCGCACGACTCAAAAACTACAACCGACAGCTGGGGACACCCAATACCTACCTCGATCAGTGGATCCGAACGCGTCCAACAAAAAGCAGTCGCCGAGAAAGACGCAGTCCACCAAAGTGGCATGATGGAACGTAAGAAAAGATCCAAAGTCGGAGGCCACCTCAAGGGATTTCTAAACACCTTCAGCTCAATGCTGCAAGGGCTGTCAGGAAATCCATCATCAACAACAGTCAAAACTACAAGAGCAACAGCAAAGGCTCCAACAAATAAAAACAGGACAAGAGCTGACATGGGGCAGGTAACTCCGCCTCGTCTAATAGATGCAAAGGTTCCACGAGACCACGCGTACAACGCCTTCCTTGAGTTTTTGGCCATTACACGAGCAACCTCTGAGGTCAATCTCAAGGTTTGCAAAACCATCTTGGCAAATTTTGAGCAGGGTAATCAAAACCTACTAAAGGAAAAGCTCGAGGAGGCAAAGGCAGCCATATACAACAACGACAACTCCCAGGTCATCAAGGGCAAAATGTCGGGAAGCTATATGGCAGCATACAACGCAACAAGTGGCTTCGTGGCACTCAGCAGCGAAGAGACTGAGACCGGAGTACCTAAATTCAACACCCCAAAAGGAGACCCCTTGGTTGTTGTTGCAAAGTGCACCAGGATTCTACTGGACGACAAGATTCTCGACATGGCGAAATCCATGTCGGGAACTCAAGTCACAGGATCTGTCTGGAGGGACTGGGTGCTGCCAACAATTGAGTGGGTCAACGGAGTTCCGGGGTGTGGTAAGACAACCTGGGTGGTAGGGCACTTCGATGCTGACAAGGACGTCATCATCACCACAACATCTAATGCTGCTAGTGACCTAAGGGAGAAACTAGCGCTCCGTGTTGGTGATCTTGTCAAGACCAGGGTCCGCACTATGGCTTCTGTCTTGGTTAATGGCTTCAGAGAGTCGGACAAATGCAACCGTCTCATGGTTGACGAGGCTCTCATGAACCACTTCGGAGCCATAGTCATGGCAGCCAAGCTGTGCGGTGCCAAAGAAATGGTCCTCATCGGAGATGTCAACCAGTTGCCTTTCATCGATAGAGAAAATCTCTTCGAAATGAGGTACTGCCGCCCAAACCTGGTAACAAACATCAGCCAGGAGTTGCTATGTACACACCGGAACCCCATGGATGTTGCCTATGCACTAAGAGAGGTATACTCCGGTATATACTCTTCAACACTAAGTGCGCGTTCTCTTAACATACAAAATTACACCGGTGCTCAAATACCCCATACGCTCCAAAACACTCTATTTCTGGTCCATACCCAAAGCGAGAAGCAATGTCGCATCGACCAGGGATACGGTAAGGGCACAGGATCGCGTACACTGACCATCCACGAAGCGCAGGGGTTAACGTTCGAAACGGTAATCATTGTTAAAACCACATCAAAAACAATAGATTTACATCAGAGCGTACCCCATGCGGTGGTAGCAGTGTCACGGCATACCACCAGCTGTACCTACCACACGGATGACCAAAACGACGCGATAGGGTACTTTATCAAAAGAGCAATGGCAGCGTCAACCAAAAAAATAGTGGAATACAACCTAAAAATGGCCATCAAACACCGAAACGCAGCGGTCGTTGAGAAACTCGCTCGCGAGTTGGGACGGATGGACGAACAGGGTTAACCACTATCCTCATAAACTTCATGTAACAAATCGTATCTTAATAAAATCTGTAACCAATAGGAAAATAAATTTATAGTAACTTTGTAAAAAAAAAAAAAAAAAAAAAAAAAAAAAAAAAAAAAAAAAAAAAAAAAAAAAAAAAAACAATATTATTTACATCTATGAGACAAAAAAAAAACAATATGTAACAGATGTATACCCAAGCCTAATTATAATAAATCTAACAATGTATAATAAAATCCACCTAAGAAGTAACTCTAACAACTATAACCATGTATACTCTAACTACATATATCCATATATCACTATATAACAACAATTAAACAAAATCAATGTTTTAATTATAGATCTTATAACATAAAATAACCAAAATTGTCTCCAAAAACAAAATGATATGTATAATTTAAACTAGTATAACGATAATGGTATTCATTGTATTTATATAAATAACAAGAACATTATGTATCAACTAGAATTAAGTCAATATCAAGTTTCCTTACTGAGTAAGTCTCTTAATTTTAAGTTTGTAATAAAATAATGAGTTACTAAATAAAGAATTAAATTAAAAAGAGCACGGACTGAAGTCTGTGGAGCATAGTAAAAAAAAAAAAAAAAAAAAAAAAAACCAGTCTGGCTCCAACCGCACTCCGGAGCGCCCACTTGCAACCAAACCTCCACGCGAAAAAATTCGCCAAAATTCGAAAAAGTGTTTTTTAAAGCCGTGTGACATACCAAAATTCGAGGAATCACGAGGCGCATACGGCTGTGCAAACGCTGCATCGCCAAGTGTATTCCTCACGGAGTTATCACGGAAATAGTGAAAATTTCAAAAATTTTAAAGTTTAAAGTGGATTTTATTAAAGTTCTGCAGCGGTAACATATACTTTTTATGGTGCCATCTGAAAGGCCTCCAGGAGCACTATCGTTTTTCTGCCTCTCCCGATTTTTCCCGCGCAGGAGCGCGGAGATAAAGGCAGAAAAACAATAACCACGTGGCCACGAGGTCGGCGATCCAGGACAGCCAGGAGGAAGCTGACAATTGGACCACTGGGACACTGCTGCTGAGACCAGGGAGGCACTTTTCTTTTTGACCTAAGTAAATTTTTCACAAAGTTAGGGTAGTTTTAAATTTTTGTAAATTTTTAAATAATTTTATCTCGATCAAAAGATCGATGACGTATATGTTTTAAATTAGTTTTATATAGATTTTAAGGCCCTTTATTATAGATAAAAATTTGGATATAGATTAATCAGTTAGTTTCTGAGAATTTTTTTTTTGAAAATTTAGGTGGACCACGAGGTACCCCTAAATTTAAAGTTAGGAAAATTTAAAATTTAGGAATATATTTTTAAAAATTGTTTGGGGGTCTGTGCAAAATTTCAGGAATTTTCGGCAAATATTCGCGTGGCTAGACCATTTTTAGGTTAAATTTTAGTGTTTTTTAAATTTATCAAATCAGGGGGGGGACTTATCAGCACTTGGCCTAACCCAAGCCATTGTGGAGGTTGTGCTCTTCAAAACAAGCCCAAACACGGTCCAATTCGGTCTGAAACTGCCAAAGTTGGCCCTTGAACGGACATATTGGCCGCCATCTTGGATTGTTTGAAACGGGCATAGCTCTCGCTAGAATGGTCCGATTGGGACGGGGTTTTCGCTGTTGATACCGCCACTACACCCTCTCTGACTTGAACTGATCTGGGGCTCTAGGTAGAGTCAAAATTTTTTGACTCTACATTCTGTGCTGGAATCTAGACGGAGACGAGGACCACACGTCTGCAAAAACCCCGAACTTTTAGGACTTATACGGACCGAGATATTTTGGTTACAAGTTTTGGCGGCCATTTTGTCCGCCATCTTGGAAAAACTAAAAGCACAATATCTCGGTAATCCGCCGTCCGATTTGAACGGGATTTTTTCGGACTAATTGACCGGTAGCAGGACTACCTTCCTGTGCGTAGAGGCAGACTCTACATAGAGTCGTTTTATTTTTATATTTTTTTGTTATCCACTTCGTTTCCCTTGTTTTACTTTGTGTTTATTTTGTATAATAGTGTAAGGTGCGCACGTTTAAACACTGAAACACCTACGTAGAGCTCATCACTACATAGAGTACACATACATTCTTCACAAACTTTTTCTTACTCTGTAGTGCATATTGCGTAGCGGACTGCAAATTTGACGTGGATTGTTTTCCTATTTGCGTTTTTTATTGCGCCGATCTTGTTAGCTTAGAATAGGACTTAAGTTTAGTAGTGTAATTGACAAAAAATTATTATTTTACTTGTATTTTTATTTTACTTCTATATTTTAGCTGTTATTTTATTTGACAAATAGGTACATTATACAACTTATACAAACCTTTACTCATATTAACTCACCGACCACCATTTCGACACCTTGTTTCGCGACGAACCTGAAATAAACAAGGCTTTATTAATAAGGACAAAACTGAGTAGGAACAAATCCCTTTGACGGAGAAGTAAAAAGAGAAACCAAACTAACCCACGACCTTAGGATGTTCGGAATAAGAACACCTGTAAAACCGAAAACAGCGGTAGAGGCCACGCTAGACCCACAAGAAAAGTCGAGGAGGAGTCCGACTCCTGTAGCCCACTCTAGTAAGGCTGTGAGTATGAACGTCAGGAAGAGTATTGGGGAATGGGAAACAGGGAAATCGGAAACACTCCGAAAAACCTCGACTACCCCGAAGAAAACGAAACCGGTGGTAGAGCCCTCGAAGCCAAAACCAAAGACAGCGCACCCGCAGGCTGAGCCAAGAGTGGCGACCCTAAGGACGTCAACGGAAACGGCAGAGGGTTCCCAGGCACTGAATGTGACTTTTGAGAAGAAAAGTCACAAATATACAGATCGAATGACTGAGGCGAAGGCGTGCTTAGACAGTGGCACGGAACAACTAAACAACGCCCGAAATCTCAAAACTGAGATCAAGAAAGAAGTCGCAAGCGCCTTAAACCGGTTATATCAACTGGTTAAAGAAGGGATAAATGGAAAGAAAACCACCGGTGAAGAGAAAGCACAAGATGCAGAAAAACTACCTGAGAAAAGAAAGGAGGAAACCGATCTCATCAGAAAGCTTGAGGAACATACCAGGCTCCTCCATGAGAATAACCAAAGACTGGAAAAACTAAAAGATAGTATGGACAAGCAAGAGGAGATACTGCAGAGGCGATCGTACGCGAGTGTCACAGCGGCAATTCCTCGGAGGCCGGAACAGACCGCGCTACACTCCGTCGTTGTCACTGCGGTAGACGAAAAAGAAACCGGAGAGCAAGTCCTAGACAGAATAAGGAAGGTAGTGAATGCAAAGGAAAGTGGGATAGTAGTAGACAGGATTAGAAAAGCAAAAGACCGCAAAATAATAGTGGGGTGCAAAACAGACTCGGAAAGACAGAAAGTCAAGCAAAGGCTAAGGAGCGCCAAAGAGCTGAACGTAGAGGAAGTAAAAAACAAAGACCCGTTAGTGATCCTCAGAGACGTTCTGAAATACAACACAGATGCAGAAGTTCTTGACGCCCTAAAAAGACAAAACAAAGATGTAATGAGAGAACTCAAAGACCCAAAGATGGAGATAGCCTACAAAAAACGTACAAGAAACCCTTACACACATCACATTGTCATGAGGGTCTCCCCCGGGGTCTGGCAGCGCTTGGTCGAGGCAGGATCCGTCTTGATCGACCTCCAGCGGGTGAGAGTGGCAGATCAGTCGCCGCTCGTGCAGTGCTCCCTCTGCTTGGGGTATGGTCACGGAAGACGGTACTGCAGAGAGACAGTAGAAAAGTGTAGCCACTGTGGGGGGGCCCACATGAAGTCCGAGTGTGCGGACTGGCACGCGGATGCCACCCCCTCATGCACAAATTGTATTCAGGCGAAGCTGGACAGAACGGATCACAACGCCTTTAGCGACGCATGTCCCATCCGTCGGAAGTGGGAGGCTCTGGCCAGGGCCTCAATAGCTTATTGCTAAAGTTGTCCCGAGCTCAAACGCTCCCCAAACAGGTGCAAAGGCTTACCTCGTTGCACAAGCCAATTTGCAGCGCATGGCTTTGGCAACCAATGAAATTATGCTCGAAGCAACAAAGAAAAAGATTGCCTTTGCTCTACTCCAGGAACCATACATTGGAGGCATAGGCAGGATGAAGGATTACGGGAGCACCAGAATCTTCCAGAACACGAAACAAGGGAGTGGCACGGTTAAAGCGGCAATCGCCGTCTTTGACTCGGACATCGATGCCATTCTCTGTCCGGAGTTTACAACAGATAACATCGTTGCTGTAAAACTCCGGACGAGTGCATGGGAGATTGTGGTGGTCTCGTTTTACGTTGGCTCGAAACGCCTGAACCGATCGAGCCTTATCTTGACCACCTGAAGAAGATCAAATCGCAAATTGGAGGAGCAAAAATCCTAATAGGAGGCGACTCCAATGCGAAAAACTCCTGGTGGGGTAGCAGCAAAGTCGATTTCAGGGGAGAGGATATGGCCGGAGCCCTCGAAGAGATGGACTTACAAGTGCTCAATGAGGGGGATACTCCAACTTTCTTCACAATTAGGGGAAACAAACCGTACACCAGCTTCGTGGACGTAACGGCATGCGCGACGGGGTTGCTTGATCTGATAGAGGATTGGAGGGTTGTAGAAGGCATGACAAGCTCCGACCACAACGTGCTGACCTTCAAGATTAGATTATCTAAAGTAAAGGGTACAAATATAAATAGAACTACCAGAATTTTTAATAGCAAAAAAGCAGATTGGAGCCAGTTTCATGAGAAACTGGCCCAATTACTTGAGTCAAATCAAATACACATTAGCAAAGTAACAAATATATTAGGCAAGAAAAATTTAGATGAAACTATAGAACTATACACGAATGCAATAATTGAGTCTAGCAACAATAGCATCCCGAAAAAGAAGGTTAACAGTACAATTACCTTACCATGGTGGTCGGACAAGCTCACAAAGCTGAAGGGGAAGGTCAGGACGATGAAGCGACGAATCCGTTGCGCAGCGCCAGTCCGGAAGCAGAAGGTGATTGATGAGTACCTAAAAACAAAAGAACAGTATCAACAGGAAGCCAAGAAGGCGCAGATAGAAAGTTGGAAGGGTTTCTGCACCAAACAAGACAAGGAAGGGGTGTGGGACGGGATTTATAGGGTAATTGGTAGGACGATGAAACGACAGCAGGACCAGCCTCTGGTGAGGGCGGGAAGAGCTCTGGATGGTCAAAAATCTGCACAGCTCCTAGCAGAAACATTCTACCCGGAAGACCTAGAAAAGGATGACAATGCAAGCCAAAGTCTAACCAGGAAAGCTGCTGAAAAAGTAAACGGCTGGGCCCATGATGAGAACCATGACCCACCGTTTACCAGAAAAGAGCTGAGGTTCGCGGTAAAGGGCTTTAACCCAAAGAAGGCACCGGGAGCAGACGGTTTAACAGCGGACATCTGCAGTAGAGCTGTAAACCATGACTTGGAGCTCTTCCTTGCATTATGCAATAAATGCCTAGCTCTTAGTCACTTCCCCTCAATCTGGAAGGAAGCCACAGTGGTAGTCCTGCGGAAGCCTGGGAAGGACGATTACACGAACCCAAAGTCCTTAAGGCCCATAGGGCTACTACCAGTCTTGGGTAAAATTCTGGAGAAAATTATCGTTGGGCGGCTGAAATGGCATCTTGTACCCAAAATAAGCACCCGCCAATATGGCTTTATGCCCCAAAGGAGTACCGAAGATTCCCTCTATGACCTTATGCAATACATACGTAATAAACTAGACCAGAAGAAACTCATAGTCATGATATCATTGGACATAGAGGGAGCCTTCGATAACGCGTGGTGGCCAGCCATCAGGCTTAGGTTGGCTGAGGCGGGATGTCCTGTGAACCTGAGAAGGGTGATTGATAGTTATTTAGAAAACAGAAGGGTTAAAGTGCGATACCTTGGACACGAATACCAGAAGCATACTAGCAAGGGTTGTGTCCAAGGATCCATCGGAGGACCGATTCTCTGGAACATGCTTTTAGATCCCCTTCTGAGAGGCCTTGAGCAGCGGGGCGATTATGCGCAGGCATTCGCTGACGATGTGGTCCTGGTGTTTGACGGGGACACGGCACTGGAGGTGCAGAGACGTGCCAATGCCGCTCTCGCCTATGTTCGGGAGTGGGGTATCAGTAATAAGCTCAATTTTGCACCGCACAAAACATGTGCGATGACCATTACTCGCAAACTCAAATACGATACGCCGCTACTGAGCATGGGGGGGATCGGCATTGGCATGTCAGACGAAATCAAGATCCTGGGGCTCACTATTGACAACAAGCTTACTTTTAACCAACACACAGCAAACACCTGTATTAAAGCTCTAAATTTTTATAAGCAGTTGTCAAGAGCCGCCAGGGTCAGCTGGGGACTGCACCCGGAAGTAGTCCGTATTATATACACGGCGACTGTCGAGCCTGTCGTTACGTACGCGGCCAGCGTCTGGGCCCAAGCGGCAAAAAAGGCTAAAGTGCGTAAGCAACTAAACGCGGTACAGCGTGTGTTGGCCCAGAAACTGACAAAAGCCTACCGAACGGTATCTCTTAACTCGGCTCTACTACTGGCAGGGATACTGCCACTGGATTTGAGAATCCAGGAGGCAGCAGCTCTATATGAGGCCAAGCGTGGAGTCCCGCAGCCGATGTTGGGAGGCCGAGAGGTAGAGCATAGAGTGCCGTACGACGTGTCCCCGCACCCGGCAAAGCATATGAGCCTGGAGATCGTTCGCCTGGCAGACCACCAAGATGTTGAGCAGCACGGCATCCAGGCAGTACGCATATTTACTGATGGCAGTAAGATTGAGGGGAAGGTTGGCGCAGCGTTATCCTTATGGAATAGCAAGGCGGAGATCCAGAACCTCAAACTTAAACTGCCATCGTACTGCACGGTCTTTCAGGCGGAGCTCTACGCCATATGCAGAGCCACGCGGGAGATCATGAAGCGCAGCGAAGCGAGCTTCGGTATTTTCAGTGACTCACGGTCGACGCTGGAAATAGTCACCAACAACGGCTCCACCCATCCCCTGGCAACAGAAATACGAAAAAACATAAGTACAATTGTACTCCAGGGCAAGGAAATATCCTTGTTCTGGATTAAAGCTCACGCCGGGATGAGTGGAAACGAAAGAGCAGACGAGTTGGCTAAACGCGCGGCAATTTGTCTAAAGACAAAGCCTGATTATGATGCATGTCCGGTCTCATACGTCAAGCGACAGATCCGCGAGGATTCGCTCGACGTGTGGAACCGGAGATACAAATCAGAAGATAAAGGCGCTGTCACTAAAATGTTTTTTCCGGACGCCGTGGCGGCGAACAGGATAGTCAGGAAAATTCAACTGTCAAATGTGCTCACGCAGGTGTTCACGGGGCACGGTGGGTTCTCAGAATACTTGACTCGGTTCAAGTGTAAGGAGAATCCATCGTGCATTTGTGAGCCCGGTGTGGAAGAAACAGTTGCGCACATCCTTTTTAAATGCCCGGTTTTCGGTCGCCGGAGAGTTGAAGCCGAAAACGCAATAGGTTGCGACATAAATGCCGAGAACGTCAGTGGCATCGTCTCAAACGAGAATACAAGGTCGAAATTCCTGAAATTTTGTGTAGAGATTGCAAATAAAGTTGTAAATAGAAATAAGTAGTTGTACAAAAATATGATTCATATATATTGTTGAATATATATAGTATGCATATAATATAATTAGTAAGATAAGTTGATAGATAACGCACTTCACTACATAGGATTAAGACACTTGTAATAAAATAGGCTAAATGATAAATGTAGATAAATAAGCATGTAGTAATAAGTATTTTATGTATGAATATGTGGCGATATTGTACTGCGTATTATAATGTAACTTGTAAAAATAATGTAGAACCCTAATGCAAATCCCTAAATATAGAACCCTTAGTGTAAATTTAATATAACCCAGTAAAATAATGTTAAGTATTTTCTAACCCTAATGTGGGAGGCTATTAAATAAGAGAAGATTCACTGTAAAGTAACAATAAAAATATTAGACTAATTAGCCCTAAGAGCATGTACGCCCAATGGCATGAGGGCAGTGAATAAAGAGAATTTGAGTTTTATTAAAGAACTCTGGCCCCGAGTCAAAGGGATGTTAGTCGTCACACTTAGTGCCATTTATAGATGGTGGTACGGGTAGGAAAAAAAAAAAAAAAAAAAAAAAAACCTAACCTAACCTAACCTAACCTAAACACATTATCAGAAGCAGCTGTTTGTAGTTCAGCTACATCATTAAGATATTTATTTGCCGTCATAGTAGTGTTTTGTCAAGTAACTGATTCTGTTAATCTATGGAATAAATTTCAAGAAAATATGGCCAGTGATATTCTGATTCGGCGACGGCGAGAGTTAAACTCAGATGATGTACAATATGATCAAAACATATTTGACGAAGCATTATTGGAATTGAACAAAGTAGTGCAATTATTTTCGGGTAAATCGATCAAGGATTTTGGGCTGCCGATGCCAGCTAATACTACTAACTCAGATTTAACTAACAGTGCCGAATACACAAGAGAAACATCATACGATCAAACGAAACTTTTACAAAATATAGCTCAAGATGAGCCACGATTAAACATCGATCAGAAAAAAGTATTCACTGCATTACTATCAACAATTGATAACAATGAAGGGAAATTGTTTTTCCTTGATGCCCCAGGAGGTACAGGAAAAATATTTTTAATCAATCTGCTTTTAAAAAAAGTGAGATCTATCGGAAAAATTGCGTTAGCTGTTGCGTCATCCGGCATTGCCGCTACGCTTTTGGAAGGAGGCCGAACCGCACACTCCACATTCAAGCTCCCGCTGAAAATCGCCACCGATGATAATAACAGCGTATGTAGTGTTTCTAAACAGAGCAATACAGGAAAATTGATGCGTGACTGCTCATTAATAGTCTGGGACGAAGCTACCATGTCAAACAAGACGTCTGTGGAAGCACTGGATAGGACAATGCGCGATTTGCGCAACAAAAATTCACCTATGGGTGGATGTACAATTCTGTTCTCAGGAGATTTCCGTCAAATCCTACCAGTTGTGACTCGAGGAACACGTGCTGACGAAATAAATGCTTGCCTAAAAGATCCAACCTTTGGCCACATGTCAATAAATTAGAGCTTAAAACTAATATGAGGGTTTCGTCATCTTCACGTGAGAACAGGCTATTTCCAGAGATGCTGCTAAAAGTTGGCAATGGAGAGTTAACACAAAGTGAGGGAAGGATTGACCTAGAAAACTTTTGCGTTTTGATAGACAACATCCAAGAGTTAGTCAACAATGTCTATCCTGACATTGATAACATAAGTTATAAGACAATATCTTGGTTTAAAGAAAGAGCGAATCTGTCACCAACTAACGAACAAGTAGATAAAGTAAATAACTTGATTCTTTCAAAGATTGATGCGCCGACGAAAATATACTACTCGGTCGATACTGTTCTCGATTTGGAAGAAGCTGTTCATTTTCCTACAGAATTTCTAAATTCTTTGAACCCGTCTGGACTCCCTCCTCACAAAATCGTGTTGAAAGTAGGTTGTCCTGTTATTTTATTAAGAAACCTGAATCCACCTAAACTTTGCAATGGCACGCGTTTGCTGGTAAAATCATTGAAAACTTTCATAATAGAGTGCACAATACTCACAGGATGTGGTACCGGAGAAGATGTATTGATTCCCCGAATCCCTCTGATACCATCGGATTTACCCTTCCATTTTAAACGTTTACAGTTTCCGGTAAAGACATCTTTTGCAATGACCATTAATAAATCGCAGGGTCAAACCTTCAACGTTGCAGGCTTAGATTTGAGCGTTGACTGTTTTTCACATGGACAACTGTATGTCGCTCTTTCAAGAGTGACCTCCAGAGAAAACATGTTTGTATTGTCTAATGACAAGAAAGCTGTGAACGTTGTTTATAAAGACATTCTGTAATATGTTGTAAAAATAAAATAAATAGTTAAAAATGTAAAAAGTAAATAAGTAAAAATGTAGTGTATGAATTTAGATATTCCAAAGATAGCAGGAAATCTTCATGGTATAGGAAAGGGGGATTGTTTTACTCCAAATTTAACGCGTGCGGGCCACGGGCAGTAATGAATAAATCAAAACTACTGAATCGATTTTAATCACATAGGCTATATATTTTATACCCGTGCGAAGCCGGAGCGAGCTGCTATGTTTTTATATACAACGTTCACAGTTTTTCTGTAGTGCATTTAGTATCAGCATTGCACCCGTGCGAAGCCGGGGCGGGTCGCTAGTTGTCAATAAACAGTAGCTATAATACCTTGTTTACATTGATAACAAGTGCCCATGTGAGTATATTATACTCTTCTGGTATATATGTGTATGAAGTATACTTTCACTGTTTAGTATTTACCTGAGTACCCACTTATTTATCTATTTAATGCTGCTACGTCGAGGTTCTGCGTTCGTGAAGTCACCCACTCTGGTACTGACTGAAAACCAGCACTGCTACATATCTATGCATGTGTACTGCATTATGCTGAGAAGGACCATTTTGTTTATGCACGTGGTGCCTACTGATAACCTACTACTCCTACATGTACATTATTTGTAAATAGTTACCTTTGTATTTATATTCTGTTGTGGGTTTCATATATTTTTTGAAGGGAAAACTTCTTAAGGCGCTTTGAACATTTTTTGAGATGGGAAAAAACATTGAACTCGCGACACTGTTACCGTTTCCGTTACCAACACCACTGTATATAAGTATATGTAGTGTAGTATGCTTTTAAATTTTAAATATGCAATCAATTTCGTAATTGTTCAAGTTTTCACTTCTGTCGGCAAGTTCTTCCCGGACGTGCCACTTTTTTATGTTACTTATAGGGAAACAGGCTTACGGCCCACCTGATGGTAAGTGGTCACCGTCGTCGCCTATTGACATCGGCAACACCCATTGCCGATGCGTTTCCTATCCTGCAGAAACCTCTTTACATTTCTCTTGAAGCGTACATTGTTTTAATCTAACGGGAAAACCTCAGATGGTAGCTCATTCCAAATCTTGCAAGTATGGGGTAGAAAAGATCGCGTGAAGCGTGTAGAGCGCGATACCCAATTGTCGATGATATGTGGATGAGTTTTATTCCGCTGCTGTCGAGAAGTGCGAGGGTAAAATCTCGACGAGGTTTTGTTATTATTATGTTATTTAGTGAGTAGTGTTGCCTGTAAAAACCTGCGTATGCCCAATAAATTACATATTTTTCTTTATTTGCTGTTGATTTGATAATGAACTAACTAGTGGTTCGCCCCGCAAAGAGATCTCGCGAGTCTCACAAAACACAAAAAAAATATTTTTAGGGCGACTCGCGCAACGATGCCTAAACGTATTTAGGGCTAAATATGATTTAAGGAGTTGTCAAGTCATACAAATACCTAAAGTGTAAACATGTTTAATCGCTAAATATGTTTAGGGGTCGTTGTGCAAGCCGGCCTTCTTCTTTGACTAATAAAATAGTGCCACGAAATGGTCAACCAAATTACTTGACCTACAGTTTCATTCAAATTAATAATAATAATCCTCCTAGCCGATTTCGGCTACAGAGACTTGACTTTGTGATTATTGGCCTAGGTGTTTAGCCTGTATGTGGCTGATGTACCCTATTTTTGCGCTAAAAGTCCGGTTACAATGAACACAAGTTAAGGCGCCATTAATGTAGTTGTAATTGATATTAGCCGGCGGTCGACTTTTAAGCTGATCTCGTTTTAAGTCTAGTTCTTGCCTCCTTTCTTCTTCAAACTCGTACACTTTGTCCTGAACATGACGCCTCCATTCAGGTCGTTTTTCAGCGAGAGCCTCCCAGCGCGACGGATCGATACAACACCTCTTCATGTGCCTCTTCTGTACGTCTTTGAAACGTAGGAACTGACCTCCGCGTTTCCGCTTACCATGTTCTAGTTCACAGAAGAAAATGCGTTTCGCCCTTCGCTCATCAGACATCCGAGACAGGTGCCCGCACCAACGCAGCTGACGCCGCATCAAATATGCCTCTATGCCACAGACATTAGCCCGTCGTAGAACATCGGTATTACGGACCCGATCCGACCACTTGATGTTAAGAATGTCGCGGAGGCATTTCAGATGGAATCTGTCTAACGTGCGTATGTGTCTGCGATACAGGCACCATGTCTCTGACGAGTACAAGATGTTAGGAAGTACAATAGCCATATACACCTTAATCTTGGTACTCAATTTGATGTTATGGGAGCGAAATACCTGGACTCGTAGTTTACCAAAAGCAGCCATAGCGGAGCCAAGTCTACTGTTGATCTCCGAGTCAAGGTCGCATTTTGTTGTTATGCTGCTTCCCAGATATCTGAATGTATCGACCTGTTTTATGGGCTTTCCATCGATTTGCAGATTCAGTGGAGCTTGGTTAACAGTGTCCATGGCCATCACCTCTGTCTTTGTAATATTAATTTTGAGGCCAAATCTACAGCACGCAGCGTCAAGCCGAGTCATCAAGTCCTGGAGTCCCTCAGAAGATTCCGCAACGAAACATAGGTCATCAGCATACATCAATTCGGTAATGAGGTCATACGATACCTTTGTGTGCGCTTTTAACCTAGCCAGGTTAAAGATACTGCCATCTGTGCGAAAACGTATGCGGATCCCTTCGGTGTTGGCTTGTAAAGTCTCCCTCACGACAACGGAAAAGTACAGAGCAAAAAGAGTGGGTGCTAATACACAGCCTTGTTTTACACCACAAGTGACAGGGAATTGCTCTGTCTGCTCACCATTGACGGTTACGCAACAAGTCATGTTGTCGTGAAGAAGTCTTATCAAGCGTATAAATTTGTCGGTGCAACCAAGTTTCGAAAGCACAATCCACAAAGCTTCGCGAGGTACACTGTCAAAAGCTTTCTCCAGATCAACAAAACAGAGAAACAGAGGTTGACACTGTTCCCTGCTTTTCTCTTGCAGTTGTCTAAGAGAGAATATGGCCTCGCATGTGCCGCGATTGGGTCTAAACCCAAATTGCGTTTCAGGCAATATACTTTCAGAGAGCTCCATAAGACGATTTAAGAGTACTCTGGCAAAAGTTTTTCCTGGAGTAGACAGAAGTGATATACCCCTATAAGAGTTGCAAACAGATCGATCACCTTTATTTTTATACAAAGAGCAAATTAGTGATACGCCAAAACTAGGAGGAACGAACTCCATTTCCCACATGCGCTGGAAAAATTGCCAAATCTTGTAGTGCAACTCATCTCCGCCATATTTTAATAGTTCTCCTGGTATGTTATCGATGCCGACAGCCTTATTGTTTTTCTGCGCTTTGATGGCGATGATAACTTCCTCAAGAGAAGGAGGCTGATCCAGATCTACGGCTTGTGGTAAGGCAGGAAGTGATGCTAAATAGTTTATGTCAGCAGAACGATCCACATTGAGTAAGCTGTTATAGTGTTCTGCCCAGCGAGTAAGAACTTCTCCTTTGCTTACCAGGAGGGTACCTGAAAGTGATTTCAGTGGTACGTTTACTCGATGTGGACTTCCTACTAACTTTTTAATCTCGTTAAAGAAATCGCCGAGTCTATTCGAATCAGCAAGCCACTGAATATAGCGAACCTTGTTCAGCCACCACTCATCTTTTGCGTTTCGAGTTAGTCTCCTTATTCGGCTCGTACTCTCCTTTATTTTTTCAGAAGCAGTTGTCTGATTTCCCTTTCGAAGGAGCTGGCGGTGTTTTTCTAGGGCGACTGTCAATGTATTATCATTTTCGTCAAACCAGTCTTCACAGACACGAGGTTTTTGGCCTAAGATCTCAGTAGCCGCATTGATGGTATTTGTAGTTAACAGTTTCCAGCCCTCGTCTAACTGTTCATCTTCGGGGTGTATGCCTGCTGTAAAGGTATTGACAGCTTCCCTGTAATTTGCCAATATTTCAGCAGACTCTAGCTTTTTCAGATGAAGACAGTTAGGCTTAGCCCTGCGAGGTCTACGGCAAGGGCTAAGACGCAAAAATAGTTTTGTAACAACAAGTCGGTGATCCGACCAACAGTTTGCGCCCCTCATTACTCTCGTTACTTTGACATCCGCTATATCCCGTTGACGGACTATAGCATAATCAATAAGATGCCAATGCTTGGACCTTGGGTGCATCCAGGTAGTTTTGTATTTATTTGGGAGTCTAAACATGGTATTGGTAATACCCAGATGAAATTGGGAACAGAGGCTTAGTAACAGTTGCCCATTACTGTTCATGTTACCAATGCCATGTCGCCCTATCACCCGAGGCCAAGCTTCAAAATCACGTCCGACGCGAGCATTAAAGTCGCCAAGAATCAAAACTTTCTCACAGCGCCGGATTTTAGTCAGCACTTCTGACACTTCCTCATAAAATTTGTCCTTGACGTCATCACTTTTGTCGAGTGTTGGCGAATATACGCTGATAACATTTAAGTATTTATTGTTTCGAAGATGGAAACGTAAGGATATGACACGATCAGAGATAGCAACTGGATGTTCTTCCAACTTAGAGGCTAAAGTAGTTTTAATAGCAAAGCCTACTCCTGACCGTCTAGGCTCAGAAGCTGGTGTGCCTTTCCAGAA
Organism: Philereme vetulata; assembly: GCA_918857605.2. Taxonomy (NCBI): domain Eukaryota; kingdom Metazoa; phylum Arthropoda; class Insecta; order Lepidoptera; family Geometridae; genus Philereme; species Philereme vetulata. Next base: position 8,540,753 of record OU975455.1, on the reverse strand, counting down.
GAAAGTGTACCCACCACCACGTTCAACAAGCTCACCTTCGTCAGCTAGATGTGTTTCGCTGAGAGCGGCTACGTCGACGTCATAGCGTTTGAGCTCGCGAGCCACAATGGCGGTTTTACGTTCTGGGCAGAGGTTGTTGGGTCGGTCTAAAAGAGTACGTACATTCCACGCACCAAAAGTCATATTCATCTGCATGTTTTTAGATTTATTCTTATTGCGAGGAATGAGCGTTTGTTTGGGGCACCTTTTCTAGCCCCCTCCCCGGCTGAGCGAGGAAAGCAGTGCCTCTCTAAATAAAGCTGCTTTGTCTCAAAGAGTGCTGCCGAACCACACTGTCACCCCGATGCAGTGCTAGAGCGACCACTCTCCTCTCCTTAGGCCACCCGTGTCCAGGTATTAGACCAAGCCCAGGACTTTTTTAAACTCGGAATGACAAAGCCAAGTCAGATGCGCAGGATATATTAAGTTGCATAAGTGTGCGCGCCGTACACAGATGCACCCTCTCCTCCTTACTCCCCTTGACCCAGTGGAACGGAGAACCGCTACGACTGGAAGGGAACAGGACGCAGTATCTGGCAACGATAAAAAACTCCTATCGCTACCTTCAGGCCTTCTACAGTTGCCTGGTTGCCTCGCCACTTGAGGTGGATTGCGTTGACGCCGAAGCAACGAGCACTAGCACGGGGAGTGACCGTGCCGACTCGAGGGCCGAAACACGCCGTTGCTACAACAAAGTGTTTCGGCACTCGAGCCCCCCTCTACCAGCCTAGGTTCCTAAGGTGTGGCCGCTGCATGCTATAGCGGCGACCACTAACGACGATCGAATGCGTGCCGCGCGATCTGAGGAGCCTTTTATAGGCGATGTTGCCTCGACCACTAACGACGATCGAATCTTCGTATATTCAACGGGCAGCGTAACGACGCCCCAGAGACGTCCGCACTGTACGACGGCTCGAGCACGACATTCAAATTACAGGTAGCGGGAATTTATGAATTTTGGGTATTCTTTTTTGGGGTAGAAATTTGAGTTATTGTTGATTTCAGACTTTTGCCTATATTTGTGTCACTAAAGCTACACGCATACCAAATTTCAGCACTGTAGAGTCACTGGTGTAGTCTGTGAATTTTGCTACAGTTCAGTTTTTATTAAGGCTAATAACTTAAAAACTACAAGGTTTAATCTAAAAATAAAAACGGGGTCAAAGTATACTCACAAAGACATTTCAATAAACGTGCAATTTGACCGAATAGCCCCATTTGGGATTTTTACCCTTCTTGAACCCCAATATCTCAACTCCCCCCCCCCACACACACATTATAGCTCATTTAGTCAACGTACAACGCCGATTTGCCTATTTAGAGATCTCGCTTCGCTCGATTAATTAAAATAAATATACAAACTTAGATATAAACTACTTTTGCTATCAACCCATACGATTATTTGATGATGTATTTGTGATATATATTTAACTGTGTATTTCGTCCATCCTGGCAACAGCTCAAGCCGAGGTTCGAACCTAAGTGGTGCCCTTGCGCTAGTTGTCTCATCAAAAACTTACAGGGCTGAGCGCCTTCTGCGCTCGCCAAAAGTTCGGTTGCCAAAAGCTGCAACGGCCTTAGAGGCCAACAGCGAGATAAGTCCAATCGAAAAAAAACGAAGGATTTAGTCTGGATTTAGACCTAGGTATTTTTAATTGGGAAAAGTCAAGAGTTTAAATTTAACTTGCCTAATTCGCCCGATGAAAGCAACACAGTTCGGAAAAAATCTCCTGTTGCATATACAAAAATGTATGGAATATATTCCAAACTTTCGCGATCACTGTACTTAATACATCATACATCGGGCAAAACAAACGTACCATAGCCGAGCGTGTCAAAGAGCATATCGCAGCTGTCAAAAATTGCTAGGTTAACAAATCAGCGATAGCAGAGCATCTGATAGACTCGGGACCGAATTATTGGATTGAACTTCATGATCCTAAGGTTCTCTCTAATGAATGCCATTATTACAAGAGAATGGTTCGTGAAGCGATTGAAATCAAGAAATTACAACATTTCAATCGGGAAGATAGCAATAGACTTTCGGCCTCCCGGAACCCGGTGATTACTAGGTGTGCGCGTCGTGATCGGTCGTCTCAGTGCGTAGATATGGTAAGTATATCGTAATATGAACGGTGACATTTCTAATTCTGAAATCCAAGTGAGGGTAGTTGCTGCAGCTGCCATTATTTTTCGAAGGTAGCTCCAACTCTAGTCCAGCCGTGACCACGGCTGTTGCAACACATCCAAAACGTCGTTGGGATAACGAATAAAAAAGACACATACGCGATAAATATCCGTTTTAATAAGTAATTATATCAGATATTATTCAGTACAAGTTATTTTACAACTCTTAGATAAAACAAGTAGCTATTAAACGTATACATTTAATCTATACTACGAGTAATATTATAAAGAGGAAAGATTTGTATTTTTGTGTGTATATTTGTAATGAATAAACTCAAAAACTACTGTGTCGATTTGAAAAACTCTTTCACCATTGGAAAGCTACATTCACCTTGAGTGACATAGATTATATTTATTGCTAGAAAAGATCAGGAAACCTTAATAAAACTTAAGTAACGTAACCCAAGGTGTAAAAAAGTGCCCTAAAACGTCTTTTGTCGCATGCGCTGCGGAAACTATTGATTATAGAACAAAAGTATGTTCTACAATATTAAAGAACATATCAATATCTACAAAAAACTTCGTAATATTATAACGAGGAAAGATTTGTTTGTTTGTTTGTATTGAATAGGCTCCGAAACTACTGGACCAATTTAAAAAAATTCTTTCACTGCTGGGAAGCTACACTATCTCAGGGTGACATAGGCTACTTTTTACCCAACTGTGCAGAAGGAGGGAAATTATTTTTATTGAAAAACTACGCGTGCGAAGCTGCGGATTGGTCAGCTAGTGTATTTATAATTACGTGTAATATATAATTATTAGACGTGTGTTTAATAAACACTATGTTTTAAAATGTTATAAACAACATTTTTGGAAATCACTGCTGTATTTAAATATCTGAAGGAGAGGGAGTCTATATCTAATATCTATGCAGGGAGCTACTAGTTAGCAACGTTATCTCTACTTAGATGTTGATGGCATCACACTAATATCCACAGCCTGAAGCGAAAGATTTTTGCCGAGTACATTTCGGGGAGTGTGCGGCGGAAACCTTATTCCAACATCTCTATTCTATCATCGGACAACCAGACGCTCTGCGATGCGCCACCGCTTGGTTGAATTACCTCCCATTCGCACAAAGCGGTTCTCATCGGCCTTTATTTTATGCGCACCGCCAAAGAGTGGAACGCCTTGCCAGAGTCTGTGTTTCCTGATAACTACAACCGTCCGTCTTCAAGTCGGGAGTGAATAGGTTTCTTCTAGGCAAGCGTGATCCATCGTAGACTGCATCATCGCTTACCTATAATTTATAAAAAAAGCGGCCAAGTGCAACTCGGACTCGCCCATGAAGGGTTCCGTAGCAGCAAGTAATATAATATTAAAAGTTCTTGTAGTTCGTTGTAACTTTTTTGATATTTGTGTTGATTGAATGAAAGGTAAATTGCCGTTTACGATTTAAGACGTATTAAACAAAACTACTTAATCGATCTCGTTCAAAGCAATTTTCGGTGGAAGTTTGGAAGGTAATGTACATTATATATTTTTTTTAGTTTTATCATTCTCTTATTTTAGAAGTTACAGTTACACACATTTTACCAATTTGGAAGTGTCTCTCGCGCAAACTATTCGGTTAAGAAAAAAATGATGTTAGAAACCTCAATATCATTTTTGAAGACCTATCCATGGATACACACGTATCATATGGGTTTGATTGATTGATTGATTGAAAGTACTTTATGGTACTTATAAAACTAGTACAAAGGCGAACTTAACGCTAAAGAGCATTCTCTCCCAGATAACCTTTTGTTCTAAGTATGGGGAATCCCCAAAATTTATTGTTTTTTTCTACTTTTGTGTGAAAATCTTAATGCGGTTCACAGAATGCATCTATTTGCCAAGTTTCAACAGTAGTTGTTTTAACCAAGTTCTTATAGTTTTGGAAAAAAGTGGCTGTGACATACGGACGGACAGACAGACAGACATGATGAATCCATGGAGTTCCGTTTTTTACCATTTTTCTGCGGAACCCAAAAAAAGATCCGGTTACTGGCTAATTGGGTTAGGGCCACTCTGTAATCTCAAATTATAACTAACTAACTGACCAATCCGCAGCATCACACGCGTAGTTTTTCAATAAAAACATTACTCTCTGCGCGGTTGGCTAAAAAGTAGCCTATGTTACTAAGAATGAATGTAGCTTTCCAAAGATGATAGAATTTTTGAAATCGGACCAGTAGTTTTTGAGTTTATTCATTACAAACATACAGACAAAAATACAAATCTTTCCTCTTTATAATATTAGTATAGAAGTATGCTATAGTAAAAATTATCTTTTGTAAAATTCGTAGTTCATTATTTAACAAAAAGGAAGTGAACAGAACGGCCGTTTTATTCAGGCTTGAATGACTTATTGAATGTTTTATTACCGGTGATTGAAACGTGCAATGAAATGATTTAAATGTAGCACACTAGCTTTTGTTCGTGACTTTACCCGTAGGTACATGGTAAACAGAAACTGGATATAATTGAAACTCTTAAACTATTTGCTCTTATTTGATTTGCCGTAGCTTGTTTGAAAAAATTAAACTACGTAGTTCCATGAATTTGAGACTTGATAAATATTGCTAGACATTTCACACAGCGCTATCTAGGCCTAAATTAAGCAGAGCTTGAACATACATACATACATAAAACGACGATTTGCTCATGTTGATTGGATACGATATTATGAATATATCACCTTTCGAGATATATGTTAATGTATTACATAAATACAAATCTTTCCTCTTTATAATATTAGTATTCTTTTATAAAAAAAGAAATACAATTATAAAATTATTAATTTCCGTCAAATCTAAGATTCTATATTTTTTTATTAAGTTATAATACAAAATAACTTTAAATTGATATGGTCATTTCAGTTAAATTGGTTTAGCAGCTACCTCGTTCAAACCACAAACATCACACTGTCAAAGCTAAAAGAAAATGTTAGTTTAAAAGAGTGAGACGGCGAACTCGTAACCAATTATTACCAATCAATTATAGATTATACAGGAATGGCCGGTAATGAAAGACCATTGTGTTCACTTACCGAATTAACAGCACAATGAGGCAATTTACTATTTTCGTGAAACTGCTCAATTCTTTTCAGGTAAGCTTGCAAAAATAATTATTTTTTCAGGGATGTGCTAAGAGAAATTAATAAGATATTGCTGTCTAATAAATAATTAATAAATAAATAAATATTGCTGGACATTTCACACAGCGATATCTAGCCCCAAACTAAGCAGAGCTTGTATTTTGGGAACCAGATAACTGATAGAATACTTTATATACATTTTTTTTGTAAATACTTACTTACAATATATAGGGAAACAACCAGACCCGGAACAAATATTTATAGATCATGTAAACATTTGTTCCGCGGCGGGAATCGAACCCGCTACCTCCTGCGTCTCAGCCAACATACGCCGCCGTCATAGTATACATACGCGTCGACAACTTCAAGAGCCGAGTTCTCAACCATAACTGGGGCAGGGACGACATGGACATTCGACATGATTTTCGTCTTCTTCATGTTCATTTTAAGTCCTACCCGTTGGGAGACTCGATTAAGGCCTTCGAGCATCGTGCTGAGCTCTTCCATCGACTTTGCCATGACCACAATATCGTCGTCAAACCGAAGGTGAGTGATGTATTCGCCGTTAATATTGATGCCCAGTCCTTTCCATTCCAGAGGCTTGAAGGCATCTTCCAATGCGGTCGTAAACAGTTTCGGAGAGATGACATCTCCCTGTCTTACACCTCTTTTTAAGGGAATCGCCTTCGAGCTCTGTTCGTGTACTCGGACTGACATAGTGGCGTTTTTATACAAACACTTCAACACTTCGATGTACCGATAGTCAATACGGCATCGTTGGAGAGACTCAAGCACTGCCCATGTTTCGATCGAATCGAAGGCTTTCTCATAGTCCACAAACGCGAGACATAGCGGCAAGTTATACTCTTCGGTCTTCTGTATGACTTGCCGCAGCGTATGTATGTGGTCTATGGTACTGTAGCCTTTACGGAACCCGGCTTGTTCGGGAGGCTGGAAGTCATCAAACCTGCGTTCGAGACGGTTCGCGATGACCCTCGAAAACAGCTTATAAACATGGCTCAAAAGCGAGATGGGTCTGTAATTCTTAAGCAAGGTGTTGTCACCTTTCTTGAAGAACAGAACCACCACGCCCCCGTTCCATGCTTTTGGCGTCGTACCTTCAAGCAAGGCGGAATTAAAGAGCTTCTGAAAGACTTTAAGTACCGGTGATCCACCCGCTTTCAGAAGCTCTGAAGTGATTCCGTCATCACCCAGCGCCTTGTCGTTCTTAAGCTGTTTCAAGGCCATCCTGATCTCATACAGGCTGATGTCCGGAATATCTTCGGTATAATGTCGGGTCAGTTTGGCTCTTGGGTCGTTGGCCGCACTGCAAACAGGTTTAGTGACCGAATCGTAGAGCCGTCCATAGAACCTTTCGACTTCCCTTAACACTTCCGCTTTACTTGACGTTATGCTGCCATCTTCCCTCTTCAGCTTCGTCATGCGGCTCTGCCCAATATAATTATCTCTCGCGAACACTTAGTCGTAATAAATTGTTTATTTTTTTTAAACTGCATCTATATCTTAATTTTATTTATAAGCGACATCTATGATGTGCTCCGCAAAGTTATTACTAGCTTCTTTTCTGAGACGATACTACAGGCTTTACAAAATTACCTACATTATAGTTCATCCACTTATCTACAGATGGCGCTAAAACTAATTAGATAGTACGATGGCGTGAAAATAAAAAGAGCCTAATATTAATCAACAAATAAATTAAAATTCCATAAAAGTTATTTAACATAAATTATTATTATTATATAATAGATACCACTGATTATTATAATAGTTAATTTTGATAAGTTCTGCTACTCGTCTATAGATGGCAGCAAACTCAAATCACGAATGGTAGAGCAAAGTACTTTGCTCTACTAATATTGTTTATTTAACCTATTAGCTTCCGCCGGCGACTTTGCATGCTTGGCTTGTCAATATAAAGTAGCCTATGTGTCAATCCAGGTTATAATCTATCTGCATATCTTATTTGATCGAAATTGGTTGAGCCATTGACGTGATTGACTAACAAACAAACATCCATACTTTCGCATCTTTAATATTAGTGTGATGAAAATGAATACGACTTATTTAGAATTACTTTAGTTTATGTTGAAATTAAACTTTATCATAAATTAACATTATGTTTGAGTGTATTATAAATGTATAATGTCGTTGATAATATTTTAAAGCGCTAACTCAACAAAGTATAAATACTTACCTAGAAATATATTTATTTACACTTTAAAAATAAATAAATTATATAAGTACTATTATCATATAAACCTAATTAGTAAATATATAGCGAAAGATAAATTATTGCACTTATTGATACCCAATTAGGTACAAAACAGTAAACTTTCGCAACTCACAGCAGAAAGTGGGTCAACATAATGGAAGTAAATAAGAGGGTTGTATGTAACATGCAATTGAAATAATAGCTTATACGAAACATGCAATTTTCCTGTCTTGTCCCCTTAAGGGGTAATTCTGCATGTCATTATTTGAGAGAGCTGCATTCGCATTGGTCGGGAGGCGGCGTTGGACCAAATGGCGGATCTCGCAAATGTGGGATAACTCCGTCTCTTTCTGTCGAGTCTTTCATTTCTTTAAAATTCATAGGGATATATTAATTTCCAAGTCTTCCATTTCAAGTCGATAGAGATTGATGTTTTGCGAGTATTTCGTATTACCTTTTTATATAATTTCAAAATGTGGAATTAGTAACATCGAACCAAAATGGTAGAAACGGAATCCTTACGGTGCAACTTTTTCCGCGTCTGTCTGTATGTCCGTCAGTATAAAAGCTAATTATCTCAGCAACTGCTGAAGCTATTGACTTGAAATTCGGAATTCGTAAACGATACTGGCTCACCTATTTTGAAAGAGAATAACAATAAAAAAATATAATTGATTGTCAAATGGGCAAAGACCTTTCTTAGGAGTATAAATTAAAATCAATTGATGATGGATAAAATCCGCTTTTAAGATTATGAAACGCAACCCTTCCAGTTGGTTTCATCTGGTTAAAACAAATTACGACTAATATCACATAATATATATTCTCGTCCAAATTTCCCCAGAGCCTGAAGACTAAAGTCTTCAACCAGAGTGTGTTGCTAAGTAATGACCTATGGCACTGAAACGTGGTCCTTTACTCATAGCCTCATGACCAAGCTCAAGGTCGCTCAACGAGCTATGGAGAGGGCTATGCTCGGAGTTTCTTTGCGTGACAAAATCCGCAATGAGGAAATCCGCAGAAGAACGAAAGTTACCGACATAGCTCTCAAAATTAGCAAGTTAAAATGGCAATGGACAGGCCACATCGCTCGTAGAACCGATAACGGTTGGGGAAGAAAGGTTCTCGAGTGGAGACCACGGACTGGAAGACGCAGCGTAGGCCGGCCCCCCACAAGTTGGATCTACGATCTAGTAAGAATCGCGGGGAGCCGTTGGGCGCAAACGGCTACCAATCGCTCGTTGTGGCGATCTAAGGGGGAGGCCTATGTTCAGCAGTGGACCTCTTCCGGCTGATGATGATGATGATAGGAACAGAAGTGAAGTTTAGTAGAACGAGCGATAACACGCGCACGAACGCACAGACGCGCGTGACAGGTTAAATTATCAATTAGACTGCCTTAATTGTTTTTTTTTCATTGATTAATAAAAAAATAAAACATTGCAGCTTTAATGATAATTAAATGCTCGAAACAATCTCAGTCGAACGTTCGATCGACTTGATCCGAGATCCTCGTCTACGTCTACGTCTACGTCTATGTATGCGTGGGCCTGTTATCGATAGTTTTACATAATGTAACTTCTGTATCCTTATACTCTGTGGTAGTAGCATAATAATATGTAGTTAGTATTATTAATTAGTAGAAAAAATAGAGCTCTCATTGCAAACAATGTTTTTACGACGAGCTGCGCCTTCAAATAATAGACAGAATCCGGTGTATATGAAATCATAATGGGTGTAACAAAGTTGGACGTACTTTTAATTAAAGGCGAGGCCGGGACTTGCCTAATACAATTATATATGCACGTTTAATATACGTTTCCATTTTCTAAATCAATCATTATCATTCTCAGTCCGTATCGACCCACACATGGGCATAGGTCTCTCTTTGTTTCTCACATTGTGCCCGTCTGAACCACGTACGACCCATGGTCAAATTGATGTCGTCGACCCATCTCGCTGGTGGACGTCTCCTATTTCGTTAAATAAATAAATATTGCTGGACATTTCACACAGCGCTATCTAGCCCCAAACTAAGCAGAGCTTGTCCTATGGGAACCAGATAACTGATAGAATACTTATATACATTTTTTTGTAAATACATTATCATCGTCATCATATCAGCCGTAAGACGTCCACTGCTGGACAAAGGCCTCCCTCATTGATCTCCAGGAACTGCGGTTGGAAGCGGCCTGTATCCAACGCCGACCTGCGGTTCTTACCAAGTCGTCTTCCCATCTTGTAGGTGGACGTCCTACGCTGCGCTTGCCGGTCCGTGACCTCCATTCGAGAACTTTCCGGCCCCATCGGCCATCTGTTCTGCGCGCTATATGGCCTGGCCATTGCCACTTTAACGTGCTAATTCGTCGGGCTATGTCGGTGACTTGCGTTCTCCTACGTATCTCCTCATTTCTGATTCGATCCCGTAGAGAAACCGAGTTGGATTCGACGATTGACCTCTTTCTCGAAGTTGGACTTACCTGATTGGACTGTTTGTTCTAGGTATACATACGCGTCGACAACTTCAAGTTCCGAGTTCTCAACCATAACTGGGGCAGGCACGACATGGACATTCGACATAATTTTCGTCTTGTCCATGTTAATTTTAAGCCGTACCTGTTGGGAGACTCGATTGAGGCCTTCGAGCATCGTGCTGAGCTCTTCCATCGACTTTGCCATGACCACAATATCGTCGGCAAATCGAAGGTGAGTGATGTATTCGCCGTTAATATTGATGCCCAGCTCTTTCCATTCCAGAAGCTTGAAGGCATCTTCCAAAGCGGTCGTAAACAGTTTCGGAGAGATGACATCCCCCTTTCTTACGCCTCTTTTTAAGGGAATCGCCTTCGAGCTCTGTTCTTGTACTCGGACTGACATAGTGGCCATTTAAACAAACACTTCAACACTTCGATGTACCGATAGTTAATACGGCATCTTTGGAGATACTCAAGCACTGCCCATGGTTCGATCGAATCGAAGGCTTTCTAACTTCTAAATACATACTTATAACTACTCTATACTACTACTATACTACTATATATTATACTATATACTACTCTTTCTAAATACATACTTATAATATATAGAGAAACAACTAGACCGTGAACAACTATCTGTAGATCATGCAAACATTTGTTCCGCGGCGGGAATCGAACCCGCTACCTCCTGCGCCTCAGCCGGCTATTCGCCTACTACACCATGGAGGTCGACGATGTCCAGTTCGTGGCCTGCACTCTGTTAGTGCCTTAGTCACCTGCCTGTCGTCCTGGCCAAGTGTCCTGCTCAACTCCACTTGAGCCCCAATATTCGCTCGCTGACGTCGTGTACTTTAGTCGGTAAATCGATCACTTTTAAAAAATCAATGGCCAATGGGTTGTTGAGATATTGGGGTTCAAGAGTGGTAAAAAAAAAAATAAGACCAGCAGGTCAAATTGGAGTTTTAATGAAAGGTCTTTATAAGTACATTTAGACCCCGTTTTTATTTTTAGTTTAATCCTTGTAGTTTTTGAGTTATTTTATTAGCCATAATAAAAACCGAACTATGACGAAATTCACAGGGTACACCAGTGACCTTACACTGCTGTAAATTGGTATACGTGTAGCTTACCTGACACAAATGCAGGCAAAAGACTGGAATCCAGAATAACTATAATTTCTACCCCAAACAAGAGGAACCACTATAAATGAACTCCCGTTACTTGTAATTTTAATGAAACTGTGGATCAAGTAATTTGGATGTTATTTTGTGGCACTATTTTATAAGTCAAAGATTATGACACTAATATAATAAATGCGAAAGTTTAGATATTTGTTTATTTATTTGTTTGTTTGTTTGTTTGTTACTCAATTGCGTTGAAACGGCAAAACCGATTTCAATTAAATTTGGTAATAATATATTTTTAGGTTTTTTGGGAGACTTGCAAGTAATGCGTTCGGGCGAACAACTAGTTTATTTAACATTGCCAAATCTCACACTCCTCTGTGCGCGCAGTAAATCTAATAAGTTTTTTTGTTGAAAAATTACTTTTTCAAAACAAGCTTATATAAAATTCATAATCGGAACCGCCAGCAGATTCAAACGAGCCCAAACACAGTCTACTATAATCCATTCAGAAATTCCATTGTCTAGCATCCGTCTCCATCATGAGACCACCTCCATGGTACTATATTATTGCATTGTCACCGAAGTAACAGATGTATTCCAAATTTCAGCTCAATCGGTTGAGGGGAACGGGTTTAAAATTCAGTTGCAAGATTCCACCCGGACATACGTTGTAAGTTAATAAAAAACTTGTAAAAACGGGTAAATAGTTTTCTCTATGCATTAAGTTATTTACCTAGCATAGGTATTGCAAAACGAGTCAGTATCTAATATTTCAGTTTTCTGATTATCTGCAATTTGAACCGTTGCTATAAGTTTACATTGATTTAACTACCACGTTGGGCTGCCATTTAAACCTTCATATTTTCAGTATTTCTGCACCAATTAGACATCTCATAGGTCGTATACGCTAAGTCGGCATAGCGTTAAGACTAACAAATTTTAAATTATTGTAGTTCTAACTCTGATTCTAATTCTAGGGTGGGGGGAATAAAAGATCTGCACTGATGTCCCCCATTGAGGTGTATTGTGCATTACCCCCCTTCTAACCTGCCCCCAGCCATCCTAACTCCTTGAAGTAAAGGAATAGGACTTTGGGTTGGTGGCTGCAGCTTTCCAGGGTCCCCGTGGATGTTGAAGTAGTAGCCGTTTTAGTGGGGGATGATAAATATTATAGTTATTCCTACCGGTATTATACCTTCCGGTATTTCCAACTACTAAGGCATTTCAGAAACTAAGTGCTATAATCGTGATATTATAAACGTCAAAACTACTGTGGCACACCGCTGTGGCACGAGGTGAATGTCTTATTCCCTCCACCCTAATGAAGCTAATCACCATCACATTCCATCAGGTGAGGTCAAGCGCTATCATCAATAAAAAAAAGTGGTACTCCGGGAGTGCCGACAAAAGTGAAAACTTGAATAAAAGCAGACTACACTACTTATACTCATATACTCGTACAGAAATGTCAGCAACGGTAACAGTGTCACGAGTTTAATGGTTTTTTTCCCATCTCAAAAATGCGCAACGCTCTTAAAGAAATTTTCATTAAAAAAAAATAGAATTGGAAGTTGTTACTGGTACATTATTATATCACTATTATTATATACAAACACTTAAGTTGTAAAATGGTCTCCCTGCTGATGTTTTCCTCATGGACTGGAGTATGGGGTTCTTCAAAAAGGCCGTTTAAATACTTTAAAAGGTCCGCAACGCGCCATTGATACCTCGGGTGTTAACACCAATACCATTCCCATAGTACCCATAGTACAAGCTCTGCTTAATTTGGGGCTAGATAGTGATGTGTGAAATGTCCAGAAATAATTATTTATTTATTTTATATATAAATACGTCCATTACATAGGCTACGGTAACCGGTGTGTTTTGTTTGCCACCAAAAAAGGAACTAATTGGTTGTGATACCCACGACACGAACTTCTATTCTCAGATGAGGACTATGAATGTGGCTTATATTTACTAAAATCGGGATATTTACCGTGATTTGTTAGTTTATGAGTGTCCCAATACTTTGGTCCAGTTGCATGGGTCATGAACGTGGGGTTAACGGTTCAGTGTTTGTGAGAATATAATATTCATAACCATTATATAATAATGAAGCACGATTTCTTTGCCTAAGGTTAGCCTAGAAATTTGAACAAATTTTTCTACAGAGGGTGTGGATTCCATTAAAGTTAAATGTATGTGACTATTGGGTAATAATAACTAGTGGTTCACCCCGAACTTATATCTCGTGAGTCTCCAATTAAAACAAAAAAATATTAATTGTATTTGACTATCAAAATAGTGCCACGAAATAAATAACCAATTACTTGACCTACAGTTTCATTCAAATTACAGGTACCGGCAGGTCATGTTAAACGGCTGTTTTTTTGGGGTATAAATTGCAGATATTCTGGATTTAAGACTTTTGCCTATATTTGTGTCACTTAAGCCACACGTATACCAAATAACCGCATTGTGGGGTCACTGGTGTAAACCTGTGAATTTTTTTAAAATTCAGTTTTATTTTTTTACCTCGTTTGAACCTCAATACCTCCACAACCCCTCCCCCCCCCCCCATTTTTAGCTCATTGAGTCACACCAAAATTGTGTCATCATTACCTACCTATAAACCAAATTTCACGATAATCGGATAAATGCATCGAAAGTTATCCTCGGACAAACAAACATACATACATACAACGCTGATATGCCTAAGTTAATTTTAAGATCTCGTTTCGCTCGATCAATGCCGCAATTTGTATTAATTTGTTTTGACATGACATACCTACATTAATAAAGATTTAGCATTGACATTGATTGCCTTATTTGATATTGTTTTGTTCTGTATTAGATTGATTTTTGTTTTATTTTTATTATTTTAAGTTTACATTCAATTATGTTGAATAACATAATTAGTCTCGATACCTGTTTGTTTGAGCTACTGTAATGTTAATTTTATTGATGTATGCTAAATATGACGTAACTTAGTGTTCTTTAATGTACCTACAGTGGAAAATAAATGAAATGAAATGATGTTTTGCAGATTGAGCGTGGTCTGACTGTACCATCCAGTGTTCTATCATTACATATACCATCGCCTCTGGCAAATTGCTTCGTAATTTGACAAATGACATGTATCGGGATTTGGAATGTCATTTCGTAAATTACTCTTCTTGTAATTGGTCGGGTCACGCAGTGTTAGGAATGTCGTCCTGTCGTTAGAGATCGTTAACAATTCAGGTTGTGTGAAAGATATTTTGTGGGGCGACTGTATTACGTAAAATATAAGCTGGTTTAATAATCTTAATTATTCAACATCATTATTATATCAGCCAAAGGACGTCGACTGCTGATCATATTTAATTTATTTATTAAGTATTTCCAATAGGAATGAGAAAATAAAATACAATAGACACTCTCCCTGTGCCCACTCTGTGAAGGTAACCACAGCTAACATGGCGTAGCGTGGGTGTCAGCCGCCCGGGGCGGAAGACAATTATTGCCGCCCTCTTATTTAGGTATTGAAATTTAATGTATACGATACATTACATACCTACATTAATTCTAGAGAACTTTTCAGCAAGAAAAGTCATCATTATTTTGCATTATACTTATACATGTTAGATTTTAAATAAAAAAGTTTAAGTATAAGGTTAAGTTTTACAATCACAAATGAATATTACAAAAATTATAACACTTCAATAAGTAATAAAAAAATTCCGTGCTCTTTTCAATCGGTCCGAATTTGTAGTTGCGATAAAAATGTGGAATGGTTCAAATATTTTTATTATTTATTGTGAAATTTTGCCGCCCCCTAAAAGGTCCCACCCGGGGCGGGCCGCCCCTGCCGCTCCCACTACGCTACGCTGCTGGGCCTCCGCACAAATTTCTCGAGAGAACGATCTTATGCGGCCTGCGCCCAACGGCTCCCAGCAACCTATATCAGTCTAAGAAGTGTCAAAATCGCTTAGCATGTTAAAGAGAGGGCTATGCGTGGTGATTCTTTACGAGACCTAATCAGAAATGAGGTGATTTGTAGACGAACAAAAGTCACCGACAAAGCAGAAAGGATTAGCAAGCTGAAGTTGCATTGGGCAGGGCGCATAGCTTGAAGAACTGACGGGCGTTGGGGCAGGAAGGTTCTCTAGTGCAGACCACACACTGGAAAGCACAGTGTAGGCTGGCCCCCCACTAGATGGAAAGAACATAATCACACTTATTTTATAAATGTGCAAGTTAAAATGTTTGTTTGTTTGTTACTCAATCACGTCGTAACGGCTTAACTAATTTCGAAATTTGGTATGTACGTTGATTATGACCTGGATTAACACAGGCTACCTTTTGTTCACAAACAACGCGAAACCGCTGGCGGAAGATAGTATTTAATATAACTTATTATTTAATTGGTCAGTTACCTCAACTATAAAAAAATGTATTGTTGTGATCCATGACAACTTTTCTGGCCTATGTAAAATTTAGAGCTGTTATGCTACATTTTTTTAAAAATAAATTACAGGCTAGCAGGGCTTCCCGAACTGTGCGTCTCGACGCCCTGGGGCGTCGCAGCATTGTCCCATGGGCGTCGTGTGTCGATGCGACCGAGTTAAGTGAGCGAATTTTGGAGCTCAGTTTTTCATGAAACTCGTGCTATCAGCACTGCAGCATTAAAGGTGCGTATTACCATTTGCGACTTCGTATTTGTGCGAAATAGGTTTTTCTGCAGTTGCAGTATTAGAAAACAAATACAGGTCAATAATAGACTTGGAGAAAGAAATGCGAGTGGCAATTTCCAAACTAGAGCCCCGTTTTGAGAAGCACATCAATATCGAAAATAAATATCTCTTACAATTTTTATGCTGGGATGGGCCGCGTTCGGCAAGTTGGACGACATCTTTATGTCGCCTAAACCTACACAGAGTCTGAAGACCGGCTTATTTATCCAGTGTGTTCTGCCCACCATGACTTACGGTGCCGAGACATGGACGCTCACGCAGGAGGCTGTGTACAGGTTAAGAGTTGCACAGAGAGCCATGGAGCGTACCATGCTCGACATCAAACTCTTGGATCGAGTTCCAAACGTCGAGATCCGTAGAAGAACAAAGGTTCATGACATTAAGAATCGAGTTATAGAGCTCAAATGGTCTTGGGCGGGACACTTGGTAAGACGTGGCGATGACAGGTGGAGCAGGGTAGCCACTGAATGGTGGCCGAGGAATGGCTGTAGAAGGGTAGGACGTCCGGCAGCGAGATGGTGAAACTAGAGCAGGATCGTGGCGGATGGCACAAACATGGAGATGCCTATACCCAGCAGTGGGTCAATTCGGGCTGTGGATGATGCTGATGATGAGAGGCGTCGTAAAAAATGCCAAATTCTCAAGGGTGCCACAGTAAAAACAAGTTTGGGAAGCTCTGGGCTAGCGATTGACCACGATCTCGCCTGATGGTAAGCGACTATAAATATAATGTATTACTGATTGTGTCCCAAATAAATAGACAGACGGATATGATCAAACTATAAGGTTCGAAATTTGAAAACGGAACCCTAAAAAGTACTTTACTAACATACAACAGGTGTTAAATTAAACGTAAGAACTATAAAAACACATCTTGAATCAATTAATTACGATGAGGCTCGAGTCAAAGCAAAAAATATACGAAGAAATTTCACTTTCAAAGGTTCTATTAGACAGTTCGACGCCAAGCGAGAGTGGATTTGATTTCTTAGAACTGGTCATTAAAGTATACCCTGGTTTGTATTGTTATTATAATTAGTTAATGGACTTTTGCTTTTTATTGACACAGTCATTGTTGTTACAATTTTTTTCAAATAGCTAGTCACCTGCGACACCTACGAAATGAAGTCACATGATGTATTTACGTAATATGTTATGTTCTATGGGCCAGTCATGAGTGACTAGATATTTGAAAAAGACTGTAGTAATTACGTAGGTATTACCCGTGCGCGATAAGTTGGGACCTGAGCGCGGTGACGTCATATTGGCGTGTTTGTACCACCCGCAAAAAAGCGAACATAACAAACAGCCGCCCGCGGCTTCGTCTTTGTTTTTTTTAACCTAGTTTATTATGTTACTCAGGGAAGACGCTGCTTTTTATCTAATCTTTTTTACACTATTTGAATAAAATAAAATACAATGTTTAAGTTTATACATTTATTTTATCTATTATTTACATTATCTCATCTTCGTCACTACTTAGTGGATTTATGCCTTCTAGAGGTTGTTCTTCGTCCTCAGTCTCACTATAATCACTTGACGAAGAGGTATCCGATAAATTTACAATTAATTGCGATTCATTCGTCTCTTGTAAGAGGTCATCGTCTTAATACTTTTGTCGAAGCCTGTCCACATGGTTGACTTCTTTTTTTCAGACAATAAAACAATAACACAAACGAAAACTAAAAGAATTCCAGGGCGCGTCGTTACGTGACGTAGGCCAGTACGAGACTAAAAACCCTAGTAAAAAATAGTGATGCGAACGGTACAATACGGGCGCCATCGGGGAAGTGCAGGGGAAGCGTTCGGGGAGTCGCATTCCTAGCAGGGCCCAAGTTATCGCGCACGAGTATTACTGTATTTTTTTTATATAACTAAAGTAGCAAACAAGTATACGGCCCACCTGATGGTAAGCGGTTACCGTAGCCTATGGACGTCTGTAACACCAAAGATACAACTCGCGCGTTGTTCAAAATTCACAGGGTACACCAGTATCCCCACAGTTCTGAAATTTGGTATGCTTGTAGCTTTAGTGACACAAATACCTATAGGGAATCTTAAATCCAGAATACCTGCAATTTCTACCCCAATAAAGTGTTACCAAATAACATGAACTCCCGTTACCTGTGATTTGAATAAAACTGTAGGTTAAGTGATTTGGTTCCCAATTTCTACCCCAATAAAGTGTTACCAAATAACATGAACTCCCGTTACCTGTGATTTGAATAAAACTGTAGGTTAAGTGATTTGGTTATTAATTTCGTGGCACTATTTTGATATTCGTAGATTACAAATTATATTTTTTGTTTTAATGGGAGACTTGCGAGATCTCAGTCCGGGGCGAACCACTAGTATTTTAATTTGTATTGTGTCTGGAATTTAAGCAAACTTAAGCAATACATATTTAATTATATATTACAAAGATAAGGCAAAGATTAAGGAACCATGATTTGGATCTTTGTGCTCCATCTTAGAATGCATACATCATCGTTTGTTACCATCAGGTGAGACTGTGGTTAAACGAACATCTGAGTAAAAAACTCTATTTTCCTTGTTGTGTGGTATATTTTCATAATGTTTGAAATTGCCTCTGTGTACTTAGTGGGAGATCTAAGAAGATCAATCATGGGAAGGTCCATAAATAATAATAATAAATATTGCTAGACATTTCACACAGCGCTATCTAGCCCCAAACTAAGCAGAGCTTGTACTATGGGAACCGATAACTGATAAAATACTTATATACATTTTTTTGTAAATACATACATATAGATAGATAGAGAAACAATTAGACCCGGAACAAATATCTGTAGATCGTGCAAACATTTGTTCTAATAAACAAATACAATTTTAAATCATAGATATCATCATAATGATGATGACAATTTTAAATCATAGATATAATGGGCGGCATTGTTGCTAAAAATGATCTCTTCCAAGCAACATTTGGATGGACAGGATATATGTGAAAAAAGAAGGACGGCGGCGTAAATGAGTAAATAATGGAACAAGTTAATTAGTTTGAACCAGGTTAGAGAATAAAAAAAATATGACAAAATATTCCACACCACTAAGACACATTTCCTTATCTTTTCGGGCAGCCTTCACCCTTTAGATGGAGTCACAAACTTTCATTTACAATACTACTCTCCATCCACAGGTTCCTTAGAAGGGATTGCTTTTATAGTGATAAGACCGCCAATTATACGTGTACTTGCTTCTCATTCTGTTGTATCTAGCTTGTAAGTATAATGAATAATTTTCACTCGTTCACATTTCTATATCGATAAGACATAGTGTTCGTTCTCTTTTTCCCAGAAAACTATGAGTAACAGCAGAAATCGATTCCTTAGGCTTCGAATAGGGCTTTCGCGGAAATCCAACCCCTTTCGATGATTCGACGATTTTGACGGGTAGTAGGTAAACTGATATCATTGTAGGCTTTTGTGTCTCACTTCTATGTTGTAGGTACCTATGTACCTACATAAGAACTAAACCAACCTAGTTGAACAATTTTTCTTTTAAAAAAACCGCACCGGAATCTGTATATCCGACACACATACACACAGACAGACAGATAGACGTCAAACTTATGAGACTCCTCGTTTTTATTTATTCTACTCTACTAAAGTAGTATTACGCCGAGGCTGTTACAGAATAATTAATAGTAAAGTAACAGACAGCTTCTCGAAGTTATACCTACTGTGTCACAGAATAAGTAATACTTGGTATGGAATATATCTACATACCACCTTTTTACCTACAGTTGCACAGATTAAGAAATAGTAGTTGGTCGAAATACCTACCCTTTTCAGTAGAAACATCGAGAAGATGCTGGAAATAATGCGCGGTATAAATGAGACGCTCGAGGAGTCAGGCTTGATTTGGGGATACGTGCGAACATTTCGGTGACATTTTAGTCGTTTATTGTGTAACAGTGGTGTGATTTAGTGTGCTGTTAATCCTTGTGGTTGACATCGTGTATTTATCATTTTAGTGTTGAATAAAAGTGTTACTTTGATTAGATTCATTTTAATTATTTTATCCCGAACCCTCAGCTCGTAACAATAGCTAACAAGCATACGGCCCACCTGATGGTAAGCGGTTACCGTAGCCTATAGACGTTTGTGACACCAAAGGAATCACGCGCGATGAGTTGCCGATCCTTTAATTATTTTCAAACACCCTCTTTGAAGAACCCCATACTGTAGTCACTGGGGAAAACCTCGGCATGGGGACCATCGGAAGGAAGGAATTTTTGCCATGGGGGTAAAAAATATCCACTGAAAACTGTTGAAAGAGACACCATTAGTTATACTATACCCTCTATCTAATGAAACTCTCTATTTCTTCTATTAAGTAAGTTGCCCAGAGAGTTTTGTTTTTATACTAGCAGTTGTCCGCGACTACGTACGCGTTACACTACTAAATGAAGAAACCTAGAAATAAAGCTATACTCGTTTTTGCAACTTGACTTGACACCCCTTTTTTACCCCCTGATTAGGGGATAAAAAGTAGCATTTGTGTTAAGCCCTGTTAAAATCTACGTACATACTAAATTTCATCAAAATTGGTTCAGCTGTTTCGACGAGAATGAGTGAAAAATAAACAAATAAATATAACAACAAACATCCAAACTTTTGCTTTTATAATATTAGTGTGATGTGATAGATCAGTTGGGAATGGCCTTTGCCCAACAGTGGTAAAATGTAATCCAGTAATAAAAGGTCTTATATAAACATATCCCACTAATATTATAAACGCAAAAGTTTGTATGCATGATGGATGTTTGTTACTCTTTCACGTGGGAACGGCTGAACCGATTTCGATGAAATTTGGTCTGTATGTAGATCTTAACCTGTATTAAGAAGTAGGCTACTTTTTATTGGCAAACCACGCGTGCGAAGCCGCAGGCGGAAGCTTACGGACATATTTTTTAAGAGGTGACTTATGGTCACCATCCATCATTCGGCATAGATACACTAGGCTAGCTTATATCCGGATACAACACCCGTTTGGTCTTAAACAAAGAGACACCTGTAGAGATGTTTTTAAACAATGCAGAGTTTTAACCCTTTCGTCACTATACGTATATATGAAGTAGCTATCTTTGTGAAAACTAATCTGAATAATTTTATGACTTATCCCCCTGGCAGTCGGCGGGAAGGTAGTCTACGTCATCATCCATGCAAGACAGCACTGTTACGTCTTAGTGTGTTCCGTATGGCGCCTATCATATACAATCATGTCCCTTTGTCAATTCATGCTGAGGATAGTTTGAATGCATTTATAAATTCGCTGACCAAATTGTTAGAGGAAAAATCCATTGACAAATTTCTAAATGACTTTGAATGCCTGTTTAATTTTAGTGTAAGATTTTGAATGTTTTCGAGTTTAAGTTTCAATGACATTTTTTTTTTGTTTTATTGTACTCGATGATATTTTTTTTTTGTATTTGATGACATCTTATTGTATTCGGAGACATATTAAATTTTTCTTATCTATTGACATTTCCCATTTTTTATTCATAAATGGTTTTTTTATTTAATAATTATTGATGTTTTAATATTGCACCCTTTTTAAATTTTTCTTATTTCTTTTTTTTTATACTACTTATATGGCAAACGAGCATGCAGTCCACCAGATGTTAAGTGGCTACTGGCTATGTGGATACGTTGCCATACTATAGGACTAAGCTGTTATGCCTTTGTGCCAGTAATTACAGGAACATACCATTACCATCTAACCGGAACACAGCAGCACAAGTACTGCTATTTGGCGGCAGATAAAGGTAAGGTGCCCACTTATTCGAGCCCGTTCACAAAAACTCTACCACCAGTTATTGATTGGCATTTTTCATTTCTTATATATTATTCGTGTTTTTATAATTAATATTGTTTAATATTGCATGCTCATAATAAGCTAATTAGGGATATTCTAACTGTTATGTATTTATCATCTGTTCTGTGTAACTGTACCTATTTTCGCAATGAATAAATGAAATGAAACAAAAGCAAAACCAGTAGCAAAAGCAAGTAATCATTGGAAAAATATAAAAGCGATAGCCGCTTGCAAAGGTCACTTGTTCAGTATCTGACCTATTTATTTAGCCCCTCTGACCTACGGTCGCGTGATAACTCACCTGTTGTTAACCTATCATTTTGGTGTAGTAGAGTAATTACATATATAGGTATTATTTTGTTATGTACCTAAGGCATGCTATTTATTATAATGCACAAAACTGTTGGAATATTTGTAAAACTAGTCAATTATTCAAATGTTAATACAGGAAAATACATTCTTTTATCCCTTTTTAAGCTTATTAAATAAATAAATATTGCTGGACATTTCATACAGCGCTATCTAGCCCTAAACTAAGCAGAGCTTGTACCTACTATGAGAACCAGTTAGCTGATAGAATACTTATATATTTTTTATGTAGATACAATACATACTAACAATATAGAAAAAGATCCAGACCCGGAACAAATATCTGTAGATTATACAAACATTTGTTCCGCGGTGGGAATCGAACCCGCTACCTCCTCCGTTTCAAATAAATTATCTTTATCTTTATCAGCCGGCTATTCACCCACTATGCTATGGAGGTTGTCATAAAGTTTCTTTATTCTTTATAAAGAAATTTGTTATTAATGTCTTAATTTTTTTAGGTTATCCTTCTTTTGAATCGGTCGAAGACGCAAATAATGACCAATGCCACGAAACGTAGGGTCGAGGTAGATGGGCAGAAAATACTATATGTTGATGAGTACATTTACTTGGGCCAGTCAGCAAGCTTCGAAAACAGGCATGACAAGGAAATCGATCGCCGCATCGAAAATGCCTGGAAGAGCTACTGGTCCATGAAAGCGCACATGAAGGGTGACCTTCCTCTGAGTCTGAAGCGCAAACTCATCGACATGTGTATCCTGCCGGTTCTTACCTACGGTGCGCAAACATGGTCATTGACCGAGCTGCAAAAGTCAAGATTTGCCAAAGGGCAATGGAACGCAGCGTCCTAGGATTCCGGAGAACCGATCGGGTGAGGAATACCACGCTTCGTTCTTTAACTGGCATTGCCGATGTGGGAGACAAAACCGCGAAGCTCAAGTGGGATTGGGCTGGGCACGTAAATCGAACGCTTCCGGAGAAATGGGCCAATATCATAACAACTTGGGTAACGGAGAATGGACAGCGACGTCGGGGTCGGCCGCGAAAGCGTTGGCGGGACGACATCAGCGGATTCGAGAAGGAATGGTGGAAATCTGCCAAGGATCGCGATAGGTGGACGGATTTGGGGGAGGCCTTTACCCAGCAGTAGGAAAATGTAGCCTAGATAAAAAAAATACTTCTTTTGGCGCGTTTGGAAAAAATATGAGAGAATTTTTTTTTGACGTGTGCACACTCCGACCTCCAAAAAGCGACATGATGAAATTAGCTGATAACTGTCACTTGCGCGCGCACACCAACAGCCAAAAAGCGACATGTTGAAGTTAGCTGATAACAGTCTCTCAAGTTTCCGTAAAAACTCATTACTATATTTATTAATTTATCATTCCATTTAAAAACAAAGAGTTGTGGCATACGGGATGAAATCTTTAGGTATTTTTGTTCTGTTACGCCAAAGAAGTATAACTTCCTACGTGCGTACTTAAGTACACACACACGTTTTTTGTACATATGTACATACATACAACGGCGAGCGTAACGCTAAGAAGAGTTTTTTGTACATACATACATACAACGGCGAGCGTAACGGTAAAAAGAGTTTTTTGTACATACATACATACAACGGCGAGCGTAACGCTAAGAAGAGTTTTTTGTACATACATACATACAACGGCGAGCGTAACGGTAAAAAGAGTTTTTTGTACATACATACATACATACAACGGCGAGCGTAACGCTAAGAAGAGTTTTTTGTACATACATACATACAACGGCGAGCGTAACGCTAAGAAGAGTTTTTTGTACATACATACATACAACGGCGAGCGTAACGCTAAGAAGAGTTTTTTGTACATACATACATACAACGGCGAGCGTAACGCTAAGAAGAGGTTTTTGTACATACATGCATACAACGGCGAGCGTAACGCTAAGAAGAGTTTTTTCCCGCAAACCTTTGAGGCTAGAGAGATGTTTATAGGTACGTAAGTGTACAAGAATCATAAATATATATATCTTAAACAAATATAACGAAATATACCTAATGACAAGAAAGCTGTGAACGTTGTATATAAAAACATAGCGGCCCGCTCCGGCTTCGCACGGGTATAAAATATATAGCCTATGTGATTAAAATCGATTCAGTAGTTTTGATTTATTCATTACTGCCCGTGGCCCGCACAATCCCCCTTTCCCTATACCATGAAGATTTCCTGCTATCTTTGGAATATCTAAATTCATACACTACATTTTTACTTATTTACTTTTTACATTTTTAACTATTTATTTTATTTATACAACATATTACAGAATGTCTTTATAAACAACGTTCACAGCTTTCTTGTCATTAGACAATACAAACATGTTTTCTCTGGAGGTCACTCTTGAAAGAGCGACATACAGTTGTCCATGTGAAAAACAGTCAACGCTCAAATCTAAGCCTGCAACGTTGAAGGTTTGACCCTGCGATTTATTAATGGTCATTGCAAAAGATGTCTTTACCGGAAACTGTAAACGTTTAAAATGGAAGGGTAAATCCGATGGTATCAGAGGGATTCGGGGAATCAATACATCTTCTCCGGTACCACATCCTGTGAGTATTGTGCACTCTATTATGAAAGTTTTCAATGATTTTACCAGCAAACGCGTGCCATTGAAAAGTTTAGGTGGATACCAGGTTTCTTAATAAAATAACAGGACAACCTACTTTCAACACCATTTTGTGAGGACGGGTTCAAAGAATTTAGAAATTCTGTAGGAAAATGAACAGCTTCTTCCAAATCGAGAACAGTATCGACCGAGTAGTATATTTTCGTCAGCGCATCAATCTTTGAAAGAATCAAGTTATTTACTTAATCTACTTGTTCGTTAGTTGGTGACAGAATCGCTCTTTCTTTAAACCAAGATATTGTCTTATAACTTATGTTATCAATGTCAGGATAGACATTGTTGACTAACTCTTGGATGTTGTCTATGAAAACGCAAAGGTTTTCTAGGTCAATCCTTCCCTCACTTTTGTTGTTGTTGTTAACTCTCCATTGCCAACTTTTAGCAGCATCTCTGGAAATAGCCTGTTCTCACGTGAAGATGACGAAACCCTCATATTAGTTTTAAGCTCTAAATTATTGACATGTGGCCAAAGGTTGGATCTTTTTAGGCAAGCATTTATTTCGTCAGCACGTGTTCCTCGTGTCACAACTGGTAGGATTTGACGGAAATCTCCTGAGAACAGAATTGTACATCCACCCATAGGTGAATTTTTGTTGCGCAAATCGCGCATTATCCTATCCAGTGCTTCCACAGACGTCTTGTTTGACATGGTAGCTTCGTCCCAGACTATTAATGAGCAGTCACGCATCAATTTTCCTGTATTGCTCTGTTTAGAAACACTATAGACGCTGTTATTATCATCGGTGGCGATTTTCAGCGGGAGCTTGAATGTGGAGTGTGCGGTTCGGCCTCCTTCCAAAAGCGTAGCGGCAATGCCGGATGACGCAACAGCTAACGCAATTTTTCCGATAGATCTCACTTTTTTTAAAAGCAGATTGATTAAAAATGTTTTTCCTGTACCTCCTGGGGCATCAAGGAAAAACAATTTCCCTTCATTGTTATCAATTGTTGATAGTAATGCAGTGAATACTTTTTTCTGGTCGATGTTTAATCGTGGCTCATCTTGAGCTATATTTTGTAAAAGTTTCGTTTGATCGTATGATGTTTCTCTTGTGTATTCGGCACTGTTAGTTAAATCTGAGTTAGTAGTATTAGCTGGCATCGGCATCCCAAAATCCTTGATCGATTTACCCGAAAGTAATTGCACTACTTTGTTCAATTCCAATAATGCTTCGTCAAATATGTTTTGATCATATTGTACATCATCTGAGTTTAACTCTCGCCGTCGCCGAATCAGAATATCACTGGCCATATTTTCTTGAAATTTATTCCATAGATTAACAGAATCAGTTACTTGACAAAACACTACTATGACGGCAAATAAATATCTTAATGATGTAGCTGAACTACAAACAGCTGCTTCTGATAATGTGTTTTCCCAGTGAGAATCGTCTTCCAAGAGCCCCATAGCTTTGCATGCTGCTTGATAAGTATTGTAAACAACACCTTGTACAGTTCATAGGTGTGCAAAGGATGTCGGGCCTCTTACAATATGCAGTAACATTCTCAGATAAAAGCATTCGCTGTTGTTGGGATGAACCACGTAGACTCTGCCAAGAGCATCCGTTTTTTTTACTCCGGGGAAACCATCAACCGCATTACCTTGTTTTCGCCGTTGAAAGTTTTAGAACTCTGGTTCCATGTATGGAACTCTGTCATATGTCAGTGTTTTCGCGAAATCATCTTGAGCACATAACTTGAATAATGCTGTCAATGTTGTATCTCGCGGGTTATTAACAACTTCTTGTATATTGTTCTCTGAGAAATATAATCTTTGTCCATTTTCTAAATGAACTGCAAGGTGGACAATTGTGGGAGCCCGGTCGTGCACTTCGAATGATAAAATCCTCCATACAGCTTCAGAGCTGCAGATGTAACGTCCAGACTGATATTTTTCCACTTCATTTGGTGATTGTATGCTGAAAGTGGCTTGATCACTGCCTTTATTAATGTACTTAGTAACATATTGAATTGACTTTATTGAATTGCACAACTCTACGTTGATGTGGGCATCAAAAATTTTCAAAAGGAGCGGATTATAGGGAACGATCCATCGGTTATCAATATCATGGTTTCGGACGGTAGCATTTTGCCCACCCTGTTCTGGCGATCGTCGACGATATTTGGGATATCCGTCATCGCTAGTACTTGTTTGAGTTTGGAACGACTTCGGAAATTTTTTGCTGCATTTAGAATCTCGCATACATGGAGAATTCGGGTTTAAAGTCCCGCAAGGGCCGTGTACCATATGTTTCTTTACGATTTCGTACAGGATAGGATCTTCATCTTTATCCGGTAATTCAGCTGAAATAACCCTGTCAATTTGGTTTGGTCTAACTTTGTTCACTAACCACACCAACAGGTGTACATGTGGCAAGCCACGTTTCTGCCATTCTATTGTGTACATATGACAGCGCGGCGGACCGAATATATGAGACTTGTTAATGAGGTGCAGGAGTTTCTGTACTTTTAAATGGAAGACTCTGTTAACTATATCGTATCTGTCTTGTGGAGTTAAATTGGTGTTAATATTTTCTTTGATTTCCGGCCAATTTGGGTTACATGTTGCAGTTATAAATAAATCAGGTTTGCCGTAATTTCTTACGTAAGTCATGGCGTCTTGCGATTTTTCGTGTAAATATCGAGGTCCACCTGTGAATGATGAAGGTAGTATTACCAACTGCCCAATGCCGTTGCGGTGTTCATTCGCCTGTAAAGCATCCTGATGATGAGCGTAATTTTCAGCTCTCAATTTAGTTTGATTATTACGGATGTAGGCCAATCTCTCAGATTCAATTTTCGGATATTGATCTTTCAAGTATTGGTTTGTTAACATTCCATATCTAAGCAAAGTATTGAAATTGTTACGTCTTGTCATTATACGGTAGCAATAGTAGTTCATACATGACACTGTTTTACGCAGAGGTGTACCACCGATTGGGTCAACTTGAGAAATATTAATGGCATAACCATTTTCTCCACAACATAGCATCAAAGGATATTGTAAGCAGTCATAAGATCTGTGTAACTCTGAAATTTTTTGCAATTTATCATCACGACTATGCAATACAATATCTCTTTTGTCAAATTGCTGTCCAGCTATCACCACTGCTACTTCACTCGTGGAAGGCGCATTGTATCGTCCTCTGTGTTCTCCAACAGGAACTTTATTTGCATGGATTACGACATTAAAGTCAGGAGTATCTGCTGGAACACTCTCAATCGCAGTTTTGAAAGACTGTATGTAGCAATTATGAGAATGTAACATATCTTGGAGAGATCTAATCAAATCTCTATCAATTGGCTGTGCAACACTTGTACACCGCGTAGATGCTTGTGTATCTGGATCTGCAATAAAATATATTTGCAGAAATTTGTGATCATCGGGTCGAAGTGGTAGCAAGCTCCCAGCTAAGTGGTACACTTGCCCTTGAATTTTAAATGTAGGCATGAATCCACGCTCAACGACTTGCTTACTCTTAAAAGAGGTCATTTGAAATGCGTTATTATAACGGCGTATATTGCGCATGAATTGCTTGGATTTCTGATGATCACCCGTAAGAAGAGAGTGAAGTGGTTCAGGTGGAGGGAGAACTTCTTCTAATTTGACTTTTTCTTGTAAGCAACACATGCCTTTCGATTCGTCCTTGAATTTCAATGCCAAGCAATGTTCACACACTACTGACATAGTACCTATTGATACTATACGATCGTCCTTGTAAGAAATCGAAGGATCGTAATTCATGGCAGAATTTTCTTTATTCACCCATGAATTAGTAACTCGTGCTGACGATTCTCTGTCCCTCTGAACCGTATGCCTATCTCGATCCCGGCTGCGGCGAATCTCACGCTCTACTGAAGATTCTCTCTCTCTCTCAGCTCTATATCTATCCCGAGCCTGACTGAGGCGAGCCTCACGTTCCGTTGACGATTCTTCATCTCTTGCTGAACGTACTCTTCTGGCATTCACTGTACTACGATCTATGTTCGAACGACGACGTCTTCCAGACATGACTTTATAATTTCTGTACAAAATTTACTCAGTTCTATATGTATGATTACCTATGCACAAATTGCCATATTATTAGTATGTGCCGCAGTAAAAAATATCTAAATTCTTACCATTTAGAAACAAAAGATAATCAACAATCATAAAAAACAAAAGATACCTATTCCATTCAGTTCTTTTTTTTTTACTGAAATACCTCAACTTAAACAACGATTTTAATTAAATTAAAAGTACTTAAAAAATAATTTGCTATTCGTGCGACTAAAAACAAAAGATAATCAATAATCATCAACAACAGAAGATACCTATTCTATTAAGTACTTTTTCTGAACTTACATATCTCACCTTAAATCAAGATTTTTGAAAATAATTTCCCTAATATTAAATTGATCTAACTGTAAATTTTAATCAAGATCTTAATAGAAAATTGCAATCCATAAATTATGGTTTTATTTAATCTAATCTTATCTCACCTTATGTAGGTACTTATAATTACTATAAGTGCGATTTAAAAATTAACCTTAGAATAGAATATAATTTATATTTTAAAACTACTATCATACAATTATTTATCGTAACTTATTTATAATTACTGATACGTTGTCGCGCTGAAAAGCACGTTTTTATAATAAACGCGTCCGATCGCTGCTAAATTCAAAGTGCTATAGGGAAAACCGCGGCCTCAGACGCGCTATTTATAGGCACGCTCTTGCCGCACCGGGCGGCCGGCCGGTACCGCCGCAAACGCTACGTCCCACAATTTTTAAATCTGTAATATCTTCGAAAATATTCACTTAAATCATACGGTGTAAAGGGCCATATAGATCTATATGAAATGAACAATGTATTCAAGGTATTTAATTGGTTAAGGATTAATGCTGTATTGGTTAAAATCGCTTCGAAAATTAGCCATTATATGTCGTAAAAAGTAAATGACAAAAAAAAGTTATTGTGGGTTATCCATAAGAGATAGACATATACCATCACGGACTTTTCTGTAGACCTTTTCAATGTGTACAATACTTAGTACATTATTTTGATAAAACTCGTAGGGTTCAGCCTGCGTTTGCAATGTAAGCGGAAAAAATGTAATTATTTACGACATCACATTAGAAACCTCAAAAATAACAGTACATCTCCACTATTTAATGGATGTTATTATACATGTAAACCTTCCTCTTGAATCACTCTATCTATTAAAAAAAATGGCATTAAAATCCGTTGCGTAGTTTCAAAGATTTAAGCATACAAAGGGACATAGGGACAGAGAAAGCGACTTTGTTTTATACTATGTAGTGAAGTAACGTAGTAACTCCTCCTCCGACGACCTCCGTGGGGCAGTGGGTGAATAGCCGGCTGACACGCAGGAGGTAGCGGGTTCGATTCCCGCCGCGGAACAAATGTTTGCATTATCTACAGATATTTGTTCCGGGTCTGGTTGTTTCTCTATATATTTTAAGTATGTATTTACAAAAACAAATGTATATAAGTATTCTATCAGTTATCTGGTTCCCATAGTACAAGCTCTGCTTAGTTTGGGGCTAGATAGCGTTGTGTGAAATGACCAGCAAAATTTACTAATTTATTTAATTTATTTATTTAACTAAGTTTAAATGGAGATGGAGGGGCGGAATGCGAAAATTAAGATATTTTTTTTATAATTTATAGTACCTTAGGATACCTACCAATCTACATAGTTTACCTACGAATGGTACATTACTTAATTTTTTAATTTTTATTATTTATCTCTGGTTAAATGTAACTATTTTAATGTTAGGTTTAAAAGGAGATTTAAAAAAAGTATTCTGATTTTTTCGAATGAATACCAAAATTTAAACCCACATTAATTGAAAGAGTTTGACCGTTTTTTTATAACCCGAGGTGATCAATGTGGGCATTGCTAAAATGCCAATCTCCGTATATAAATATAGTCAAATTACAATTTTAATTTAATTTTGATGACTGTTAGTGGTAACACGAATGTTATAATTTATGTTGACCGGTAACTAACGTTAAGTTTTCCCGTGACTATTATGAAAATTCTAGCAATAACTCACAAGGACTGAACATTTGAATACCACAATCTACACTCATTACTACGTATTTTGAGAAACAAAAACTCTCATTATATTTTATATCCGCACCTAAAAACTTGTTTTACGTTAAGCATTAGTTTAAAACGTTTTCTTGGGAAGTGTCAATCAATGGGTCATTTGAATATCAACGTATTAGGTACTCATTCATGCGCGGAAAGATTTTTTGCTTTGTACTAAGAAAAGCCTTGCAACAACCTTGTAAGGCCTCCGCTTTGTCTCATTATCGCCTGTGATTCGACCATGGATTCTTGATACTTGGAAACGTTATGTTAACAAACATAATGTACACAGTTTCTTCGACAAAAATTGGTGTAGTACTTGTTAATTGAAGATTATAAACGACGAGCAAATAAAGGTAAATTTAGATAAGTTCTACTAATTTGAGACTTATGGTTGTTATACATTTTGTTCGTATAGTGTTATAGAAACCAAAAATAAACATAAAATAAAAAAAATGTAAAAAATAACCAGGCAAACCCAGGCAATTTAAAATTGAGCCATGTCTTTCAGCGTTTTTCTCTATGATTATGTTTAGATATTCCCCCGATTAGTTGAAACAAATACTCGCCTTGTATACAAAAACACGTATACTCCAAACAAATATCATGCAAACATTCGTTCAGCGGCAACCTCACTGCGTTACGTTTTACAACGAGTTTAAAAAACTTATTGTTATGAAAAGCTGTGGACTGGTTTGATTATTGAAATCTAATTAAGATGTTCTAAGAAAATATCTAACAATAAACCTATAATTAGGTAGGTAAATAGGTATCTGTTTAGTACAAAATTAATGGATGTTGGAACCATAATCACGACTCGAATAGATAAAGTATACATAATCCTATCAGTTGTTGTCTGATGTTACGCGGCATTACGCCTATCTAAGTACGTAAATGACAGTGGACTGTTGCACCATCATCATTATCATAATAATATTAGCTAAACATAGTGACAGATCTTGTGCGCCTGCACCCAATGGCTCCCAGCTACCTTTATCAGTACGTCTTTCCATATATTTAATGTTGCATCAACCTTTCAGTAATTCAACGTAGAACGATTTGCAAAATTTAGTTTTTAGGACTAAACGGATGATTTTTAGTATGAATGCAGTGTCTCTCACAGTTTCCGTTCTAGACGTGAGGATGACAGGTGAAGCAGGGCAGTGACTGAATGGTGGCCGAGGAGTGGCTTTAGAAGCAAGATAGGTAGACAACAAAGGTTGTTAAAGTCGCGGGCCATCGATGGATGAGACTAGCGCAGGATCGTGGTGGATTTTTAACGGTATTTATGAAAAGTCATCTACGTGCAACTGTCTCAGTTACTATATGCGAAAAATAACCGCAGTGAGAGGACTACTCCGAGACGAGAGAGCGAAAGCCAAATAAAAATTCCATAAAATTTTGATTTTTATTAAAACTAATGGTAAGTAAGTATAAAAATTTAAACACAGGTTCTATGCGATATTTAAATTTCGGTAAGTAGTGCTTGGTAAAGTTTCAGAAACTTATTGAATGCTACACGTTTACTGTAAATTTTAGACGTGACTTTGGAGTTATGTTCCATCTAGAAAATTATAGGGAATCGTTTTTCACTATACACATTCTTTAGCTTAGATTCTCCACTTTTACATGTATTTAGTACAAAGTAAATGATGCAATACTACTAGATAAAATATAGGATCACTCGCTGTTGCCCGCGACTTCGTACGCGTACACTACTAAATGTGTAGGTAACCTATAAATAAATCAAATCTCGCTGTTGTAACTTTACTTCACACCCCATTTTTATCCCTTGGGACCTGATTTATGGGGTTAAAAGTAATATATATGTTAATCCAGCTTATAATCTATGTACGTACCAAATTTAATCCAAATCGGTTAAGCCGTTACGACATGGTTGAGTAACAAACAAACAAATAAATAAAAAAACAACATCCAAACTTTCACATTAGTGTGATGTGATAGTGTGATATGAAGCTATCTGACGTTTAGTACACTCTTAAAATTTACCTCCTACTGCCATGGGACTATGAATAAAATAATTACTCGTGAACCCACTACTAGGATAAGATGGTAGGAGCACGGGTAACAGGGGAATATTTTACATAATAATAATTGATTAAAACGGGTATTTATCGCGTATGACCCGTGACTACGACTGTTGCAACGCAGCCGACACTTCGGGATAACAAATAAAAACCCAATTAATACCCGTTCTAATCAATAATTTTGTACAGTGATCACGAAAGTTTAATAACATATTATTTTACTATCTATCTACTATAATACAATTATCTATTGCAATAATACATGGTTATCTGAGTTAAGTTGTAGGCCACTCAGATTAAAATCATTGCAATCAAACTTGAATTGAAATTCAGCGGGGCAATTCTTGCCGCCGGTCTTGCGCGAGACTTTCGGAGTATTTGTGGAATTGTTGTATCTATATATCGTTTGAAAGGGCATATATATGATTCATCAGTTTATTTTGTATCCTTATAGGGAACTGTATGGTCCCCTTATGTAAATAACTTAAGTACATTATGTAATTGTAAATCCTTAGTTACATATATAACAAGGAGCTACCTCGCAGCTTATAATGTTAATGCAATAATTCCTAAGTCGAAGAGCAAAACCTCTAACTCAAATGTCACGATTATGAAAATAGATTTCTGGTGCATAATATTAAATTATAGTGCTAAATAAATTGCATAATAGAATTATTACCGACATCACCATAAATAATACTGTAGGTAGGGAAGAAACTGTGTAGGTTTGTGTATTTCGTTCATAGAAAACGATATTCATATTATTATTAGTATTAGTAATTCCTAGTGTACTATATAGTGTATTTAATTATACCCTAGTATAGTACATTATGATATAAGTGCGGTAAGTTGAAAATTACAGCCGAGGCGATATTGCTACAAGAAAGCAGAGGCTGTAATTATCAAAGCGCACGTATGTCATACGACGTTTTATAACATATTTGCGAGGAAATAAATAAAACTCGGACTTTCTTAAACGAATGAATCTTTAATCACTTGTTAAAGCAGTTAGAAAAATTTGAACAATTTGTAAAATGTGGACCAACACAAAGCTGAGACTGATCCTTTTTGGGACACCACACAGTACAGAACCTTTTAGCGCCCACGTATTTATGTAGCTCTTGTTAGGTACCTGCCTATAACGACCGTTTTTAATAATGTTTTATGTTCATTGTTTCATTTTAATAATGTTATTTTTAATGTGTATTTCAATGTTTTATTTTATTTGATTACCTTCTGTTTAATTTTGTCTGTACTGTATGTACTGTACGTACTGTACGTACTGTATGTACTGTACGTACTGTTGTCCGACAATAAATGTTTTTTACTTTTACTTTTTTTACTTTAAAATTGATTATTACCTTACCAGTTGGCATTTTTAGGTTTAATAATCATTTATTCTCAAAAAGATAACAATTATCACTTACATGAGAATCAGTAACATTTTTAATGTTGTCAAATTATTAATAGTACTTGTTCACAAATTAGCAATGCGCGGACATCAACGCTTTTTTTAAGGCAAAGGCACAAAAACAGTCAGTATTACTAATAAAGTAAATTTATATTTTTTTTGTTTTTGTTACAGATAAGGTTGTAATTTATTGTCAAAATTAAATAAATTAAAGAATTAAATGTTTATTTTTTATATTTTATCTCCCATTGTTAATTTTATTCATAAAATGTTGACCACTTTTCTGTCATAAAAACTATTTGCTAAGATTTAAAAATACCGTTTGTTTTAAATGGAGCATCTTGATAAACGTACGTTTTACGAAACTCGTGCGTTTTACATTACAATAACGCAAAAGTACGTATTGAAATTGGTGAAATAAGAGACCCTTTACGAGCAAATGTGTTATAAATAATAAACAATCTAGCCATGTATAGACTAATGAGTAATTATATATTACCGAGTTTTTTATGTATAACATAAACTAAGAATGTGTCCAATAGCATTCTTACTGTCTCCAGTTAAGGGGAAGACACTTTGTCCATGTGTTCTTTATAACTTCTTAATTCTTAGTTCTTTCTAATTTTTTAACACAATTGCTATAAAATATTTGCATTTTATCAATAAAATTATAATTTTGAAGTAGGCTGTATGTAATCAATCACCTTACATTTGGTGCGCAATAAAAAAAACTTGGGTGCCATTTCCCATTTTTTTGTTTGTATCGCATTTGTTGCTGTGTGGTAAATAATTGTAAAAATGTCAAGCTTTAGTACAGAAGATTTGTTTATTCCTCGCAAGTGTGTTGAAAAAGTGCGTATGAAACGCGTGAGCAACTTGCTCACTAGACACTCGGCTGATTTACGCCCTCGCCTAGGGCTCGGGCTGCAACCCACAGCCTCGTGTATAATGAGCAACTTAGCTCACTTGTATCATAATATACTAATGTGTAACTCTTCATATCTCTAAGATAGGTTATTGATAGAGCAAAGTATATAGGTGAATCCAAGAAATGTTTAAACATTGTTATCAAACGAGCTATATTGCCCTGTTATCATCACGATTCACGACAAACAGCTTATGTCTAATTTTACTTTTTTTACAAAACTTTCGTGATTGTTTTCTATTGATCGAGCGAAGCGAGATCTACAAATCAACTTGGGCAAATCGGCGTTGTATGTATGTTTGTTTGTCCGAGGATAACTTTCGAAGCGTTGATCTGATCATCATGAAATTTGATACATAGGTAGGTAGTGATAATAAAATTTTGGTGTGACTAAATGAGCTAAAAATTTGGAAGGGTTGTTGAGATACGGGGGTTCAAGAGGTGTAAAAAAAATTAAAAAAGAGACTATTAGGTCAAGTGGGACATCAAATGAAAAGACTTTATTAGTACATTTCAACCCTATTTTTATTTATAGTTTGACAAAACTCACAGGGTACACCAGTGAACCCGCAATGGTGAACTTTGGTATTCGTGTAGCTTTAGTGACGCAAATATAGGTAAAAGTCTGAAATCCAGAATAAATGCATTTTGTACCCCTAAAAAATAACCAAATAACATAAACTCCCGTCACCTGTAATTTGAATGAAACTGTAGGTCAAGTATGTTGGTTGTCTATTTCGGTAGTCAAAGATTTCGAATAATATATTTTTGTTTTTATGGGAGACTCGCGAGATCTCTGTTCGGGGCGGACCACTAGTTATAAATATGGTGTTTATCACGTACCGTCATATCGGTGTTTCGACCGACAATTCGACGGTTCAATTCATAAACCTTCATCAGGGTGAGTGCGATCCGCTCCGAATAACGTCTCGCCTCGCACTGCGCGCCGCAGCCCTCTGCGCGCGAGTCGATGGGCGCGGTGGTGGGGATTGCATCAATGAAGACCCAGCGTGTTGACAGGCTGCGTCATCATCATTATCATGACTGCTGCTCTCTTCAGTAGTTCTCGGTATAGGCAAACACACACCACTAACCATGTCTCTACCAGGTTCACTCACTCTTCTGTCAATTGCATCATGAAGGCATGGCCTCCAGGCTGGCGGTAGAACCCATCTTCTATCTATGTTAAAGTTCGGCACACGACTTATTTCTATCGCTTATCAGATCTTGAACTTCTCTTTCGCTAAGACCCGGGCCTTGTCGAAACGTATGCAGTGCGTCGAATCAGAATCTAGGGCATGATCCGCCACTGCTTATAGGTTAGAGTCAACATTCTTCATTGCACTTATGTGTTCATTCAACTTTGAAGACGTGATATGAGAAATCGATGATCGATTTTAAATCCTTAATCTTGGGGCATTGCGTACAAATTTTACTTGTCTTTATTTGTACATACATTTTTTGTAAGATTTTTGCCAGTAAAGTGGATCGGAAGTTGAGGAGGATACCTACACATAATTTATTTTCACATCTCGCCTTCGCCTTCAATGTAAGACATTAACCCCGTAAGTTTTAAAACGCTGCTTTCTATTTAAGGTTTGTATTTTATCTATACCCTAGCTGACCAATCTGCAGCTTCGCACGCGTAGTTTTTCAATAAAAATGTTATCTTCCTTCTCCACAGTTGCGTAAAAAGTAGCCTAAGACACCCGGGGATAGTGTAGCTTCCCAACGGTGAAATATTTTTTTTAAATCGGTCCACTAGTTTCGAAGCCTATTCGTTACAAACAAACAAATCTTTCCTCTTTATAATATTACTAGCTGACCAATTCGCAGCTTCGCACGCGTAGTTTTTCAATAAAAATATTACCCTCTTTCTGCGCAGTTGGGTAAAAATTAGCCTATGTCACCCGGGGATAGTGTAGCTGTCCAACGGTAAAAGAATTTTTTAAATCGGTACAGTAGTTTCGGAGCATATTTAATGTAAACAAACAAACCAACAAATCTTTCCTCTTTGTAATATTATTTTTGTAGATATTGATATTATGATGTTCTTTATTATTGTAGAATATACTTTTGTTCTATCATCAATAGTTTCCGCAGCGCATGCGACGAAAGACGTTTTAGGGCACTTTTTTTACACCTTGGGTTACGTTACTTAAGTTTTAGTAAAGATTTCTAAGTTTTTCTAGCAATAAATATAGCCTATGTCACGCAAGGTAAATGTAGCTTTTCAATAATGAAAGAATTTTGGAAATCGGCACAATGGGTTTTGAGTGTATTCATTACAAACATACACACAAAAATACAAAAATACAAATCTTTCCTCTTTATAATATTAGTATAGATATAAATATATAAATGGATGTTGGAATACAAAACATTGCTGAATTCATAATATTGACAGAACAGGCGTTCATTGTCGCAGGCGGACGCTATTCTATTAACTATGTACATATCGATTATAACTACATATCAATTGCTTGTCAGTTTTTGACAAAATGTCAAAGTTCGTTTGCTTGTCAATTTTTGACAATATATTTTAATCTATGGAAAAACAACGACAAATCGACCTATATCTAAAGGTGGACTCATGTAAAAAAAACGAGCAAGCCTTACAGTAGTCGCATATGATGTGTAACTTCTGACCACCGCGCGCGATCATTGGTCAAATCAAATAGCTCTCGCTTCCACGGTTCCCTGTTACACATTTCCATTCCTTTTACAAAATCACTCCCACAAAAAAACGAGCAAGCCTTACAGTAGTCGCATATGATGTGTAACTTCTGACCACCGCGCGCGATCATTGGTCAAATCAAATAGCTCTCGCTTCCACGGTTGCCTGTTACACATTTCCATACCTTTTACAAAATCACTCCCACAAAAAAACGAGTGTGCTTTAGATCACACGACTGAAGTAAAACTTCTTTTCAAAATATTAATTTATAAAATTGTTCAATTACAAAATTGTCCACACGTCTGTAGGTCGATCAGTCTATGTTCATTCTGGATATACGCAACTCGCCCTCGCACATTAACGTTTAAAAATATACGAAACGTAACTCTCTCTCTTTCTGTCTTCACTAACTTACATATATCTCCCTCTCAACTTCCGTTCACACTTTTCGTAACGCATTCACTAGCTTACTCCCCCAGTCAAGCGTGCGTAAAGAAGTTTCACTTCAAACATATCCAGCAACTGAGAAGAAAGATGTTACACCAAAAAAAACTGTTATTTAAGTGTAGACAGACCTGTTATTAATGTGTTTTAATGGTATTAGTAAAGCAATGATAAAATTAATGTGTACATGTTACGAAACTTTTGTTTACCTTTTTAACAAAAGTAAGGCATCATTATTAAACTACTAGTGCTTACTCGATCACGAGTCTGAAGAATAAACATCCTGTGCACTCATTCTTAATTTACCATAAGTGACTGACGTCATAATGCAAATTAAAACGGACTCCGATGAATGACCTACAAACAAATAGGTGAAGAACTTACTAGAGAAGGGACGCCATAAATAACTAGTGATTCGCCCCGAACTGAAATCTCGCGAATCTCCAGTAAAAACAAAAATATATTATTTATAATTTATGACTATCAATTTTAGATAGAAAACTTTGATTGATTTCAATTCTACAGACAAGGCTTCCGATAACGTCCGAATAACGCCTCGCCTTGCACAGTGCGAGACGAGACGTTATTCGGAGCGGATCGCACTCACCCTGATGAAGGTTCACGAATTGAACCGAAATATTGTCGGTCGAAACACCGATATGACTATCAAAATAGTGCCACATACTCCGAATAACGTCTCGCCTCGCACAGTGCTGGGTGAGACGTTATTCGGAGCATATCGCACTCACCCTGATGAAGGTTCACGAATTGAACCGAAACATTGTCGGTCGATGCACCGATATGACTATCAAAATAGTGCCACATACTCCGAATAACGTCTCGCCTCGCACAGTGCTGGGCGAGACGTTATTCGGAGCATATCGCACTCACCCTGATGAAGGTTCACGAATTGAACCGAAACATTGTCGGTCGATGCACCGATATGACTATCAAAATAGTGCCACATACTCCGAATAACGTCTCGCCTCGCACAGTGCTGGGTGAGACGTTATTCGGAGCATATCGCACTCACCCTGATGAAGGTTCACGAATTGAACCGAAACATTGTCGGTCGATGCACCGATATGACTATCAAAATAGTGCCACATACTCCGAATAACGTCTCGCCTCGCACAGTGCTGGGCGAGACGTTATTCGGAGCATATCGCACTCACCCTGATGAAGGTTCACGAATTGAACCGAAACATTGTCGGTCGATGCACCGATATGACTATCAAAATAGTGCCACATACTCCGAATAACGTCTCGCCTCGCACAGTGCTGGGTGAGACGTTATTCGGAGCATATCGCACTCACCCTGATGAAGGTTCACGAATTGAACCGAAACATTGTCGGTCGATGCACCGATATGACTATCAAAATAGTGCCACATACTCCGAATAACGTCTCGCCTCGCACAGTGCTGGGCGAGACGTTATTCGGAGCATATCGCACTCACCCTGATGAAGGTTCACGAATTGAACCGAAACATTGTCGGTCGATGCACCGATATGACTATCAAAATAGTGCCACATACTCCGAATAACGTCTCGCCTCGCACAGTGCTGGGCGAGACGTTATTCGGAGCATATCGCACTCACCCTGATGAAGGTTCACGAATTGAACCGAAACATTGTCGGTCGATGCACCGATATGACTATCAAAATAGTGCCACATACTCCGAATAACGTCTCGCCTCGCACAGTGCTGGGCGAGACGTTATTCGGAGCATATCGCACTCACCCTGATGAAGGTTCACGAATTGAACCGAAACATTGTCGGTCGATGCACCGATATGACTATCAAAATAGTGCCACATACTCCGAATAACGTCTCGCCTCGCACAGTGCTGGGCGAGACGTTATTCGGAGCATATCGCACTCACCCTGATGAAGGTTCACGAATTGAACCGAAACATTGTCGGTCGATGCACCGATATGACTATCAAAATAGTGCCACATACTCCGAATAACGTCTCGCCTCGCACAGTGCTGGGCGAGACGTTATTCGGAGCATATCGCACTCACCCTGATGAAGGTTCACGAATTGAACCGAAACATTGTCGGTCGATGCACCGATATGACTATCAAAATAGTGCCACATACTCCGAATAACGTCTCGCCTCGCACAGTGCTGGGCGAGACGTTATTCGGAGCATATCGCACTCACCCTGATGAAGGTTCACGAATTGAACCGAAACATTGTCGGTCGATACACCGATATGACTATCAAAATAGTGCCACATAC
The DNA here is from genome assembly GCA_918857605.2 of Philereme vetulata. NCBI lineage: Eukaryota > Metazoa > Arthropoda > Insecta > Lepidoptera > Geometridae > Philereme > Philereme vetulata. Next base: position 8,500,175 of record OU975455.1, on the reverse strand, counting down.
TCCGAATAACGTCTCGCCTCGCACAGTGCTGGGCGAGACGTTATTCGGAGCATATCGCACTCACCCTGATGAAGGTTCACGAATTGAACCGAAACATTGTCGGTCGATGCACCGATATGACTATCAAAATAGTGCCACATACTCCGAATAACGTCTCGCCTCGCACAGTGCTGGGTGAGACGTTATTCGGAGCATATCGCACTCACCCTGATGAAGGTTCACGAATTGAACCGAAACATTGTCGGTCGATGCACCGATATGACTATCAAAATAGTGCCACATACTCCGAATAACGTCTCGCCTCGCACAGTGCTGGGCGAGACGTTATTCGGAGCATATCGCACTCACCCTGATGAAGGTTCACGAATTGAACCGAAACATTGTCGGTCGATGCACCGATATGACTATCAAAATAGTGCCACATACTCCGAATAACGTCTCGCCTCGCACAGTGCTGGGCGAGACGTTATTCGGAGCATATCGCACTCACCCTGATGAAGGTTCACGAATTGAACCGAAACATTGTCGGTCGATGCACCGATATGACTATCAAAATAGTGCCACATACTCCGAATAACGTCTCGCCTCGCACAGTGCTGGGCGAGACGTTATTCGGAGCATATCGCACTCACCCTGATGAAGGTTCACGAATTGAACCGAAACATTGTCGGTCGATGCACCGATATGACTATCAAAATAGTGCCACATACTCCGAATAACGTCTCGCCTCGCACAGTGCTGGGCGAGACGTTATTCGGAGCATATCGCACTCACCCTGATGAAGGTTCACGAATTGAACCGAAACATTGTCGGTCGATGCACCGATATGACTATCAAAATAGTGCCACATACTCCGAATAACGTCTCGCCTCGCACAGTGCTGGGCGAGACGTTATTCGGAGCATATCGCACTCACCCTGATGAAGGTTCACGAATTGAACCGAAACATTGTCGGTCGATGCACCGATATGACTATCAAAATAGTGCCACATACTCCGAATAACGTCTCGCCTTGCACAGTGCTGGGCGAGACGTTATTCGGAGCATATCGCACTCACCCTGATGAAGGTTCACGAATTGAACCGAAACATTGTCGGTCGATACACCGATATGACTATCAAAATAGTGCCACATACTCCGAATAACGTCTCGCCTCGCACAGTGCTGGGCGAGACGTTATTCGGAGCATATCGCACTCACCCTGATGAAGGTTCACGAATTGAACCGAAACATTGTCGGTCGATGCACCGATATGACTATCAAAATAGTGCCACATACTCCGAATAACGTCTCGCCTCGCACAGTGCTGGGCGAGACGTTATTCGGAGCATATCGCACTCACCCTGATGAAGGTTCACGAATTGAACCGAAACATTGTCGGTCGATACACCGATATGACTATCAAAATAGTGCCACATACTCCGAATAACGTCTCGCCTCGCACAGTGCTGGGCGAGACGTTATTCGGAGCATATCGCACTCACCCTGATGAAGGTTCACGAATTGAACCGAAACATTGTCGGTCGATGCACCGATATGACTATCAAAATAGTGCCACATACTCCGAATAACGTCTCGCCTCGCACAGTGCTGGGCGAGACGTTATTCGGAGCATATCGCACTCACCCTGATGAAGGTTCACGAATTGAACCGAAACATTGTCGGTCGATGCACCGATATGACTATCAAAATAGTGCCACATACTCCGAATAACGTCTCGCCTCGCACAGTGCTGGGCGAGACGTTATTCGGAGCATATCGCACTCACCCTGATGAAGGTTCACGAATTGAACCGAAACATTGTCGGTCGATGCACCGATATGACTATCAAAATAGTGCCACATACTCCGAATAACGTCTCGCCTCGCACAGTGCTGGGCGAGACGTTATTCGGAGCATATCGCACTCACCCTGATGAAGGTTCACGAATTGAACCGAAACATTGTCGGTCGATGCACCGATATGACTATCAAAATAGTGCCACATACTCCGAATAACGTCTCGCCTCGCACAGTGCTGGGCGAGACGTTATTCGGAGCATATCGCACTCACCCTGATGAAGGTTCACGAATTGAACCGAAACATTGTCGGTCGATGCACCGATATGACTATCAAAATAGTGCCACATACTCCGAATAACGTCTCGCCTTGCACAGTGCTGGGCGAGACGTTATTCGGAGCATATCGCACTCACCCTGATGAAGGTTCACGAATTGAACCGAAACATTGTCGGTCGATACACCGATATGACTATCAAAATAGTGCCACATACTCCGAATAACGTCTCGCCTCGCACAGTGCTGGGCGAGACGTTATTCGGAGCATATCGCACTCACCCTGATGAAGGTTCACGAATTGAACCGAAACATTGTCGGTCGATGCACCGATATGACTATCAAAATAGTGCCACATACTCCGAATAACGTCTCGCCTCGCACAGTGCTGGGCGAGACGTTATTCGGAGCATATCGCACTCACCCTGATGAAGGTTCACGAATTGAACCGAAACATTGTCGGTCGATACACCGATATGACTATCAAAATAGTGCCACATACTCCGAATAACGTCTCGCCTCGCACAGTGCTGGGCGAGACGTTATTCGGAGCATATCGCACTCACCCTGATGAAGGTTCACGAATTGAACCGAAACATTGTCGGTCGATGCACCGATATGACTATCAAAATAGTGCCACATACTCCGAATAACGTCTCGCCTCGCACAGTGCTGGGCGAGACGTTATTCGGAGCATATCGCACTCACCCTGATGAAGGTTCACGAATTGAACCGAAACATTGTCGGTCGATACACCGATATGACTATCAAAATAGTGCCACATACTCCGAATAACGTCTCGCCTCGCACAGTGCTGGGCGAGACGTTATTCGGAGCATATCGCACTCACCCTGATGAAGGTTCACGAATTGAACCGAAACATTGTCGGTCGATGCACCGATATGACTATCAAAATAGTGCCACATACTCCGAATAACGTCTCGCCTCGCACAGTGCTGGGTGAGACGTTATTCGGAGCATATCGCACTCACCCTGATGAAGGTTCACGAATTGAACCGAAACATTGTCGGTCGATGCACCGATATGACTATCAAAATAGTGCCACATACTCCGAATAACGTCTCGCCTCGCACAGTGCTGGGCGAGACGTTATTCGGAGCATATCGCACTCACCCTGATGAAGGTTCACGAATTGAACCGAAACATTGTCGGTCGATGCACCGATATGACTATCAAAATAGTGCCACATACTCCGAATAACGTCTCGCCTCGCACAGTGCTGGGCGAGACGTTATTCGGAGCATATCGCACTCACCCTGATGAAGGTTCACGAATTGAACCGAAACATTGTCGGTCGATGCACCGATATGACTATCAAAATAGTGCCACATACTCCGAATAACGTCTCGCCTCGCACAGTGCTGGGCGAGACGTTATTCGGAGCATATCGCACTCACCCTGATGAAGGTTCACGAATTGAACCGAAACATTGTCGGTCGATGCACCGATATGACTATCAAAATAGTGCCACATACTCCGAATAACGTCTCGCCTCGCACAGTGCTGGGCGAGACGTTATTCGGAGCATATCGCACTCACCCTGATGAAGGTTCACGAATTGAACCGAAACATTGTCGGTCGATGCACCGATATGACTATCAAAATAGTGCCACATACTCCGAATAACGTCTCGCCTCGCACAGTGCTGGGCGAGACGTTATTCGGAGCATATCGCACTCACCCTGATGAAGGTTCACGAATTGAACCGAAACATTGTCGGTCGATGCACCGATATGACTATCAAAATAGTGCCACATACTCCGAATAACGTCTCGCCTTGCACAGTGCTGGGCGAGACGTTATTCGGAGCATATCGCACTCACCCTGATGAAGGTTCACGAATTGAACCGAAACATTGTCGGTCGATACACCGATATGACTATCAAAATAGTGCCACATACTCCGAATAACGTCTCGCCTCGCACAGTGCTGGGCGAGACGTTATTCGGAGCATATCGCACTCACCCTGATGAAGGTTCACGAATTGAACCGAAACATTGTCGGTCGATGCACCGATATGACTATCAAAATAGTGCCACATACTCCGAATAACGTCTCGCCTCGCACAGTGCTGGGCGAGACGTTATTCGGAGCATATCGCACTCACCCTGATGAAGGTTCACGAATTGAACCGAAACATTGTCGGTCGATACACCGATATGACTATCAAAATAGTGCCACATACTCCGAATAACGTCTCGCCTCGCACAGTGCTGGGCGAGACGTTATTCGGAGCATATCGCACTCACCCTGATGAAGGTTCACGAATTGAACCGAAACATTGTCGGTCGATGCACCGATATGACTATCAAAATAGTGCCACATACTCCGAATAACGTCTCGCCTCGCACAGTGCTGGGCGAGACGTTATTCGGAGCATATCGCACTCACCCTGATGAAGGTTCACGAATTGAACCGAAACATTGTCGGTCGATGCACCGATATGACTATCAAAATAGTGCCACATACTCCGAATAACGTCTCGCCTCGCACAGTGCTGGGCGAGACGTTATTCGGAGCATATCGCACTCACCCTGATGAAGGTTCACGAATTGAACCGAAACATTGTCGGTCGATGCACCGATATGACTATCAAAATAGTGCCACATACTCCGAATAACGTCTCGCCTCGCACAGTGCTGGGCGAGACGTTATTCGGAGCATATCGCACTCACCCTGATGAAGGTTCACGAATTGAACCGAAACATTGTCGGTCGATGCACCGATATGACTATCAAAATAGTGCCACATACTCCGAATAACGTCTCGCCTCGCACAGTGCTGGGCGAGACGTTATTCGGAGCATATCGCACTCACCCTGATGAAGGTTCACGAATTGAACCGAAACATTGTCGGTCGATGCACCGATATGACTATCAAAATAGTGCCACATACTCCGAATAACGTCTCGCCTTGCACAGTGCTGGGCGAGACGTTATTCGGAGCATATCGCACTCACCCTGATGAAGGTTCACGAATTGAACCGAAACATTGTCGGTCGATGCACCGATATGACTATCAAAATAAAATAAATAATAAAACAATTAAATAACCAAAAATTTGACCTACAGTTCCATTCAAATCACATGTAAAGGGAATTCATGTTGTTAAATGGTTACCCGTTTTTGGGATACAAATTGCAGTTATTCTGGATTTCAGACTTTTGCCTATATTTGTGGCACTTAAGCGATATGCATGCCAAATTACAGCATTGTGGGGTCACTGGTTTACCCTGTAAAATTTTAGTTTTTTTGGCTAATTACTCAAAAGCTACAAGGACTTTAATAACAATAAAAACGGAATCGAAATGCACTAACGAATACCTTTTATTTGACGTTCAACTTGACCTAATAGAGTAATTTTAATATTTGTTTACCCCGTCTTGAACCCCAATATCACAACCCCCACACATTTTTAGCTCATTTAGTCACACCAAAACTGTGCCATCACATATATAATGTATGAATGTTTGTATATATGTATGTATGTTTGTTTGTGCGAGGATAACTTTTCGATCATCGTAAAATCACACAATCCTGGTGTGACTAAATGAGTTAAAAATATGTGGGGATTACTGAGATATTGGGGTTCAAGATTGGTAAACAAAAAATCTAAATGGGACTATTAGGTCAATTGGGACCTCTAATGACAGGTCTTTATTTTTAGTTTAATTCTTGTTTTTTTTTAGTTATTAGCCATAAGAAAAACTGAATTTTGATTGAAATTCACAGGGTACGTCAGTGACCCCAAAGTGCTGAAATTTGGTATTCTTGTAGCTTTAATGACACAAATATAGGGAAAAACCTGCAATCCAGACTAACTGCAATTTATACCCCGAAAAAGAAAACCACACTGCATGAACCCCCGTTACTTGTAATTTGAATGAAACTGTAGGTCAAATTATTTGGAAATTCATTTCGTGCCGCTATTTTATAAGTCAAAGATTAAGAATAATATTTTTTTAGTTATTTGGGAGACTTGAAATTTAAGTTTGGGGCGAACCACAAGTCTATCCACCATCCAATACTGAATTTACTGTTATTCTATTTTTCCCAATGACGTCACCACCTCTGATAAACAAAATTATGTCATAAGCGGGTCGCCTATCATTATTTTTATTACTCATACAAAACGTGCCATAATGACAGTGTATCAAGATTATGTGCGCTCATTAAAAGGTGTACGTTACGACCACAGAATATATTTCGCTAGAAATCACTATAGACGCTGGGACCAAAATAAGTCGAACGTATTTCAGCGTAGGTGAATGCGGAATGCCGGTAGTATCGAGACTAAAGGCCAAACTTCTCGGTCGTATTACTCAAGTTTAATAAAGCATCTGAACATACACAGATACAATAAGACCGGTTTCGGCTTTACTATTTTCGCGGTTACTATTGTGTTGGCGAGATAGACGCGCGAGTGAATTTAACAAGCCTCCGTGTTAGTTTTACCGCGATAACAAAAGGCGAACGACGTGCATTTAAAAACAGACCGTGGAAATTGTTCCACGAATCAAAACTTTTTTCGAAAGTTCCAATTTTGAATGAGGCAGTCTCTGGTAGTGATGTCGAAAATTGTATCGATTGTGTAAGTCGAGTGTTTGTTTTACCGGTCTGTTAGTTACTGTTATCAGGTGCAGTGATAACGTGCGTGCATTAAGGATTCTTATTGAAAGTCGTGTTATCGTTCCTAGTGAAACAAATTGTTATGAAATCAATATCGGTAATTCGGCTCATGAATTAAACATTGAGGAAGCGCGCTACGCCCTCCAGTGTTTGATTAAATACGCCTTTTAAATATTTTTTGTGTGCGTGATATCGACCGACGTGAACTCTACCTGATAAACTGATTATCATTTTGTGCAGTGATTCATCCACAAATAATACAAAGGTAACCTATTTCACTTATATGTCTGTTACTCGAAAGTTATTGCTTTTCAAATGTTAACATTGAACGTCTACGAGGTCATTACTTTCCCACTCAATATACTGTTGTATTGATCATTGAAATAACCATGTGAAAGTCGCATAGCAACTATTATTTTTCGTTGTGTCAAGGTAGAATAAAAAAGATATTGTAATGTGGGAACTACCAGACAGATGACAATGTGCTTTAAAAAAGTTCGCCTTATTACAATAACCAGTTGGGTTACCATAACGTCTTATTGCGATTAATTTCAAACCTAAATTGATTTTTATACATTGAGTAATGAGTATGCGTTAATGTTAAATAGTTAGTATGTTAAATAGCTAAAATCCTCAAAAACTTTATTACGAGTAACTTCACCCGTTAAATTTAAAAATGATATATACTTTGAAAGTCTCAGCTTTCTAAGTCCATAAAAATAAAGATTAATTGCATTCTCAATAAAACATTAGTGGATTGTTCAAATATCTAAAGTAGAGGTAAACATTCCGGATAAAACGCGAAAACAAACGAGCATCATCCGTCATTTTCTTTAATATGTCTTCTCAGAGTAAATGAGTTCAATTATTCTGTATCATACATTCTTTGGTAGGTACCGATAACCTGTTTCCTAGTATCGTGCCGTAGCAGTTATTTAATACATAACCAGTAGTTATTTACATTAGTTTCTTCTGCAATGTTTACATGTGTTTATATTTATCTGTTTATTATGAATATACTGTAATTTATACGTCTGGTGTGTACATCAATTCAAGGACATTTTAGTAATTAGAGTCAATTTAAAGATGAAGCACAAGGTAGGCTGAATTAGTTACATTTTTTTTATCGAGACAATGGGTCGTCGTTCATCGTGCTGTCAACTATTAATTTTGTTTCGTTTCTGCCAACAAAATTTCCCCCAATTTTTTATGCTTTAGGCGCTCTTAGGTACTCTAGTCTATTGCGCTATTTAGAAACGTAGATATCTATTTTCGGAATGGGGTAGAGTTATTGTACCATCCTATTCCACGCAATTAACAAACTAGCATCAGTTTATCAGAACAGTTCTGTGGCGCAGTGGGCGAAAAACCGGGTGAAACCAATTTTATAGGTCTGGGTGTTATAGTACCATACCATGTCATGGTACTCATAGTCTCTCATACCCACGATGCGGGGATGTAATGTAATATATAATGTTTTGAATAACCAAACAGAAACAATTCAAACACTAAAGGTTTTATCTGTGAGAACAATATCTTCAAGTCAACCTTAGGATGAAACAAAATTATGTACATTCAAGTAAAATGAAAAAAAAAATCTGAAATAAATCTACAATAACAAAATTGTAAATAATAAATGTATATTAGCGCGCTATATCATCTGCTAGTGTCTATAAATATTTAGAATTTTATATTAAACAATTTATTGTTATTTACATAACACATCACATATTAAATTTATTAAAATGATCTCTGAATTCTTTCACATTATTTATGATAAAGGTTTATCAAGTATTGACATTTAAAATCAGACTCCATTTATATCGATGAACGTACAACACTAGCTGAGTTGATGACCTCCAATTTCAATTTGACAGATGACGCAAGCCTTTCGATGCTATGGCGATATTGATACAAATGTTATCTAACATGATATTTTCACAGGTTACTAAATTTTACCGCCATTTTAAATGGCGCTAGGATTGTATCTATATAATCGATTTAACTACATTACATATCGTGTTTGTTTTGAATTATCATGAGTTTTAATGGAATTTGATATCATCTAAATATGATATTATTACTTACACTACATTAAATATAAATATACTTTAAACAACTAAATGAAAATAAATCTGAATAATTTGCTCAGCTGCCATCTCTGGGATGGCTCGGCCATGTATCAGCTTGAAGCCCTTGATTCGATTGAGCGACGTGCTGCTAGACTCATTGGTGATGACTCACTAGTGGAAGCCAGTTTACAAAGTCTAGAGCACAGACGCCGAGTAGCCAGACTTTCAGTTTTTTTTCAAGATTAGTTTTGGTGAATGTGCGCAATATCTTCATGATCCCTGCTTCCCCTTTCCACCACCGGACAAGTAGACGTACCGAGAAGTACTACCCACACCTGGTCGGCATACCACCGTGCCGTACCAAACGATTTGCTTCAACTTTTCTTGTTAGCATAAGTAAGGAGTGGAACTCTCTTCCGGCGTATGTTTTTTCGAACCAGTATAATCTCGGAGTCTTCAAGTCCAGATTGAATAGGTTCTTTCTAGGCAAGCATGCTACATCTTCGATCACACCATTACTAACCACCAGGTGAGATAGTGGTCAAGCGCTTGGCTATCATCAATAAAAAAAATACAATTTATTTTATTATGTACAAGTTCGGAAGAGAACTAACCCCCACAACACTAGTTTTTCCTAGGGCGTGGTTAGGGAACTATTTTAAGTGAGATTGTAACTATCTATTTATCAAAACCTACTTTACATTAGTTTTTTTTAGCATGCTTTGTTTATTTATCGTATATTTATCATGTACTGAATAAACATTTTTTTAAACATCAACATTATGCTCTCTTAAAGGCTAAATTGAATAATTGAATAAATGAATTAAAACACTTCTCCAACCTTATAAACAAACCGCAAAACAAAAGATTAATGAGTTAAATGTTAATTATTTGATTTAATTCTATTAGCGTGATTATTTTGAGCTATCAGTAGTTGTAACTTTAATGATTACTCGTAGATTACATACCGTGTTACATACGTACAGATAACAGTATCTTTTTTGCTCTGTCAAAAGGTTATCAGGTAGATACTCGACATTCGGTGAAAACTTACGAGTACGTGCCTGAGGCAGGTTTTTGGCATTTAATAGGACAACCAGCTGTGTTTCATGCCTTTCTTTCCTGGCTAGGTCGCGAACAGGCAGTAAAACTATCATTTCAAAGTGATCCATGTGATTTTAATGAATAAAAATATTTATTTGATTTGATTAGATTTGGCAGGCTGCATGACTTTGAAAAAAACAATAATTTAAAAAGTATATTTAATTTAAAAACAGAATTGCATCCCCAGACTGCACTTCAGATTAAGGCGAATATAAAAGCTGATTGGTCTTATTTGGAGGCCTTCTCCTCAGGGAGGAATCAGTTGTATGTACTCAAAAAATAAATGTCATTCATTGACCTTTTATCTGCAAAGTGAACATACAAAAAAGTTCTACCTGTTTATATACTAAGAGAAAAAAAATAACAAAATGTAGCTGTTTTCAAATTTCTTTATTCTTTATTGTACACAAATAGATTTACAGATCAAAATAGCTTACAAAATGGACATGTACAAAGGCGAGCTTAACCCTAATAAGAGTTTTCTTCCAGCAAACCTTCAAGTTTTCAAATTTCAATATGATTCAACCACTAAACGACGTAAAATTTTTTAATTTTTCTTTCACCGAAATGTGGGCAAAGACTATACCTTCAAGTTGAACAAATAATTCTGCGCTGCGATGGTCTTTCACGTGGCAATTGATTATTTTCAATTTTTCCGAATAATTAGCAGGCGTACCCTTAGAAGGTGGTCGCGCGGGTGACGCTCGGCAGACAGCTGACTGTCGTACGGGAGGGTTGTGCTCGTCTGCCTCGCGCTCATCTTTTTGCTAGTCGGTTAGTTGCATGTGGCGGAAGGTGCGGTTGGTGCGGGGCCGAAACAATATCTACGCCCATTCGCTCAAGGTCATCGGCTACGGTTAGCGCCTTAAACTATCAAGAGATTATTAAGTGCGTAGTTTGCGGAGGCTCATAACCTATTTTGATAGATAAAAGAGTTGAATATTCATTAAGGCAAATGTAAAACACCATGAAAGATATCCAAATTATGACTAAAGATTTTACAGTTGCCAAAGCGCGGTGCTAATAATATTTTAGTAATAAATCGTCCATCGAACTTATTTTGAAATGATTACAAAAATAAACGTAGCATCATACAGTCCGCTTGGCAACAATACAACATTTTATTACTACTTAGTTTGAAAATAACAGTGTGATTAGTATTAGATAAACGGATTTTTTGTATTTGCTGGTTCGATTCCCGCGTAAACACAAATAGATTTACAGATCAAAATAGCTTACAAAATGGACATGTACAAAGGCGAGCTTAACCCTAATAAGAGTTTTCTTCCAGCAAACCTTCAAGTTTTCAAATTTCAATATGATTCAACCACTAAACGACGTAAAATTTTTTAATTTTTCTTTCACCGAAATGTGGGCAAAGACTATACCTTCAAGTTGAACAAATAATTCTGCGCTGCGATGGTCTTTCACGTGGCAATTGATTATTTTCAATTTTTCCGAATAATTAGCAGGCGTACCCTTAGAAGGTGGTCGCGCGGGTGACGCTCGGCAGACAGCTGACTGTCGTACGGGAGGGTTGTGCTCGTCTGCCTCGCGCTCATCTTTTTGCTAGTCGGTTAGTTGCATGTGGCGGAAGGTGCGGTTGGTGCGGGGCCGAAACAATATCTACGCCCATTCGCTCAAGGTCATCGGCTACGGTTAGCGCCTTAAACTATCAAGAGATTATTAAGTGCGTAGTTTGCGGAGGCTCATAACCTACTTTGATAGATAAAAGAGTTGAATATTCATTAAGGCAAATGTAAAACACCATGAAAGATATCCAAATTATGACTAAAGATTTTACAGTTGCCAAAGCGCGGTGCTAATAATATTTTAGTAATAAATCGTCCATCGAACTTATTTTGAAATGATTACAAAAATAAACGTAGCATCATACAGTCCGCTTGGCAACAATACAACATTTTATTACTACTTAGTTTGAAAATAACAGTGTGATTAGTATTAGATAAACGGATTTTTTGTATTTGCTGGTTCGATTCCCGCGTAACAAATGTTTGTATGTTCTACAGATATGTGTTCCGGGTCTGGGTGTTACATAATATTATAGAAGATATTTACAATAAAATAAGAATTCTATCACTTATCTGATTTCCAGTACAAGTATATTAATGAAATAAAAAAATAAAAAATACTGCTGGACATTTCACACAGCGCTACCTAGCCCCAAACTAAGCAGAGCTTGTACTATGGGAACCAGATAACTGATAGAATACATAAATATTTTTTTTTGTAAATACATACTTATAATATACAGAGAAACAACCAGACCCGGAACAAATATCTGTATCATGCAAACATTTGTTCCGCGGTGGGAATCGAACTCGCTACCTCCTGCGTCTCAGCCGGCTATTCGCCCACTGCGCCACGGAGGTCGTCAAATGGTAGAGGTGAACAAAAATGGTAGAGGTACATAGGTTAATTTACGTAAAGTACGTATTTAAATATTTGTTCTTAAATAGGTATGTATTCTTAGAATAGCATAGAATAGAATATCATTTATTGAAAAAGAAGAACACAATAACATTCATTAATTAACAAAGTTAGTTTAACATCTGTCAGATTTCAGATTTATTTATTTCACCTTAATTATAACATTGGTTGTTTGTTACAGGCATGTCAATTTTTACAATATAAAACTTATAATAATTAAATTAAAATAATATAATTAAAAACATGTCAACTAAAAATTATAGGTTCCTAACTAAAACGGTGTCAAACTAACTTATAATAAAAGAAAATATAGAGGTGGAATATGTCAAATAATTGCGTCAAAGGAAGATTCTAATAAATTAAAATTCATAAATTCATTTAAACAAAAAAAAAAGCATGTCTTTCAAAAAACCATTTGATTTTTAGTTTAAAATCTGAAATATATACTAAATTTACAATAATTGTTGGCAGTTTATTGTACATTAGTAATTTATTATATTCTCCCTGCTTTTGCACTTTAGCTAGTCTTACTTTTGGTTCATATAATTTCTCCGTCATAAATAGGTATAGGAAACAATCACTTTGGTTGTAGATAGGTAGGTGTGTAATTTTGACGAAGAAAAGCGAAACTGAACCTAACCAATTGAAACTACCGCGTATGATCATCATCACACACAAAATAAAATTTTAAGATGTGTTGGCCTAAATGGCATTGCATTGCATCCCTGAAAATCGTTCGGGTGCGCGGAGGACTTCTAACATTTTCTAAATCCTGACATTTTATCACAATCCCCGGCATCCTGACAAGTGCCTCAAAACTAGTGTTGCCAGGTACTGTGTGTCAAATTTCGGAGCAGAAGGTTAAAATAATAAGGATTTTGGTTTTCAAATCGGTACAGCTACAATAGCTATAAAAATAACTGATTTTTATGAATCATCATTTGTTTAATCGGATGGTCATTTTTTTAACAGTCATGTAATTAATTGTCTATTATTTCTGTTAATAAAGGTATCATCATCATCATCCACAGCCCGACCTCACTCACTGCTGGGCATAAGCCTCCCCAAGCCGTCAATGGGTAAGACTAGCCCAGGATCATGGCAGATGACACAAACTTGGGGAGGCCTAATAAAGGTATTCCTTATAAAAATTAGGTATTTTTATTAGCCCCAACAGACAATTTATTCAACAATTTAGGTAAGTACATAGAATAGTTAGTGAAAAATCGTGACATTCGGCGTCCCGATCAAGGGTGAATCTGTCACCAGACCCCTAAAAAGCGAGACACCAACACTACTCAAAACCCTGATATCCGGTAACCCTATGTACCAGGCGCTGCATATTCTTCCTACCCAGATAGAGCTACTTAACACCAGTCAGCACAAAATAAACCTACAAACAAAAAAGCCTTTATAGAATACTTAATACGTAAATTAGTACATAGTACTTAAATAATGCAAATATATGTATTTTTTTTTCTTTGCTTAGTAATAAGCCATAGGTATCAGAGGTATTTGGCCTAAAAACTTCAAACTCATACGAACACGTCATGGTAAAATAAAGCCTGCTTTCAAGTAGTTATACAGATACATTTTACTATATTTTTTCAGAATTGAACTGTAATTCTCAGCAATAAAGCAATTATTGTTTTGCAAGTTACATTGGAAACTAACGTATAAAAAAACGTGGCCAATGTAACGTCGTCTCGCTAAAAAGCAACGCTAATATTTGTAAGCCATTGTGGCGAGTCCTTGTGGGTTGATAAAGTTACACTGTTATACACAGTTATAGTGCGACTTTATCTGTCCAACGATGTCACTAGTGTCTTTTGAACAGTCAAGGTGAGCTCCAGTTTTGTAATTGTCGCGATAAGTTTGCATTTTGTCCATTGACAGCCTTATTATAATATAAGCCAGCCCCTGCCAATGTCACTGTCACCACACACGCGAGATACGTGCTGTAGGTGTGAAAGCCTAGGCATAGACACTAACGCCGAGCTCCAAAACGTACCTATTTCGTGAAAAATAATTATGTCCATTCAAAGGTTGCCGGGAAGAGATCGCTTTTAACGATAAGGCCGCCCATTGTACCTATGATTTAATAATGGTGTACAATAAAGACTAAAATCTATCTATCTATGACACTAAACACCACCGCACACTACGCCCCGCCCCGCCAGAGCCCTCGAGCGGCACTCCTTAATATGGCTAACTGTTGAAAATAGCATTTAGCCAATACATAATGTTGGCTCTAGCTACTAGTTAGCTGCTTATCGTATCGACCGACTCACCTACGATTTATGTGTAAAACAAACATTCGCCAGTGGCCTTTGATGTCGAGCCATGTGGCTTCTATCGAGATACATTTCGTTTATTGATTGCAATTCTAACAGATTCTTCGTTTATATATTTTATTTTACTACTGAGCCAAAAACAATCGTGATCCTAACTAAACCTTTGAATTTAATATTTAGTTTCTACTTTATTGTTTATGGATTTTTTATTATTAAACGTACCCAACAAGCTGTAGCAAAAACACGTTATAAAACATTTTACTTATCTGAAAAGTCGTATTGTATCCTAACACAGTTTTATTTTAATATACAAGTAAGTATCTATTTTTACTTATAAAACGCAAAAATCTTGACCGCTTTGTTGAAACCCAATAATGTTATTTTTGAAGTAAACATTTCGTAAAATATCAATATTTCATAGTGGGCCAAATTACTTTAGTAGGAAAATAATTTCTAGTCACTGAATTAAATATATACCTCCTCGTTTTTGTAATTAGTTTACATTTTCGTAACAGTAGCGCACAATGTCTAACATACAGATTTTATCTAACCAATAAATCAGAAAAGTAATAAAACGTAACCTACTACCACGGCGGCAAATTAAGCGGAAAATCAGGAAAAGCATAACGGCAAGTGCAACCACAGCCATCTATCGCAAAACCTTGCAAAAACGAGTACGCCTACTCAACAATAGATGTCGCTATTCGCCACTTTTTGCAAGACTCATGCGGAAGGCTTTTGCTACTTGCCCCGAGATGGCGCAGTAAGCCGTTTTGGCAATGTTTACTGAAAAGTTTAGGCAAGCAATTCCGCTACTCAAAACTAGATGTCGTCGGTATCTGAAAAAGCTCGAAAGCTCGGGTCAAATTTTATTGTGGTTGATTATAATGTATTTTTAAATCATTGGTGATAATACAATTGATTTAAAATGATATTTTATAATTAATTGTATTATCAAGAATGATTTAATAAGTGAACTTTGATTTAAAATGATATTTTATAATCAAAGTTTACTTATTAAACGTTACGAGGTAATTACGAACCTAGGGTCGGAGTTTTATGGCCGCCGGAAGACCTACAGCATACAAGATATATAAATAAATATATGCATAAAACACAGTCAGACTGTACAAAAAAGACAGGTGGAAATTTTGAAAAATAATTATATCACTATGCTTCCCTTCACCTACTTGGGGACGAAACTTAAGCATGCTAACAATAATGCTAAACAATCTAAATCAATAACGTAACTTAGAAATCTTATCAATAAACGAATCTATATTTTATTATCTAAATCAATAAACTTAACTTAGAAACCTTTCATGATTTATTTCAATCACTAGCCGTTGCCCGCGCCTCGTACGCGTTATACTACTAAACGTGTAGGTAACATAGAAATAAAGCTAAACTCGCGAGTTTAGCTTTATTTCTTGACACCCCATTTTTATCCCATGGGGAACTGATTTATGGGATAAAAGGTAGCCGATGTGGTAATCCAGGTTATAATCTACGTATATCGATTTCATTGAAAACGGTTCAGCCGTTACGACGTGATTCATTTATATATATTTATATATATATATATAAATGAATTGTTGTTCGTTAGTCTCGCTAAAACTCGATAACGGCTGGACCGATTTGGCTAATGAGGATCCGTAATTTTATAGAAAATGCAATATAACTAGTACCCACGTAATTCTTTAAGACATATAAATGATATATCTTTTTGAATTATCAAAATCGGACCATTATTTACGAAGATATCAGGTAGTAAACTTATGCCGTTCCTCCCGCTAAAAGTCAATGTACGGGGGTGCGTGTGACGTCACTACGACGGAACCGAGCGTAAGCGGCACTCTTAGGGCGTAGAGGCCACGCGTTTGTTCACTACATTTGTCAATTTGTTTACTTACAGACTTGTTAGAGTATAAGTGAGTGTGTAAAAAACGTACATAAGATGAGTACTAATAAATTAGACCTGGTTTTGTTCAAGCTCAATCAGATAACCTTCCAACAGTGGATTCTTTCATGGTATTTGATTACCTAGGTAATCATTCTCAGTAATCTAGGTAATCAAGTTCAAGAGCGCTGAAATCCGTGGTTGGAAACTACAAGGGCAAGGGTGCTGCTTATTTATCTACGTACATAGGTGCTTATTAGTAATCTTTAGGTCTACGCTATTAGTTGTAGGTAAAGTACCTACAATGTTAAGTATATGTACAGGGATGTATTCAGAACGTTTGAGGTAAGTGTAAAAAGAACTAATGTAAAATTAAACTTTTTAAACTTGGCCTAAATGGCATTGCATTGCATCCCTGAAAATCGTTCGGGTGCGCGGAGGACTTCTAACATTTTCTAAATCCTGACATTTTATCACAATCCCCGGCATCCTGACAAGTGCCTCAAAACTAGTGTTGCCAGGTACTGTGTGTCAAATTTCGGAGCAGAAGGTTAAAATAATAAGGATTTTGGTTTTCAAATCGGTACAGCTACAATAGCTATAAAAATAACTGATTTTTATGAATCATCATTTGTTTAATCGGATGGTCATTTTTTTAACAGTCATGTAATTAATTGTCTATTATTTCTGTTAATAAAGGTATCATCATCATCATCCACAGCCCGACCTCACTCACTGCTGGGCATAAGCCTCCCCAAGCCGTCAATGGGTAAGACTAGCCCAGGATCATGGCAGATGACACAAACTTGGGGAGGCCTAATAAAGGTATTCCTTATAAAAATTAGGTATTTTTATTAGCCCCAACAGACAATTTATTCAACAATTTAGGTAAGTACATAGAATAGTTAGTGAAAAATCGTGACATTCGGCGTCCCGATCAAGGGTGAATCTGTCACCAGACCCCTAAAAAGCGAGACACCAACACTACTCAAAACCCTGATATCCGGTAACCCTATGTACCAGGCGCTGCATATTCTTCCTACCCAGATAGAGCTACTTAACACCAGTCAGCACAAAATAAACCTACAAACAAAAAAGCCTTTATAGAATACTTAATACGTAAATTAGTACATAGTACTTAAATAATGCAAATATATGTATTTTTTTTTCTTTGCTTAGTAATAAGCCATAGGTATCAGAGGTATTTGGCCTAAAAACTTCAAACTCATACGAACACGTCATGGTAAAATAAAGCCTGCTTTCAAGTAGTTATACAGATACATTTTACTATATTTTTTCAGAATTGAACTGTAATTCTCAGCAATAAAGCAATTATTGTTTTGCAAGTTACATTGGAAACTAACGTATAAAAAAACGTGGCCAATGTAACGTCGTCTCGCTAAAAAGCAACGCTAATATTTGTAAGCCATTGTGGCGAGTCCTTGTGGGTTGATAAAGTTACACTGTTATACACAGTTATAGTGCGACTTTATCTGTCCAACGATGTCACTAGTGTCTTTTGAACAGTCAAGGTGAGCTCCAGTTTTGTAATTGTCGCGATAAGTTTGCATTTTGTCCATTGACAGCCTTATTATAATATAAGCCAGCCCCTGCCAATGTCACTGTCACCACACACGCGAGATACGTGCTGTAGGTGTGAAAGCCTAGGCATAGACACTAACGCCGAGCTCCAAAACGTACCTATTTCGTGAAAAATAATTATGTCCATTCAAAGGTTGCCGGGAAGAGATCGCTTTTAACGATAAGGCCGCCCATTGTACCTATGATTTAATAATGGTGTACAATAAAGACTAAAATCTATCTATCTATGACACTAAACACCACCGCACACTACGCCCCGCCCCGCCAGAGCCCTCGAGCGGCACTCCTTAATATGGCTAACTGTTGAAAATAGCATTTAGCCAATACATAATGTTGGCTCTAGCTACTAGTTAGCTGCTTATCGTATCGACCGACTCACCTACGATTTATGTGTAAAACAAACATTCGCCAGTGGCCTTTGATGTCGAGCCATGTGGCTTCTATCGAGATACATTTCGTTTATTGATTGCAATTCTAACAGATTCTTCGTTTATATATTTTATTTTACTACTGAGCCAAAAACAATCGTGATCCTAACTAAACCTTTGAATTTAATATTTAGTTTCTACTTTATTGTTTATGGATTTTTTATTATTAAACGTACCCAACAAGCTGTAGCAAAAACACGTTATAAAACATTTTACTTATCTGAAAAGTCGTATTGTATCCTAACACAGTTTTATTTTAATATACAAGTAAGTATCTATTTTTACTTATAAAACGCAAAAATCTTGACCGCTTTGTTGAAACCCAATAATGTTATTTTTGAAGTAAACATTTCGTAAAATATCAATATTTCATAGTGGGCCAAATTACTTTAGTAGGAAAATAATTTCTAGTCACTGAATTAAATATATACCTCCTCGTTTTTGTAATTAGTTTACATTTTCGTAACAGTAGCGCACAATGTCTAACATACAGATTTTATCTAACCAATAAATCAGAAAAGTAATAAAACGTAACCTACTACCACGGCGGCAAATTAAGCGGAAAATCAGGAAAAGCATAACGGCAAGTGCAACCACAGCCATCTATCGCAAAACCTTGCAAAAACGAGTACGCCTACTCAACAATAGATGTCGCTATTCGCCACTTTTTGCAAGACTCATGCGGAAGGCTTTTGCTACTTGCCCCGAGATGGCGCAGTAAGCCGTTTTGGCAATGTTTACTGAAAAGTTTAGGCAAGCAATTCCGCTACTCAAAACTAGATGTCGTCGGTATCTGAAAAAGCTCGAAAGCTCGGGTCAAATTTTATTGTGGTTGATTATAATGTATTTTTAAATCATTGGTGATAATACAATTGATTTAAAATGATATTTTATAATTAATTGTATTATCAAGAATGATTTAATAAGTGAACTTTGATTTAAAATGATATTTTATAATCAAAGTTTACTTATTAAACGTTACGAGGTAATTACGAACCTAGGGTCGGAGTTTTATGGCCGCCGGAAGACCTACAGCATACAAGATATATAAATAAATATATGCATAAAACACAGTCAGACTGTACAAAAAAGACAGGTGGAAATTTTGAAAAATAATTATATCACTATGCTTCCCTTCACCTACTTGGGGACGAAACTTAAGCATGCTAACAATAATGCTAAACAATCTAAATCAATAACGTAACTTAGAAATCTTATCAATAAACGAATCTATATTTTATTATCTAAATCAATAAACTTAACTTAGAAACCTTTCATGATTTATTTCAATCACTAGCCGTTGCCCGCGCCTCGTACGCGTTATACTACTAAACGTGTAGGTAACATAGAAATAAAGCTAAACTCGCGAGTTTAGCTTTATTTCTTGACACCCCATTTTTATCCCATGGGGAACTGATTTATGGGATAAAAGGTAGCCGATGTGGTAATCCAGGTTATAATCTACGTATATCGATTTCATTGAAAACGGTTCAGCCGTTACGACGTGATTCATTTATATATATTTATATATATATATATAAATGAATTGTTGTTCGTTAGTCTCGCTAAAACTCGATAACGGCTGGACCGATTTGGCTAATGAGGATCCGTAATTTTATAGAAAATGCAATATAACTAGTACCCACGTAATTCTTTAAGACATATAAATGATATATCTTTTTGAATTATCAAAATCGGACCATTATTTACGAAGATATCAGGTAGTAAACTTATGCCGTTCCTCCCGCTAAAAGTCAATGTACGGGGGTGCGTGTGACGTCACTACGACGGAACCGAGCGTAAGCGGCACTCTTAGGGCGTAGAGGCCACGCGTTTGTTCACTACATTTGTCAATTTGTTTACTTACAGACTTGTTAGAGTATAAGTGAGTGTGTAAAAAACGTACATAAGATGAGTACTAATAAATTAGACCTGGTTTTGTTCAAGCTCAATCAGATAACCTTCCAACAGTGGATTCTTTCATGGTATTTGATTACCTAGGTAATCATTCTCAGTAATCTAGGTAATCAAGTTCAAGAGCGCTGAAATCCGTGGTTGGAAACTACAAGGGCAAGGGTGCTGCTTATTTATCTACGTACATAGGTGCTTATTAGTAATCTTTAGGTCTACGCTATTAGTTGTAGGTAAAGTACCTACAATGTTAAGTATATGTACAGGGATGTATTCAGAACGTTTGAGGTAAGTGTAAAAAGAACTAATGTAAAATTAAACTTTTTAAACTTATGAATCTTTATTCATAGTTATAGTTTTATTCGTGTTCTTAGTATCTTGATAAACGAACGTTGTTTTTGTTGTTGTTAATCTTTTCGCGGATGACTTTTTAACCAACTTTCACTTTATACAGTGCAGGGTTCTCTGCACTTACTGATCATTCTCATTATTATTACTATCTCGGCCATTGTAACCAATCATTAATTCGGTATGTACTTACTTAGGATGGGTTGAATACCTATAAATAACTAGTGGTTCGCCCCGAACTGAGATCTCGCGAGTCTCCCATAAAAACAAAACAATATTATTCGTAATCTTTGACTATCAAAATAGTGCCACGAAATGAATAACCAACGTACTTGACCTACAGTTTCATTCATATTACAGGTAACGGGACTTCATGTTTTTGGTTATACTTTTTTGGGGTAAAAATTATTAGCAGTTATTCTGGATTTCAGACTTTTGCCTATATTTGTGTAACTAAAGCTACACTCATACAAAATTTCAGCACTGTTGGGTCACTGGTGTACCCTGTAAATTTTCTCAAAGTTCAGTTTATATTATGGCTAATAACTTAAAAACTACAAAGTTTAAACTAAAAATAAAAACGGGGTCGAAATGTACTTACAAAGACCTTTTATTAAACGTGCCGTCTGACTGGATAGTCCCATTTTGTTTTTTTTACCTCTCTTGAGCCCCAATATCTTAACAACCCCCCCACATTTTTAGCTCATTGAATCACACCAAAATTGTGCCATCACTACCTACATATATATCAAATTTCACGATGATCGGATAAACGCATTAAAAGTTATCCTCGGACAAACAAACATACATACATACAACGCCGATTTGCCCAAGTTGATTTGGAGATCTCGCTTCGCTCGATCAATAATTTGTTTTTTACTCCACTATCATATGTTTTTACTTATATATATTTTTATTCCGTTTTATTTACATATTACAGATCTGCTCGTGAAACCTATGGAGATGATGCTGTAGGATTTTTCCAAGTCCAGAGGTCGGGACATGTTTGTACAGTAAAAGCAAAAATAACGCCTGAACATAGAATAAAAAGTAAGGCCTATTGCTGCACATTTACATGTGATGAAAAAGAGGAGACCGTTTTGAACGTGGAATGTCTAGACTGTGCTTTTTTTTATCATCTCTTTTTACAACAGAATACCATTTTTTACGAAGTTCTGGGTCTTTTGGCACGTTAAAAAATAGTTTTTCTGGTGTTTTAATAGAAGTGTTTGTACATTTCGGCACTATACAACATTTATACACAATTAAAAAGGTGAATTAGACACAAATCAGACCCTTAGTTTCTTTTAAAGTCACAACTAACCAAACAAAACACTGCGCGCTCTAACGCTGCCAACGGCTAACAGGCGGCGACCGTCCCAGTGACGTCACAGCTATCGCGGTGGCCGTTCAGTGAACTTCGCTAATAATTTGGTCCTAATCATAACTTCGTAAATTTTTGTCGTAGAACAAAAATTTTTGCACTATATGTTAAGGATTTCTTAGCTCTGTACATCTGCATTCTCAACCAAAAACGTTACTGATCCTCATTTTGGTATTGAATTATTTGTGTAAGTCCAGAGAAGGTTTAAAAGGTAAATAAATATAAAAATGCTCGGAGTTAAATTAAAAAAAAAACAATTTGGGTTTTCGTTTGATGTGTCCCCTGTCGTTCAGAAATCAAATTGAAAGAATAGTTTAAAATGAACGACGGCGACGTTTAAAATGAAATGTATAGGTGACGTACATTGGCAGCCCGCGTCATATGCATTTCCAGGGACGGTACGAAGTTTGGCAGGTCAGCTAGTTGTAAATAAATAACTCTGACATTGTTCTTAGATGCAAAAACGTTATAATAAAATGAATGTGTAAAGCTTTAACATTGCATGCGCTAAACGCTGAATATGGCTGCGCCTACGCAACAACTGCACAACACCTTGTTATTACGCAATAAATACAATTTGATTTGATTTCATCAAAATCGTTTCAGCCATTACGACGTAAATGAATGAATGAATGAAAATGAATGACATGATTGAGTAACAAGCACTTAAATATACAAACATCCAAACTTTCGCATTTATAATATTAGTATGATTTCGCACGCGCAACGACTCCCGATTGTTGAGTAGGGAATTGGTACATATTGGTAAATACATATCGAGAAGAGTGAAAGAAATTCGGGAAGACCTTTGTCCAGTGGCATAGTTACAAGAGGTTAGTTAGAAACCTACTGATAAGATTTTACCGCGCGAAATGGATCAGTGGGTTATTCTGAGCAGTTTAAATAATTTGATTTTAGTTTACACAATAATGGTACAACGCGGTCACATTAACTCGACGCATAGCTGGAATGCGAGTCCCGCTCGTTTCTCCCCGCATTCCCTTTTCTCGCCCGGCAAGTGTCAGTACGGTCAGCAAAAAAAAAGATGATGGAAAAAGATGGCCTGACTGACGACTTCGTACAAGAACTGGTCATCAATTTAGGAGGAGAGGAGACATCAGATAGCAGCAGTGAAAGTGAGAGCGAGAGTGAAGGCGAAGTCAGTTTTAATGACAACTTTCAATCCATTGTTTATAGCGATGATGACTAAAAGATAATCGACTACATTCCTGTCGAAAAATGCCAAATAAATAATTATTAATTGGGTAGCCATACAACAAATGTGTGTTTTTCCTATTTTATGCTCAATATTAATAACGGTAACAGGTAGACACCTTAAGTTTTCACAGAATATGTAGTTGTATATTACCTTTCAAAATAAATAAATATTTTTTATTCATTTAACAAACTTCATTTTTAAGGAATTATTACTCGATCTTAATAAACAGGTAGAAACTTATCTTTTATAGATGATGGTTCGGAACCTTTCGTGCAGGAGTCCGACTAGCACTTGGCCGGTTTTTTTTGCACACCGTACTTGAGCGCCAAAATGACGTCACATGGTCAAGCGTCTAGTTAATGTGACCGCGTTGTACAATTGTTCACTTTTGACAATGATTGGAAAAGTAGAGTCCGTCCAATTTTATAGTGGGACACTACGCGACGCTAACTGCTTGCAAATATTACAACAGTTGGAGGAAAAACTTGAAGATCAACCTTTAGATCTAACTCGTAGGATGTGGTTTCAAATAGACGGGGCACCCGCCCACAACAGCCACCCATGAACCCGCCTAAATTATATTTTTGGCGAACATTTGGCACTCATTGTCCCGATAAGTGGCTAGCTAGATCACCTGACTTAACCCCATTGGATTTTATTGGATTTTTTATGGGATTGCTTAAAGATCTACTGTACAATAAGAAATACAACACTGTTATAACAGCCGCGAGTGAACCTTTCTATAACATACCGAATTTACAACTAAGAAATATTTTTTGTAATCGTATTTATTTGCATTTTTTCTTGCACTTTTAACATGTATCTAAAACTTATACATGAAAATGCTTTAGTAAAATACTGTGTCGCAGTTTCCAGCGCCCGTACTAACAACAGAACAAAATGCCACAAACAACAGACTCCAAAAGAGAGCCTATCTATGCATTCGTGAAGGTGAGGTGATTTTGAACATATCACACTAATATGTAAAAGTTTGGCTGTTTGTTACTCAATCACGTCGTAACGGCTGAACCGATTAAGATGAAATTTAGTATATACGTAAGTTAATACCTGTATTACCATATAGTTTACCGTTTATCCCTTAAATCAGATTCCATGGGATAATAATGGGATGATAAGTCAAGTTTCAACAGCGAGTTTAGCTTTATTTCTAGGTTACCTACACATGTAGTGGTGCAAGGCGTAAGTAGTCGCGGGCAACAGCTAGTTGAAATATAAATCAAGGTATCTGCGCTCCGTCTCTGTATTCAGTTCAGCTATCTGGGTGACTGTGCGTTTTCACCAGACATGAGCTACGTGAGTAACTCAACTAAAATCACTTCCATTTTCATTATGCTTCCTGGATGTTGAACCAGCTTATGGCCCACCTGATGTTAAGTGATAACCGTCCATTTGCTATAACAGAGAATTGCCTCGTAAGTTAAATAAATAACATGTAGATCATCCTTGTAAATGTTATTTGAGTTTGATGACACTAAGCTAAAAATGCCTATTTTTATTGTTTTATCTTTTTTTAGACATAAAAATGTTACTAATGTATAATTAACTATAATTTTAAAGCAATCTGATAAAAATGGCTAAAAAACTTTTTATATTTTAAATCTCTAACTTCTATAGTTTAGAAAAAAATAAATTTTAAAAGTGTACTAATTATTTTAGCAGGCCAGTGTATATTAGTTGTTGTCTAGTCTTGTATCTATTTCCTTTAAATTTTGTTTTCATTATGTGTTACCATTATAAGAGTTTAAATATTTAGTTTACATTTAACTATTCCTCTTAGTCTGTTTACGTTTTTTATGAAGTATGTTATGGTGGAAACTTCACTGGTTTTAGTAATAACTTTATATATACCTATTTGTATTCTCTATTGTACTGGAAAAAAATACAGCAAAAGAGGATTAAAAAGCTTTGTTTGCGCATAGTCTGAACGTATTCCCTTCGCTAGATTATTATTGTTAAATTTTTAAAATATCTAATCTGATAATGTTCTTACAACATAAGACATAAAGTTATTATACATTTGGTCGTGCTCGAGCCGTCGTACAGTGCGGACGTCTCTGGGGCGTCGTTACGCTGCCCGTTGAATATACGAAGATTCGATCGTCGTTAGTGGTCGAGGCAACATCGCCTATAAAAGGCTCCTCAGATCGCGCGGCACGCATTCGATCGTCGTTAGTGGTCGCCGCTATAGCATGCAGCGGCCACACCTTAGGAACCTAGGCTGGTAGAGGGGGGCTCGAGTGCCGAAACACTTTGTTGTAGCAACGGCGTGTTTCGGCCCTCGAGTCGGCACGGTCACTCCCCGTGCTAGTGCTCGTTGCTTCGGCGTCAACGCAATCCACCTCAAGTGGCGAGGCAACCAGGCAACTGTAGAAGGCCTGAAGGTAGCGATAGGAGTTTTTTATCGTTGCCAGATACTGCGTCCTGTTCCCTTCCAGTCGTAGCGGTTCTCCGTTCCACTGGGTCAAGGGGAGTAAGGAGGAGAGGGTGCATCTGTGTACGGCGCGCACACTTATGCAACTTAATATATCCTGCGCATCTGACTTGGCTTTGTCATTCCGAGTTTAAAAAAGTCCTGGGCTTGGTCTAATACCTGGACACGGGTGGCCTAAGGAGAGGAGAGTGGTCGCTCTAGCACTGCATCGGGGTGACAGTGTGGTTCGGCAGCACTCTTTGAGACAAAGCAGCTTTATTTAGAGAGGCACTGCTTTCCTCGCTCAGCCGGGGAGGGGGCTAGAAAAGGTGCCCCAAACAAACGCTCATTCCTCGCAATAAGAATAAATCTAAAAACATGCAGATGAATATGACTTTTGGTGCGTGGAATGTACGTACTCTTTTAGACCGACCCAACAACCTCTGCCCAGAACGTAAAACCGCCATTGTGGCTCGCGAGCTCAAACGCTATGACGTCGACATAGCCGCTCTCAGCGAAACACATCTAGCTGACGAAGGTGAGCTTGTTGAACGTGGTGGTGGGTACACTTTCTTCTGGAAAGGCACACCAGCTTCTGAGCCTAGACGGTCAGGAGTAGGCTTTGCTATTAAAACTACTTTAGCCTCTAAGTTGGAAGAACATCCAGTTGCTATCTCTGATCGTGTCATGTCCTTACGTTTCCATCTTCGAAACAATAAATACTTAAATGTTATCAGCGTATATTCGCCAACACTCGACAAAAGTGATGACGTCAAGGACAAATTTTATGAGGAAGTGTCAGAAGTGCTGACTAAAATCCGGCGCTGTGAGAAAGTTTTGCTTCTTGGCGACTTTAATGCTCGCGTCGGACGTGATTTTGAAGCTTGGCCTCGGGTGATAGGGCGACATGGCATTGGTAACATGAACAGTAATGGGCAACTGTTACTAAGCCTCTGTTCCCAATTTCATCTGGGTATTACCAATACCATGTTTAGACTCCCAAATAAATACAAAACTACCTGGATGCACCCAAGGTCCAAGCATTGGCATCTTATTGATTATGCTATAGTCCGTCAACGGGATATAGCGGATGTCAAAGTAACGAGAGTAATGAGGGGCGCAAACTGTTGGTCGGATCACCGACTTGTTGTTACAAAACTATTTTTGCGTCTTAGCCCTTGCCGTAGACCTCGCAGGGCTAAGCCTAACTGTCTCCATCTGAAAAAGCTAGAGTCTGCTGAAATATTGGCAAATTACAGGGAAGCTGTCAATACCTTTACAGCAGGCATACACCCCGAAGATGAACAGTTAGACGAGGGCTGGAAACTGTTAACTACAAATACCATCAATGCGGCTACTGAGATCTTAGGCCAAAAACCTCGTGTCTGTGAAGACTGGTTTGACGAAAATGATAATACATTGACAGTCGCCCTAGAAAAACACCGCCAGCTCCTTCGAAAGGGAAATTAGACAACTGCTTCTGAAAAAATAAAGGAGAGTACGAGCCAAATAAGGAGACTAACTCGAAACGCAAAAGATGAGTGGTGGCTGAACAAGGTTCGCTATATTCAGTGGCTTGCTGATTCGAATAGACTCGGCGATTTCTTTAACGAGATTAAAAAGTTAGTAGGAAGTCCACATCGAGTAAACGTACCACTGAAATCACTTTCAGGTACCCTCCTGGTAAGTAAAGGAGAAGTTCTTACTCGCTGGGCAGAACACTATAACAGCTTACTCAATGTGGATCGTTCTGCTGACATAAACTATTTAGCATCACTTCCTGCCTTACCACAAGCCGTAGATCTGGATCAGCCTCCTTCTCTTGAGGAAGTTATCATCGCCATCAAAGCGCAGAAAAACAATAAGGCTGTCGGCATCGATAACATACCAGGAGAACTATTAAAATATGGCGGAGATGAGTTGCACTACAAGATTTGGCAATTTTTCCAGCGCATGTGGGAAATGGAGTTCGTTCCTCCTAGTTTTGGCGTATCACTAATTTGCTCTTTGTATAAAAATAAAGGTGATCGATCTGTTTGCAACTCTTATAGGGGTATATCACTTCTGTCTACTCCAGGAAAAACTTTTGCCAGAGTACTCTTAAATCGTCTTATGGAGCTCTCTGAAAGTATATTGCCTGAAACGCAATTTGGGTTTAGACCCAATCGCGGCACATGCGAGGCCATATTCTCTCTTAGACAACTGCAAGAGAAAAGCAGGGAACAGTGTCAACCTCTGTTTCTCTGTTTTGTTGATCTGGAGAAAGCTTTTGACAGTGTACCTCGCGAAGCTTTGTGGATTGTGCTTTCGAAACTTGGTTGCACCGACAAATTTATACGCTTGATAAGACTTCTTCACGACAACATGACTTGTTGCGTAACCGTCAATGGTGAGCAGACAGAGCAATTCCCTGTCACTTGTGGTGTAAAACAAGGCTGTGTATTAGCACCCACTCTTTTTGCTCTGTACTTTTCCGTTGTCGTGAGGGAGACTTTACAAGCCAACACCGAAGGGATCCGCATACGTTTTCGCACAGATGGCAGTATCTTTAACCTGGCTAGGTTAAAAGCGCACACAAAGGTATCGTATGACCTCATTACCGAATTGATGTATGCTGATGACCTATGTTTCGTTGCGGAATCTTCTGAGGGACTCCAGGACTTGATGACTCGGCTTGACGCTGCGTGCTGTAGATTTGGCCTCAAAATTAATATTACAAAGACAGAGGTGATGGCCATGGACACTGTTAACCAAGCTCCACTGAATCTGCAAATCGATGGAAAGCCCATAAAACAGGTCGATACATTCAGATATCTGGGAAGCAGCATAACAACAAAATGCGACCTTGACTCGGAGATCAACAGCAGACTTGGCTCCGCTATGGCTGCTTTTGGTAAACTACGAGTCCAGGTATTTCGCTCCCATAACATCAAATTGAGTACCAAGATTAAGGTGTATATGGCTATTGTACTTCCTAACATCTTGTACTCGTCAGAGACATGGTGCCTGTATCGCAGACACATACGCACGTTAGACAGATTCCATCTGAAATGCCTCCGCGACATTCTTAACATCAAGTGGTCGGATCGGGTCCGTAATACCGATGTTCTACGACGGGCTAATGTCTGTGGCATAGAGGCATATTTGATGCGGCGTCAGCTGCGTTGGTGCGGGCACCTGTCTCGGATGTCTGATGAGCGAAGGGCGAAACGCATTTTCTTCTGTGAACTAGAACATGGTAAGCGGAAACGCGGAGGTCAGTTCCTACGTTTCAAAGACGTACAGAAGAGGCACATGAAGAGGTGTTGTATCGATCCGTCGCGCTGGGAGGCTCTCGCTGAAAAACGACCTGAATGGAGGCGTCATGGTTAGGACAAAGTGTACGAGTTTGAAGAAGAAAGGAGGCAAGAACTAGACTTAAAACGAGATCAGCTTAAAAGTCGACCGCCGGCTAATATCAATTACAACTACATTAATGGCGCCTTAACTTGTGTTCATTGTAACCGGACTTTTAGCGCAAAAATAGGGTACATCAGCCACATACAGGCTAAACACCTAGGCCAATAATCACAAAGTCAAGTCTCTGTAGCCGAAATCGGCTAGGAGGATTATTATTATTATTATACATTTATTTATTATTAATCAAAAACACAAAAATGAAAAAAAAATACACAAACTTACTTTTTATGAAAACTAAAAATAAATTTCAACTTTTGTATGTAGCTCTCAATATATTAAATCCAGCCCGTTCATCACCAGTTTCAGACTTCGCCTAAGTGAACCTGAAAATAAACTCACGCATAGCCCTTTCGGCAATCCTCGTAGGTAGAAGAAGATAACGTTAGTTTAACATTTACTCAGAGGTATTAGCCTGGAAAATTACCCTGTCCTGTTACTCTTAGGTCAACAGTGGGAAGGTTCAGTGAATCAAAACTTCATGGAAAATGCTCGATCAATGGGCATTGTAATGGTTTCTGCAAACCCGCCTGTGTTTGATTGTAGAGATAACCTTGTAAAAACCCACATGGCTTGCGACTTATGACGTCAGAGCTTTATACAGCTAGCTCACTGCGAGAGCTTTGACCAATCCAATCAAATAGTATAAGAAAATGAAATCAATTGTAGTAACATTACAAAACTCCTCTCCATCCAAAGGTTGCTTGAAAGAAATCGTAAAAGCGAAAGGATAACCTACTTGTTGCCTTGTTAAAAAATATTTTTGTTAGTTTCTTTTGTTCAATAAAGTGTTTTAATTCATTCATCAAATGAACTCTTTTATCACCTCAAATCGGAATCATCCAGACGCCGGATAGATAAATAGATAGATACTCATTATTTAATTACCACACAAACATTAAAATTGCTGTTACAGGCATGATCTTAAAAACCCTGTTTAACATATTGTGTTGTGTAGTCATAATTATGGGCTACATAATTGCTTGAAATAAATGTAGACAGACAGGTATTTTTATTAATACGCCTCCTAGTGAGAAATTTTAAATAATTAATTAATAAATAAATTAATAATTAATTAATAAATAAATTAATAATTAATTAATAAATAAATTAATAATTAATTAATAAATAAATTAATAATTAATTAATAAATAAATTAATAATTAATTAATAAATAAATTAATAATTAATTAATAAATAAATTAATAATTAATTAATAAATAAATTAAGAATAATTTTATAAATATATGAACATTAATTTAATAATTATATTAATAATAATTTAATAAATGTATTAATAATAATTTATTAATTATAATTTAATATAATTAAAATATTAAGAAAATACTCAAACAATATATGAAAAATGTATATCATCATTAATTCAATTAATTCAACTAATTCAATTAATTCAACGCACGAATTTCTAGTACGTTTTATCTCATGTTAAATAAATAAAATAAATTATAATTTGAATTTTGCTTTTAAATAATTGCAACAGTATGGTAATAAATATAAAATTTGGCATTTGTATTTACAAAAATAAAT
Source organism: Philereme vetulata (assembly GCA_918857605.2). Classification (NCBI taxonomy): domain Eukaryota; kingdom Metazoa; phylum Arthropoda; class Insecta; order Lepidoptera; family Geometridae; genus Philereme; species Philereme vetulata. Next base: position 8,469,324 of record OU975455.1, on the reverse strand, counting down.
TCAGACCAAATCTTGTTTCTTAAATTAAACAAACAATGTAAAGTTTTCTTTAGAACTTCAAAAAACGATTTTTAAACAAAAAAAATGCAAAAAATTATTATTTTTGATACATTCTATTCGCAAGGAACGCTTCGCTTCGATTCGAGCCGTTTGTAGTGTGCTATCTGAATCGTTCGGCTGACGTAATGCACTGGAGGTGTGTCGATGTGAAACGTCACGGCAAGGCTTAGGTCGGGGCCGGAATGTATAAGATCTTACATAACTCTACTCACTTATTCATGCAATAAGGATATTGTTGTAAGATTCATTTAATATTAAAAGAAGTCGTTTTTTTCCATTGCTGGAAAAACTTGTCCTGTGACATGGTGAACCAAAAAAGAGATATTGCGGGTTCGATTCCCGTTGTACGAGAAATCTTTTCATTTAGTATTTTGTTCCGGGTCTAGGGACGGCTTATGCAATGATGCATAAACGTATTTAGTGGCTAAATGTGATTTAGAGAGTTGTCAAATCATACAAGTACGTCAAATGTAAACCAGTTTAATGGCTAAATACGTTAAGGGATCGCTGTGCAAGCCAGACTAAATGTACATTTTGAAAGTATTAATAAGTTTTTTTTACAAACTTTTTATTAACTTGCAATGTACGAGTATGTACACACGGCTACACATCAAGCTATACAATTCCAGTATAAGGTGACCTCTCATTCTACGAAAAGCCTACACAATGCGAGGTCAGCTTATATTGGAAATGTATAGCTTGATGTTTAGCCGTGTGTACGTTTGTCCGGGTGGAATCTTGCAACTGAATTTTAAACCCGTTCCCCTCAACCGATAGAGCTGAAATTTAGAATACTTAAGTAACTTCGGTGACAATATAATAATACGGTACCATGGAGATAATCTCATGATGGAAACATATGCTGGACAACGGAACTTCTGAATGGATAATAGTAGGCTACTAGTGTTTGGGCTCATTTGAATCTGCTTGCGGTTCCGATTATGAATTTTATAAAAGCTTTTGAAAAGTAATTTTTCAACAAAAAACGTATTATATTAAAATCGATTATTTTATAAGTAGCTTTATTTGTTTTCACCAAATATCGCCAACTCGCAAAAACCAGCTTTTATTTAAGCAATGAAACCCAGGAATAACCTTCAAATCGAACCATTTGTTTAAGCCACATGGCCCGATTCCACTGACAGACGTAATAAATGTATTGACGTGGACGAACAGACTTGACCTACACAACAAAACACAATTATATCACATACTTCTAGGCGAGATATGTATATAGGTGACACATGACTGTATCAAATTAAAAAAAACCACTGTTGGATAATAGGTCTCCTCTATATTAACTACTAGCTGACCAATCCGCAGCTTCACACGCGTAGTTTCTCAATAAAAATATTACCCTCCTTTGCGCAGTTAGGTAAAAAGTAGCCTATGTTACTCAGAGTAAATGTAGCTTTCCAATGGTGAAAGAACTTTTGAAGTCGGACTTGTAGGTTTTGAGTTTATTCATTACAAACTTACACAAAAAAATACAAATCTTTCCTCTTTATAATATTAGTATAGAGATTAAGCCACTCTCATAGAGCTGCACTATTCTCATCCAATGCTGATTACACTTAACACTTCCTTTGCGGGTTTCTCTACACAAATATAAAGTTCATTGAAACCAAATTTCACCCTTATTTAATATAAAAACCGGCCAAGTGCGAGTTGGACTCGCGCACGAAGGGTTCCGTACCATTATCTATAAAAACGGCAAAAAAATCACATTTCTTGTATGGGAGCCCCCCTTAAATATTTGTGTTATTTTAATGTAATTATTTATTTTTAAAGTGAACATATAACTAAAAATGCTGTGAATGTTTTAAGCGTCTACCTGTTGCCGTTATCAATATCGAGCTAAAACGAGCAGAAAACAGTCACGTTTGTTGTATGAGAGCCCCCCTTAAATATTTATTTTATTCTGTTTTTAGTATTTGATGTTACAGCGGCAACAGAAATATATCATCTGTGAAAATTTTAACTGTCCACCTATCACGGTTCATGAGATACAGCCTGGTGACAGACGGGCAGACAGACAGCGGAGCCTCAGTAATAGCGTGCCGTTTTTCCCTTTGGGTACGGACTCCTAAAATAGGTCATGAAAGGTCGTGCCTTACATATTGTGTTATATATTTAAATTATGACTTGTGTATAGGGTTGTTACTGTGGTCATGTTTTATTTAAAAGAAGAGAAAATACTCAAGGACGGAGAAAGGAAGGGAATCGGACATGCCGATGAGCTTAGTCCAAACCTAAATACCTTAAAAATAAGTCATCTCTAAAGACGAGCCACACGGTGCGTACGGTACCGGCGCTACATAATTAACCGTAATTCATAATTAATTTATTGTCTGTGGGGTAATAAATTTGATGAATGAGCTTATAGCATAGAGCTATACCAAGTTCTGTCAGTTTAGCTTAAAACAATGTGTTATAATTATGTATCTAAATATTACTTGCTCAATATAATACACAGCTTATTATCATAATCAGTTAAAAAATGATTAAAACGATAGACAAGTACAGCAAATCAAAAAAAAATTACAATGGATTTCAATATTTAAATACAATAAGTTTTCGACGCGTTTCGCGTTTGTGGGCGGCACGCGTTGCTGCGTGTTTGTTTCTTTTGTGTGTGCACTCCTCCCAGACTCCTCTCGCTTGGTACCGGAGAGCACCGGTATCAAAATTCTGTTTCAGGAAAGAAGTTTCTTAGCCTGAGCGCTTGTATATGTGCTAAAAGGATCGAAAATATATATTTTTAACGTTATTTTCACCTGATAACCTTCCATCAAATACAAATACAAATGTTTTTTTTCCATAACTTCCATTAAACGATTTAACCATCAAACGGCCACGAGATTTTATTTTTATTTTATTTATTTTATTTTATATAATAATACTGAGATTCACTGTTACAATATACGTAAGTTTATCATACATAAGTTTTAAGAAATAAATATTATGACATTCTCTTGTCAATACAACTATGAAAATCTGATGTTTTTTCCCAAAAATATTAATTTGTTTAGAAAAACTAGCGACAATCATAATTTTAATACTGGAAATAAAAATAAACTCGCTGTTGCCTTTTGTAGACTCCAAAAAGTTAATAAATCGTTTAAAGGGCAAGGTGTTCGCTTTTATATCAAAATCCCAAGTGATGTACAAAAATTGACAATTAACAAATTTAAAAACGCAATTAAACAAAATCTTTATAAAAGCCTACTATAAAATATCGAATTATTTAGATGATAGAGAAGCTTGGGATTGAAATTGCTCCAACTCGTTCAAAATGTTACAATTTAGACGCAATTTATTTTTTGTATTGTAATGTATTCTAAAAGGATCACTAAAAAACAACCAGCCTTGTTTTTTGCCTTTCTTTCCTGGCTTGGTTGCGGAGGAACAGGCAGTAAAATTAACGTTTCAAAGTGATCCTTGTGATTTTAATGAATAAAGATTTTGACTTGACTTTGACTATTCCGTATATCATACATATATTAACATAATACTGAACTTAAACCAAATTGAATCTCCATTATGTAATACTAAACTTTTATAAATTAGACGCGGCAAACTAGCCCGCCAGTTAACATACCTATTATGACTAATTTTTACAAAAAATAAAAAAAATACATGAAATAGTATAAATAAAAAAATTAAAAATAAATATAACTGTGTAGGATGCAGTAAATAAATAAACAAATATATATAAATAAATATTTCTGGACATTTCACAAAACGCTATCTAGCCCCAAACTAAGCAGAGCTTGTATTAAGGGAACCAGATAACTGATACAATACTTATATACTTTTTTTTGTAAAAACATACTTATAATATATAGAGAAACAACCAGACCCAGATCAAATCTGTAGATCATGCAAACATTTGTTCCGCGGCGGGAATCGAACCCGCTACCTCCTGCGTCTCAGCCGGCTCTTCGCCCACTGCACCACGGAGTTCGTCAAAAGCAGTAGCAGTAGCAGCGTCTTAAGACGTTCCAACGGCAACACGCCGTACGACACCATTCGCTGCAACGCATCGTATGACCTGGGTCTTACTGAATGACTCATTCTGAAGTTACAACGATTTATGGAAGTTTTTCGCGAATTTATCTTATAACATAAGAGTCTAATAACTTTTGAATTGTTAATTAGTAAGCAAAAAAACTATTTAATTAATTTAATTTCCGGTGTTGTTCAAACCGTTTGACATACTTACCAAGTAATCGTGTTTGTAAGTTTATATGCTAAGGCATTTATTAGAGTATATTATTGCGGACTAGTCGCCGTTATTTTTATGTTTCATGTTTTATACATACTAATCTATACTAATATTATAAAGAGGAAAAATTTGTTTGTTTGTTTGTATTGAATTGGCTCCGAAACTCATGGACCGATTAAAAAAATTCTTTCACTGTTAGGAAGCTCCACTATCCCCGGGTGACATAGGCTACATTTTACCTAATTGCGCAGAAAGAGGGTAATGTTTTTACTGAAAAACTACGCGTGCGAAGCTACGAATTTGTCAGCTAGTAATCTATACTAATATTATAAAAAGGAAAGATTTGTTTGTTTGTTTGTTTGTATTGAATAGGCTCCGAAACTACTGCACCGATTTAAAAAAAATTTTCACTGTTGGGAAGCTACACTATCCTCGGGTGACAAAGGCTACTTTTTACCCAACTGCGCAGAAGGAGGTTAAAGTTTTTATTGGCAAACTACTTGTGCGGATTGGTTGCGCTAGTTATTCATATATTGATAGGTTAACTTTAGCTATCTGAACTTATCCTTGCAATCTCTAACTATGCAACAATAAACTTTAGTTACTTATTTCAATCATTATTATAAATACTAGATTATCACGTACCGCGTTATCGGTGTTATGAAAAAAATTATTTCGGTTCAACCTTTACTAACCTTTTTCTCACCCTGATCAAGGTTCACGAATTGAACCGAAACATTGTCGGTCGTAACACCGATAAAACGGTACGTGATAAATCCTGTGTCCACAAGATAAGAAAAGATAACTCTTTATTGTACACCAAAGTAAAATACAGAACATAATTCTTACAAATAGATTTAGTACAATGGGCGGTCTTATCGCTAAAAGCGATCTCTTCCAGACAACCTTTGTATAAACAGGATTATATGTATCACATGACGGCGGTGCATCGATATAAAATTAAAAACATACCTACATACTCTACACCAAAAATACTAGTAATAACACAAATTTGATTTTAATACAATATGCAAGTTTAAAATAATGATTTACCCTCATTGGTGGTCTTTCGCCATGCGTCATGCAAAATATAATATAGGTATCATGATATTCAATACAATCTTACTTAAAAACGCATTTGAACTTAGGTATGAGAGGCACACTGCAATCTTGCGAGAATTTTCTTGATTGTGCCGTAGTAAATATAACAGATAGCTAAGTAGCTCCACAAATTATCCACTATTATTTTATTAAAAGCTCCGTCCGTTCTCGTTAAGTACAGTTTGTCTGGAAGAGATCGCTTATAGAATTAAGACCGCCAGTCGAATTTCTTTATAATAAATATAATAAATAATGCTGGATATTTCACACAGCGCTATCTAGCCCCAAACTAAGCGGAGCTTGTATTATGGGAACCAGAAAACTGATAGAATACTTATATACAGTTTTTTTGTAAATACATACTTACAATATATAGAGAAACAACCAGAACCGGACCAAATATCTGTAGATCATGCAAACATTTGTTCCGCGACGGGAATCGAACCCGCTACCTCCTGCGTCTCAGCCGGCTATTCGCCCACAGCACCACGGAGGTCGTCAAAGATTTCTGCTGGCATTATATCTAGTTGTTTGTTTTACTATTGCTTGTTAAAATAAGTCTGCCCGCGGCCACGGCTGTTGCAACACTTGCAACAATCGAAACGTCGGGATAACAAATAAAATAGGTAAGCACATACGTGATAAATACCCGTTTAAATCAGTCGTTATGTATAGTGATAGCGAAAGTTAAAAAATACTAACATCGTTACAGCTACAAGAAACGAAGAGAGATTTCCTTCTGTAAGAATGTACAGTATTAAAAAATATGATCCAGCTAATCCTTATATTCTCTGTGGTTATGCCTGCTCCATATTGAATACTGTCAGATCATTAAATGTCTGTTAGTCACACATTGCACTGATGCAAGCAAAAATGAATAAAACCGGCCAAGTGCGAGTCGGACTCGCGCATGAAGGGTTCCGTAACATTATCTATAAAAACGGCAAAAAATCACGTTTCTTGTATAGGAGCCCCCTTAAATATTTGTTTTATTATAATTAAATTATTTGTTTTAAAAGTGTTAATATAACCTAATATTCTGTGAATATTTCAAGCGTCTACCTGTTGCCGTTATCAATATCGAGCTAAAACGAGCAAAAAAATCACTTTGATTGGGGGAGTCCCCCATAAATATTTTTATTTTATTCTGTTTTTAGTATTTGTTGTTATAACGGCAACAAAAATACATCATCTGTGAAAATTTCAACTGTCTGACTATCGCGGTTCATGAGATACAGGCTGGTGACAGACGGACGGACAGACAAACAGCGGAGCCTCAGTAATAGGGTGCCGTTTTACCCTTTGGGTACGGAACCCTAACAAGGAACGGAATTTTACGTTTTTAAGTTTTCTCACGCGTAAGTTACCCAGGCTTCACTTATTTTCCATAGACAAGTAATTGCCTATGAAACTATCATGGTCGCGAAATAAGTCATCGTTTTCCTGCTATTAACCCACATTATTTCTCCTAATGCTAATTTGCTCTTTAATCATCAGAAATGAGAAGATCCGTAGACTAAGCAAAGTCACCGACATAGCACAAAGGATTAGCAAGCTGAAGTGGCAGTGGGTATTGCACATAGCTAGAAGAACTGGCTGCCGTTAAAGCAGGAAGGTTCTCGAGTGAAGACCACGCACTGGGACAGCCTCCCACTACATGGAAAGACGACCTGATCGGTTGCTCTTTAAATATGTAGGGTAGGCCTTTGTTCAGCAGTGGTGGTCGTGGAAGTCGTGTCTGATATGGTGATGATGAACTCACTTTGCGTGGGGTCTGCACAACTTGTTTTAACCTAAATCCCTCTACAAGCCATCATCACAAGCTAGTAGTCGCTTAAACAAGTAACTTTTTTACAAAATTTAATAATCCTCTATCATTTTCTTTTTGCGATCATCGATTTATAAATAGATGATTTATTGCTGTTGCCGCTATAATAATAAATACTAAAAACCAGAATAAAATAAATATTTGAGGGGGCTCCTATACAACAAACGCGATTTTTTGCTCATTTTTGCTTGATATTGATAACGGCAACAGATAGACGCTTGTAATATTCACAGAATATTTAGTTATTCACTTTAAAAATAAATAATTAAATTTAAATAAAATAAATATTTAAGTGGGGCTCCCATACAACAGACATGATATTTTTGCCGTTTTTATAGATAATGGTACGGAACCCTTCTTGCGCGAGTTTTTTGTATTACATGTTGTCTGAAGTAAATGTTATACTACATATTTTTATACTATAGGCGTCATACTTATAAAACCTATATTTTTGCTGGGGACTTAAAAACAAGCAATAAACAAAAGTCTCCCTCCTCCGCCAAATAACCATGACGCAGATTGTAGCTGATTGAATTTTGTAAAGTTTCCTTTTGAATAATTCCTTACGAAGCTGTTTCCACTTGCACATCCGCGGAATATTCTACTGTGGTGGCTTATTGCACGTGATAACAATGATTTATTTGAATAATAATTGGTTTGTGGTGTAGAACTACCTATGTACACACGGCTGCACATCAAGTTATTATTTCCAGTATAAGCTGACCTCGCATTGTGTAGGCTTTTTGTAGAATGAGAGGTCAGCTTATACTGGAAATTCATAGGTTGATGTGTAGCCGTGCGTACATATTTATGTAATAGTAGTTGTCAGAAAAGCGACAAGGTGTGGTGTCGGCGAGAGGCGAGAGGCGAGGGTGGCGACATTAATAGTGACAGATTTAATATGTAATACGAACAGAATCACAAAAACCGGCCAAGTGCGAGTCGGACTCGCGCACGAAGGGTTCCGTACAATTTTCTATAAAAACGGCAAACAATCACGTTTGTTGTATCCAACGTTTGTTGTATCACGTTTGTTGTTGGTGTTTATTGAGCCCCCCGTAAATATTAGTTTTATTTTAAATAAATTATTTATTTTGATGCTGAATAATATAACTCAATATTCAATATTTCAAGCGTCTACATCTAGCGTTTTTGTTCAATATCGAACAAAAACGAGCAAAAAAATTACGTGTATTGCATGGGAGCCCCCCTTAAATATGTATTTTATTCTATTTTTAGTATATGTTGTTATAACGGCAACAGAAATACGTTGTCTGTGAATATTTCATCTGTCTAACTATCACGATTCATTAGATACAGCCTGGTGGCAGACGGACATCATGATCATGATCAGATCGTCCTCCAGATAGTTGTATCTGGACTGCCCAATCCAAGCAAGAATGTAAGGATGCGGATGAAAATTGTGATATGCTCCACTTAATCTACATTTTTATTTTATAACAAGAAACGTCACGTCGTAAGACAGTCGCTTTATATTTTTTTTAATTCACAACATTCAAAATTAGTAAGTGATATATAACCGGTCTTGGGCGGGACACTTGGCTAGACGTGGTGATGACAGATGGAGCAGGACAGTGACTAAATGGTGGCCGAGGAGCGGGTATAGAAGGGTAGGACGACCGGCAGCAAGATGGGTGGACGACATCATAAAGGTCGTGGGACGTCAGTGTGTGAAACTAGCGCAGGATCGTGGTGGATGGCACAAACTTGGGGAGGCCTATACCCAGCAGTGGGTGAAGTCTGGCTGTGGATGATGATGATGATAATGATATAAACGATAAAAATCAGCGCGAGTTTTGCACTCTACCAAATTGTTACAAACGCACAAATTTTATTAAATTATCTTTATTAAATCAAAATCATATCAAACATTTTATTTTGCAACAACACTTATTACAAAAATAGCTACAAAAAATAAAACAGTATATCAATAAAAAACTAACAGCTCCACAAACTTAAAGCTTATTTAGTTAGGCTAATGTTCTATCTTTTGACTGTTTTGTGCTTTTTGTATATTTCAAACCTAGTTGTTGCCAGCGGCTTCACCCGCGTTGTTCTGGGATGTAAAATGCATATAGAAATTTTGGCATCCCATTTTTATCCCATGGGAACTGAGTTATGGGGTAAATAGTTGACTATGTGTTAATCTACGTTCATACCAAGTTTCATCAAAATCAAAAATTCATCAAAACATCCAAACTTTCGCAATTATAATAATAGTGTGACAGTAATTATAATAATAGTGTGACAGTAATTATAATAATAGTGTGACAGTAATTATAATAATAGTGTGACAGTAATTATAATAATAGTGTGACAGTAATTATAATAATAGTGTGACAGTCATTATAATAATAGTGTGACAGTAATTATAATAATAGTGTGACAGTAATTATAATAATAGTGTGACAGTCATTATAATAATAGTGTGACAGTAATTATAATAATAGTGTGACAGTAATTATAATAATAGTGTGACAGTCATTATAATAATAGTGTGACAGTAATTATAATAATAGTGTGACAGTAATTATAATAATAGTGTGACAGTCATTATAATAATAGTGTGACAGTAATTATAATAATAGTGTGACAGTAATTATAATAATAGTGTGACAGTAATTATAATAATAGTGTGACAGTAATTATAATAATAGTGTGACAGTCATTATAATAATAGTGTGACAGTAATTATAATAATAGTGTGACAGTAATTATAATAATAGTGTGACAGTAATTATAATAATAGTGTGACAGTAATTATAATAATAGTGTGACAGTAATTATAATAATAGTGTGACAATAATTATAATAATAGTGTGACAGTAATTATAATAATAGTGTGACAGTAATTATAATAATAGTGTGACAATAATTATAATAATAGTGTGACAGTAATTATAATAATAGTGTGACAGTAATTATAATAATAGTGTGACAGTAATTATAATTATGGCTACAATTCAATTCCATTTTAAAATTTAATATACTTAATGTGTCTATGTATGTGTAATTGTTAATTACTAAATTTTAAGATTCTGTGTTAGTTTTTAAAGATTGTGTATTGTAATGTATGGATATATTATATTTTCATAGCTCCATTCTTCAGATATAGGAATACACGAATTTTACTAGGTAGTGCCTTGTCCTGGTAGCATCGTATTATATGGCATCACTATTTAATGAATAGCTCCATTCGAAGATATAGGAATATACTAATTTGACTAGGTAGTGCCTTGTTCTGGTAGCATCGTATTATATGGCATCACTATTTAATGAATAGCTCCATTCAAAGATACCGGAATACACTAATTTTACTAGGTAGTGCCTTGTCCTGGAAGCATCGTATTATATGGCATCACTATTTAATGAATGGCTCCATTCGAAGATATAGGAATACACTAATTTTACTAGGTAGTGCCTTGTTCTGGTAGCATCGTATTATATGGCATCACTATTTAATGAATAGCTCCATTCGAAGATATAGGAATACACTAATTTTACTAGGTAGTGCCTTGTTCTGGTAGCATCGTATTATATGGCATCACTATTTAATGAATAGCTCCATTCAAAGATACAGGAATACACTAATTTTACTAGGTAGTGCCTTGTCCTGGTAGCATCGTATTATGTGGCATCACTATTTAATGAATAGCTCCATTCAAAGATACAGGAATACACTAATTTTACTAGGTAGTGCCTTGTCCTGGTAGCATCATATTATATGGCATCACTATTTAATGAATAGCTCCATTCGAAGATCTAGGAATACACTAATTTTACTAGGTAGTGCCTTGTTCTGGTAGCATCGTATTATATGGCATCACTATTTAATGAATAGCTCCATTCGAAGATATAGGAATATACTAATTTTACTAGGTAGTGCCTTGTTCTGGTAGCATCGTATTATATGGTATCACTATTTAATGAATAGCTCCATTCGAAGATATAGGAATACACTAATTTTACTAGGTAGTGCCTTATTCTGGTAGCATCGTATTATATGGCATCACTATTTAATGAATAGCTCCATTCGAAGATATAGGAAGACACTAATTTTACTAGGTAGTGCCTTGTTCTGGTAGCATCGTATTATATGGCATCACTATTTAATGAATAGCTCCATTCGAAGATATAGGAATACACTAATTTTACTAGGTAGTGCCTTGTTCTGGTAGCATCGTATTATATGGCATCACTATTTAATGAATAGCTCCATTCAAAGATACAGGAATACACTAATTTTACTAGGTAGTGCCTTGTCCTGGTAGCATCGTATTATGTGGCATCACTATTTAATGAATAGCTCCATTCAAAGATACAGGAATACACTAATTTTACTAGGTAGTGCCTTGTCCTGGTAGCATCGTATTATATGGCATCACTATTTAATGAATAGCTCCATTCGAAGATCTAGGAATACACTAATTTTACTAGGTAGTGCCTTGTTCTGGTAGCATCATATTATATGGCATCACTATTTAATGAATAGCTCCATTCGAAGATATAGGAATACACTAATTTTACTAGGTAGTGCCTTGTTCTGGTAGCATCGTATTATATGGCATCACTATTTAATGAATAGCTCCATTCGAAGATATAGGAAGACACTAATTTTACTAGGTAGTGCCTTGTTCTGGTAGCATCGTATTATATGGCATCACTATTTAATGAATAGCTCCATTCAAAGATACTGGAATACACTATTTTTACTAGGTAGTGCCTTGTCCTGGTAGCATCGTATTATATGGCATCACTATTTAATGAATAGCTCCATTCGAAGATATAGGAACCCGCCCTCCGCAACCCTATAAAGTATTTGGATACATAAAACTCTACAAAGAATGAGAATCTAGACGAGCTGTATCGACGTGAAATTTGTTGGTTTTGATTAAATTGAATCAATTTAGTGTTGTATATCGATATAATCGATCTATAAAACGTGCGATGCTACCTTGTAGGACAAGGCACTACCTAGTAAAATTACTGTAATTCTATATCTTCGAATGGGGCTATTCATATAATAGTGATAGAATTTCACTTGTTAAGTTCGTTCAATCATCTATTTTGTTTGAATTTAATAAATTATTAATAATAATATGTATTTTCGACTTAAATTAGCTGTTTTAACTCAATGGTTCTCTACGGAACAACCGCGTGAGCTCATCTCAAATAATCGTAAAACAGTAACACATGGTACAAGCTGGTTCATGTTAGTCATGTTCATCATTCTGCTTAAATCGTGTATAACCATACGAGTCAATACACTAAAGAAAACACAATGATTTGGGTTTTGCCATGCATGTATTTAATTAGGAAAATGATGTTAAAACTAGCTGTTGTCAGCAGCTTTGCCCGCGTTGTTTTGGGGTGCAAAAATATACAGACAAATTTTGACATCCCATTTTTATCCATGTGAACTGATTCATGAGATAAAAAGTAATTTATGTTTATATAAATTGTAGTAATTTATATAAATTGACGTTCACTATCACTAGGTATATTACAAATTATCACTGTCACACATACATTATAGGAACTTTATGTATTATTTAGAGAGACCTTTAATTGGCTGTATTATCGTAATGTATAATTTTAAAACTGTTATATTTTTATAGCTGGTGGTCTTTTGATTAAAATAAAATAAAAAAAAATCACAAATTGAAAACTTAACCCTAACATAAATTGAGCATAGTATTAACAATGTAATTAATAAAACAAATTCAATTAGACTATTACCAAACTGGCAATTTTGAAGCGTAATATTTCGGAAACGGATTCCTGGAAAAAAAAACAAGTTCTTTATGATCCTAAGTCATAATTTCCTAAGCGTTACTTAGCGTTACAGCAACAGGCAAAGCCTATTAAGGGTTTCTAGTTCGACTACGGAACCTTAAAAATAGATTCTTTAACACTAAGGTTTCTGCAGGGTAGGGAACGTGTCGAATATACCCCATGTGTTGCCGGTGTTGCCGGTGTCAATAGGCGACGGTGACCACTTACCATCAGGTAAACCGTAAGCCTGTTTCCTCACATGTAACATAAAAAACTCTGTTCTATAGTTAATGTATGGATTTGTGTGACACCGTCTACCGTCTACTATTTCAATCAGACACACGCGCAGCGTCTGGAACTGAACCTGACTCAGTCAATGATTCATTTCATTCATCGCTACTCTTGAATGAGACCCACAAAAACGTTTGACGAGTAAGCGGTATTTTACGGATTCATGCGGAACAATGCAATAGTTGAGAAATACTCTAACATTGTGTAAAGTGTCACCAACATAACACTCTGTACTTACACAGAATACTTCATAATGTTTGGTTCAACTTCAATGATTTTTTAAGTTTTATATTGTATGGCGGAAAACACAAAGGAAGCTCATCAATATCACTATCACTACATAGTATAAAACAAAGTCGCTTTCTCTATCCCTATGTCATTTTGTATGTTTAAATCTTTGAAACTACGCAACGGATTTTGATGCGGTTTTTTTTATTAGATAGAGTGATTCAAGAGGAAGGTTTATATGTATAATAACATCCATTAAATAGTGGAGAAGTACTGTTATTTTTGAGGTTTCTAATGTGATGTCGTAAATAATTACATTTTTTCCGCTTACATTGCAAACGCAGGCTGAACCCTACGAGTTTTATCAAAATAATGTACTAAGTATTGTACACATTGAAAAGGTCTACAGAAAAGTCCGTGATGGTATATGTCTATCTTTTATGGATAACCCACAATAACTTTTTTTTGTCATTTACTTTTTACGACAAATAATGGTTAATTTTCGAAGCGATTTTAACCAATACAGCATTAATCCTTAACCAATTAAATACCTAGAATACATTGTTCATTTCATATAGATCTATATGGCCTTTTACACCGTATGATTTAAGTGAATATTTTCGAAGATATTACAGATTTAAAAATTGCGGGACGTAGCGTTTGCGGCGGTACCGGCCGGCCGCCCGGTGCGGCAAGAGCGTGCCTATAAATAGCGCGTCTGAGGCCGCGGTTTTCCTTATAGCACTTTGAATTTAGCAGCGATCGGGTGCGTTTATTATAAAAACGTGCTTTTCAGCGCGACAACGTATCAGTAATTATAAATAAGTTACGATAAATAATTGTATGATAGTAGTTTTAAAATATAAATTATATTCTATTCTAAGGTTAATTTTTAAATCGCACTTATAGTAATTATAAGTACCTACATAAGGTGAGATAAGATTAGATTAAATAAAACCATAATTTATGGATTGCAATTTTCTATTAAGATCTTGATTAAAATTTACAGTTAGATCAATTTAATATTAGGGAAATTATTTTCAAAAATCTTGATTTAAGGTGAGATATGTAAGTTCAGAAAAAGTACTTAATAGAATAGGTATCTTTTGTTTTTTATGATTGTTGATTATCTTTTGTTTCTAAATGGTAAGAATTTAGATATTTTTTACTGCGGCACATACTAATAATATGGCAATTTGTGCATAGGTAATCATACATATAGAACTGAGTAAATTTTGTACAGAAATTATAAAGTCATGTCTGGAAGACGTCGTCGTTCGAACATAGGTCGTAGTACAGTGAATGCCAGAAGAGTACGTTCAGCAAGAGATGAAGAATCGTCAACGGAACGTGAGGCTCGCCTCAGTCAGGCTCGGGATAGATATAGAGCTGAGAGAGAGAGAGAATCTTCAGTAGAGCGTGAGATTCGCCGCAGCCGGGATCGAGATAGGCATACGGTTCAGAGGGACAGAGAATCGTCAGTAGAGCATGAGGCTCGCCTCAGTCAGCTTCGGGATAGATATAGAGCTGAGAGAGAGAGAGAATCTTCAGTAGAGCGTGAGGTTCACCGCAGCCGAGATAGGGAAAGACATCGAATACAGAGAGCCAGAGAATCATCAGCACGAGTTACTAATTCATGGGTGAATAATAGTCATAATAGTCATAATAGTTAGAAGTTCTCCCTCCACCTGAACCACTTCACTCTCTTCTTACGGGTGATCATCAGAAATCCAAGCAATTTATGCGCAATATACGCCGTTATAATAACGCATTTCAAATGACCTCTTTTAAGAGTAAGCAAGTCGTTGAGCGTGGGTTCATGCCTACATTTAAAATTCAAGGGCAAGTGTACCACTTAGCTGGGAGCTTGCTACCACTTCGACCCGATGATCACAAATTTCTGCAAATATATTTTATTGCAGATCCAGATACACAAGCATCTACGCGGTGTACAAGTGTTGCACAGCCAATTGATAGAGATTTGATTAGATCTCTCCAAGATATGTTACATTCTCATAATTGCTACATACAGTCTTTCAAAACTGCGATTGAGAGTGTTCCAGCAGATACTCCTGACTTTAATGTCGTAATCCATGCAAATAAAGTTCCTGTTGGAGAACACAGAGGACGATACAATGCGCCTTCCACGAGTGAAGTAGCAGTGGTGATAGCTGGACAGCAATTTGACAAAAGAGATATTGTATTGCATAGTCGTGATGATAATTTGCAAAAAATTTCAGAGTTACACAGATCTTATGACAGCTTACAATATCCTTTGATGCTATGTCGTGGAGAAAATGGTTATGCCATTAATATTTCTCAAGTTGACCCAATCGGTGGTACACCTCTGCGTAAAACAGTGTCATGTATGAACTACTATTGCTACCGTATAATGACAAGACGTAACAATTTCAATACTTTGCTTAGATATGGAATGTTAACAAACCAATACTTGAAAGATCAATATGCGAAAATTGAATCTGAGAGATTGGCCTACATCCGTAATAATCAAACTAAATTGAGAGCTGAAAATTACGTTCATCTTCAGGATGCTTTACAGGCGAATGAACACCGCAACGTCATTGGGCAGTTGGTTATACTACCTTCATCATTCACAGGTGGACCTCGATATTTACACGAAAAATTGCAAGACGCCATGACTTACGTAAGAAATTACGGCAAACCTGATTTATTTATAACTGCAACATGTAACCCAAATTGGCCGGAAATCAAAGAAAATATTAACACCAATTTAATTCCACAAGACAGATACGATATAGTTAACAGAGTCTTCCATTTAAAAGTACAGAAACTCCTGCACCTCATTAACAAGTCTCATATATTCGGTCCGCCGCGCTGTCATATGTACACAATAGAATGGAAGAAACGTGGCTTGCCACATGTACACCTGTTGGTGTGGTTAGTGAACAAAGTTAGACCAAACCAAATTGACAGGGTTATTTCAGCTGAATTACCGGATAAAGATGAAGATCCTATCCTGTACGAAATCGTAAAGAAACATATGGTACACGGCCCTTGCGGGACTTTAAACCCGAATTCTCCATGTATGCGAGATTCTAAATGCAGCAAAAAATTTCCGAAGTCGTTCCAAACTCAAACAAGTACTAGCGATGACGGATATCCCAAATATCGTCGACGATCGCCAGAACAGGGTGGGCAAAATGCTACCGTCCGAAACCATGATATTGATAACCGATGGATCGTTCCCTATAATCCGCTCCTTTTGAAAATTTTCGATGCCCACATCAACGTAGAGTTGTGCAATTCAATATGTTACTAAGTACATTAATAAAGGCAGTGATCAAGCCACATTCAGCATACAATCACCAAATGAAGTGGAAAAATATCAGTCTGGACGTTACATCTGCAGCTCTGAAGCTGTATGGAGGATTTTATCATTCGAAGTGCACGACCGGGCTCCCACAATTGTCCACCTTGCAGTTCATTTAGAAAATGGACAAAGATTATATTTCTCAGAGAACAATATACAAGAAGTTGTTAATAACCCGCGAGATACAACATTGACAGCATTCTTCAAGTTATGTGCTCAAGATGATTTCGCGAAAACACTGACATATGACAGAGTTCCAGGTTACTATACATGGAACCAGAGTTCTAAAACTTTTCAACGGCGAAAACAAGGTACTGCGGTTTCCCCGGAGTAAAAAAAACGGATGCTCTTGGCAGAGTCTACGTGGTTCATCCCAACAACAGCGAATGCTTTTATCTGAGAATGTTACTGCATATTGTAAAAGGCCCGACATCCTTTGCACACCTAAGAACTATACAAGGTGTTGTTTACAATACTTATCAAGCAGCATGCAAAGCTATGGGGCTCTTGGAAGACGATTCTCACTGGGAAAACACATTATCAGAAGCAGCTGTTTGTAGTTCAGCTACATCATTAAGATATTTATTTGCCGTCATAGTAGTGTTTTGTCAAGTAACTGATTCTGTTAATCTATGGAATAAATTTCAAGAAAATATGGCCAGTGATATTCTGATTCGGCGACGGCGAGAGTTAAACTCAGATGAAGTACAATATGATCAAAACATATTTGACGAAGCATTATTGGAATTGAACAAAGTAGTGCAATTACTTTCCGGTAAATCGATCAAGGATTTTAGGCTGCCGATGCCAGCTAATACTACTAACTCAGATTTAACTAACAGTGCCGAATACACAAGAGAAACATCATACGATCAAACGAAACTTTTACAAAATATAGCTCAAAATGAGCCACGATTAAACATCGATCAGAAAAAAGTATTTACTGCATTACTATCAACAATTGATAACAATGAAGGGAAATTGTTTTGCCTTGATGCCCCAGGAGGTACAGGAAAAACATTTTTAATCAATCTGCTTTTAAAAAAAGTGAGTTCTATCGGAAAAATTGCGTTAGCTGTTGCGTCATCCGGCATTGCCGCTACGCTTTTGGAAGGAGGCCGAACCGCACACTCCACATTCAAGCTCCCGCTGAAAATCGCCACCGATGATAATAACAGCGTCTGTAGTGTTTCTAAACAGAGCAATACAGGAAAATTGATGCGTGACTGCTCATTAATAGTCTGGGACGAAGCTACCATGTCAAACAAGACGTCTGTGGAAGCACTGGATAGGACAATGCGCGATTTGCGCAACAAAAATTCACCTATGGGTGGATGTACAATTCTGTTCTCAGGAGATTTCCGTCAAATCCTACCAGTTGTGACTCGAGGAACACGTGCTGACGAAATAAATGCTTGCCTAAAAAGATCCAACCTTTAGCCACATGTCAATAAATTAGAGCTTAAAACTGATATGAGGGTTTCGTCATCTTCACGTGAGAACAGGCTATTTCCAGAGATGCTGCTAAAAGTTGGCAATGGAGCGTTAACACAAAGTGAGGGAAGGATTGACTTAGAAAACCTTTGCGTTTTGATAGACAACATCCAAGAGTTAGTCAACAATGTCTATCCTGACTTTGATAACATAAGTTATAAGACAATATCTTGGTTTAAAGAAAGAGCCATTCTGTCACCAACTAACGAACAAGTAGATAAAGTAAATAACTTGATTCTTTCAAAGATTGATGCGCCGACGAAAATATACTACTCGGTCGATACTGTTCTTGATTTGGAAGAAGCTGTTCATTTTCCTACAGAATTTCTAAATTCTTTTAACCCGTCTGGACTCCCTCCTCACAAAATGGTGTTGAAAGTAGGTTGTCCTGTTATTTTATTAAGAAACCTGAATCCACCTAAACTTTGCAATGGCACGCGTTTGCTGGTAAAATCATTGAAAACTTTCAAAATAGAGTGCACAATACTCACAGGATGTGGTACCGGAGAAGATGTATTGATTCCCCGAATCCCTCTGATACCATCGGATTTACCCTTCCAATTTAAACGTTTACAGTTTCCGGTAAAGACATCTTTTGCAATGACCATTAATAAATCGCAGGGTCAAACCTTCAACGTTGCAGGCTTAGATTTGAGCGTTGACTGTTTTTCACATGGACAACTGTATGTCGCTCTTTCAAGAGTGACCTCCAGAGAAAACATGTTTGTATTGTCTAATGACAAGAAAGCTGTGAACGTTGTTTATAAAGACATTCTGTAATATGTTGTAAAAATAAAATAAATAGTTAAAAATGTAAAAAGTAAATAAGTAAAAATGTAGTGTATGAATTTAGATATTCCAAAGATAGCAGGAAATCTTCATGGTATAGGAAAGGGGGATTGTTTTACTCCAAATTTAACGCGTGCGGGCCACGGGCAGTAATGAATAAATCAAAACTACTGAATCGATTTTAATCACATAGGCTATATATTTTATACCCGTGCGAAGCCGGAGCGGGCCGCTATGTTTTTATATACAACGTTCACAGTTTTTCTGTAGTGTATTTAGTATCAGCATTGCACCCGTGCGAAGCCGGGGCGGGTCGCTAGTATACCATAAAAGATAATTTAGCTTAGATTTATTTTTAACCAATAGGTAATATTAAATATATATTTTTTAGATACTGACCTCTATTCTACTGGTAGGTCTCCAAGTGCGTGCATGCATACACACGTGACTTCAACCAGACGCCCAGAAAGAATTTTGAAAACGCTACCAATATTTCGTACCAAAATTTTCTTATCCTTTGGGTAGGTATGCCTACGTGAAATTCGCACGCGACCAAAGATGAAGTCATGAGCCGGACGAACTCAATAAGCAGTGACTAACTGAGAAGCATGCCCCTTGGTAATTCATATCTTTAATTGGTTTGAATGATCCAGTCATCCACTTTTCATTTGTAATTTATGGAGTATTAGTGGTTCATTCATCATTTGATACCAATTCGTTTACTATAGGCTCCTTTATTTTTTTTAACGTGGAAGAATCCTCATGGATACCGCTCTGCGCTTTACACTGAGGACACGAGAACAGAGAACATTCTTCCGCGACCCCGGTGGCGTTGATCCGCTCTTGCGGACCCCATCTTTTAGGGCTAAACCCTAAAAGATGGGGTCCGCAAGAGCGGATCATCTCTACTAATTATATACAACAGTATATAGTTAAGCCACTGCTATGGGGGATGGAGATTCGCATATGCTCTCGCATACGCCCTCCTTCTTCGCCCCGGTCTCGTGCGGTGGGTTGGGAGAGTGCTCCCAGATTCCCTGTCCCTCTCCGCTGCTTCCTTCTGCTGCACTACATTTTCGCAGAAGTTTACTATAACACCTTAGTTAATTTATAAACGTCGACAAATGTTTGATGAAGGCTCTGCCCATTCGGAACATAGTCAGTGTCAATTTTCAACTTCATTAACTACTTTTATCGTTTTGGACTACGGTAAGAGCAATTCGGTAATACGCTCTTCCTCAAAATTTGATAAGTATACGAATTCCCTTTGTTTAAATTGGGAATGGGTCTACTCATAGGAGTAGACAGACTTTCCTCATTTTACAACAAACGCCTAGTAATATACGAGTAACTTGTAGTGTATTTATTATAGTTTATTTTCACAAAACGCCATGTAACTATAATTTAATCTAAGTAACTGGCATCTTGCGCCCACGCTGACCTGGCGCATAGGCACCATGGTTTGTCTATGCGCCAATAGCGCATATAGGTTGCCAATGTTGCCATAATCTTGAAACAGACTTAACTCTCAATTACCGAGCATGTGGGGCATAATTTGTACGGTTCCTCGCAGTCACAGACAGTTAGCTGAAACAAAACTCCGAGAAGGAGCATCAGAAAATCTGGGCTCGCAGAACTGACTGTCAGCAGACCAAGAAAAAGCTTCCGAGAAAAGACCGTAATACAACCAATACACCGCTAAAGATGAAACGCGAGGTAAAGATCATCACAGGGCACTGCGAGCTAAATCACCATCTCCTAAAGACAGGGGCCACGGATAGTGGGTGGGGTTGGGGACGGCCACCAATAAAGCCAGACTGAAGATGGGATTGCATGAGCTCATCGAGTCTTCTTCGACGTCAGCAACGACCTCGGGGACTCTGGAAAACTGCTGCCACCAACCCTAAGTCCTACGCCGCTACTTTAAGGAGTTGGGATGGCTGGGGTCAGGTTAGGAGGGGGGTTTGCACAATACACCCCTATGTGGGATGTCAGTGCAGATCTTATTCCCCCCACCCTAGAATTAGACATTCAGCGTAGGATCTCTCGCATTCCCCTTGTTAAGGATATTTCGCGCAAGCAGGAGTGTGACATTTAGGCATAGTTGAAGTTTATAACGTAGAAAGAGTCTAGAAAGCTTCAATTAAGCTTACAAAATATGAATTTGGACCACTGTGTAAGCAACTTGTAATCTTAAATATGCATTTTATCTTAAATACCTTTGTACTATTGCACCGGTGAACTTTACTCCCTCGTGAGAAAAGCATTGTCATCTCACTACCTGATGAGTAGTTGATGAATAAACACATATTATGTAAATTTATTAATTAGTATGTATCTCCGGCCTTGTAAAGGCTTTTCATTTTATGTCTCGACATCTATTTTTGTAAAGGAGATCGACGATTTTTTGTATTTTCGCACAACGGTTTATAAGTCAAGGATCACGCCAATACATTTTTGTATGGTTGTGAGGTCTGAGCGATATTGCGTGCGGAGGAGTGAGATTTGACGTAGTTTAAATAGAGAAAGAGCTTGATACTAAGCTAAATATAAATAAATCACGATCGAATTTCGTCCACAGTGCAAGCAACTAGTAATCACACTAATATTATAAATGTGAAAGTTTGAATGTTTGTTTATCATAACGACTTAACTGATTTGGATGTAATTTGGTATGTACGCAGATTATAACCAGTACCTTTATGTTGACAAACAATGTGTGCAAAGCCGCTGGTGGAAGCTAGACATAGATATGTGTTTCATCATTTATGACCTTTGTACTATTGCACCGGTTTACGTGAGAAAAGCATTGTCATCTCAAGACCAGATGATGATGACCACATCATGAATAATCACAGATTATGAACATTTTATTACACTGGCATGTACTTTCGGCCTTGTCAAGGCTGTTTTAAAAACTTTTTGAAGTGAAAACTTCTTTAGGCGCGTTAGGCATTTTTTGAGATGGGAAACAAACCATTGAAATCGCGACACTGTAACTGTTACCGACACCGTTACTGACGATTCAAAAAATACACACGTAATCGTTCTAATTTTCACTTCTGTCGTTACTCCCGGTGTGACTCTTTTTACAAGCTTTTATTAATCTTGCAATGTATGAGTGTTTGTCCGGGTGGAATTTTGTTTTTGAATTTTAAATCAGTTATCTTTAGATTTTTAGATCTATTTATTTCACCTTAATTATATAACATTGGTTGTTACAGGCATCTACATTTTACAATATAAAACTTATAATAATTAAATTAAAATAATATAATTAAAGATCATGTCAACAAAAATTATAATAATAATACCTATAATTATAAATACAGTCATAACAAAATACTAAAACAAAACAGATAGGTAGGTACATAGGTCTATTTAAAAATACACACAACAAAATTATAAGATCCTAACTAAAACGGTATGTCAAAATAATAAATTATAATAAAAGAAAATATAATGGTAGAATAGAATATGTCAAATAATTGCGTCAAAGGAAGATTCTAATAAATTAAAATTCATAAATTCATTTAAACAATAAAAAGCATGTCTTTCAAAAAACCATTTGATTTTTAGTTTAAAATCTGAAATATATACTAAATTAAAAAAAATTGTTGGCAGTTTATTGTACATTAGTAATTTATTATATTCTCCCTGCTTTTGCACTTTAGCTAGTCTTACTTTTGGTTCATATAATTTCTCCTTATTTCTTAAATTATAGTTGTGTGTGTCTTTTTTTTAATATACTCTGTATCCTTGTTTTGGTGAATTTCGAGGAGACTTTTAAATATGTACAGGGATATTACAGTCTTTATTTTATGTTGCTCAAAATATTTCCTTACTGATGCTATCTTTTTTAACCCGCATATAATTCTTATTGCCCGTTTTTGACCAATAAGCACGTTGCGTATGTCGTATGTCTTCAACCGATTGAGCTGAAATTTCGACTACACGCTTATTTTGGATGACAATGCATGCTATGTGAGGTAATTCTAATTACAATATGGCGGATCATCCAAGATGGCGGACTAGTTACTTTTTTGCACTAGCACTGTATGGGTATCAAATGAAATGGCTTGCTGAGGAGAATACGAAAACTAAAACAACGTCACGTTAAATATAAAATATGGGAACCATAAAAGATATATATATACTATAAATCCAATATAACCGGACCTCCAAGATGGCAGAGATAGTTTTCTGGTTTTCTGAAGTAATTAACAGCTGAATTTAACAAAAGTAGGTATGCCTTGGTCGACTTCGTACTTTGATTTGTGTAATTTGGCGAGATAGGCGTTAACAGCATTGGTTTGCAATCTATCTAGGAGAAGGATATTGCTATAAAGCCCAATATGGAAGCGGCCAAAAAGCCTATACTTTGTGCTTACAAATAAAATTTTTGAGAGGTTTGCTTCCACGGCGTGCCGTGCGTGCGTTTGTGCTTATTTGAATCTGCTTGCGGTTCTGATTATAATTTTATAAAAGCTTGTTTTGAAAAAGTACACAACTAAGATTGGGGTACCGGGGCCCATCGCGTTTCAAAATTATTTTTGGACGTCTGGTCGAAGTGACGGGTGATCCGAGAGCTGGCGCTTATCTGGGTCAACGCATAAGCATTGCAATTCAGCGGGGTAATGCAGTTAGTGTCTTGGGACACTTCCTTCTGGTAGTGATCTGGAGGTATTGATCGTTTGCAACGGTCTTTAGATGATTCAACAGTTTCTACTGTATTTTATAGTCTTTTAAATATTTGTACATTTTTTCTAATAAAAAAATATTAGACCATTAATATTAGTGAAATTATTATGAAACGAATGGGAATTTTATTCAGAATCGCAAGATTCGGTCTAAACCACAACTATTATAAATTTGAAAGTGTTTCTTTGTCTGGTTGTTTGTTAAGTTTATTTGATGAAACAACTAGACCAATCTTTATTAAATTTGGTATACTTATAGAAAGATTATGGCCTGATATGAGACATACTTTTGCAGGTGTAGGCTAGTGTTTAGCAAGAGAAAGTTTTAGTTAAGATGCACCGATGCTCTTTAAAACTGACTGACTCATTCATTGACGTCTACCATCGTATCTTTAACCGCAGCCACTTAAAAGCAGAGATCGCTGAATGTGTAAGATATTAGTCAGTCTGGTATTTCCAAAATGCTTTTAAAAATGCCACTTGCGTGATATTTGGGCGGGCTGTTTGATTTAAACCTTAAATTTACTGGTTTCTTGTAAAGCGAAATGATTTAAAAGGTTTTCAAGAACTGTAACTTAACTTTACAGTACAGTTTCACTCATTTTGCATTGTAAAACATCCTCATGGTTCAGTTTTTGCATATAAATCACTAATTCGTGCTTTTTACCCTAGGTTAATCATGGTGAAAGCAACCTTCACATCTGGCGCAGAAAAAATAAGCAAACAAACTGTTATTACTACGACTGACTCATTCATTCATCTTGATCTATGTGAAGTGAGAAAAGCTTTGAGTATCTGCCTAAACGTTTTTTCAGTGCAATGACTTTGTTATGACACTGTCAATAAAAATGTGTAAAGGATGTTTCTTTATTTGTTACTTAATCATGTCGTAACGGCTTGTAAATGTAAAATTATGTAATGCCATGTCTATTTGGTATGTACCCTAGTATAAAAAGCACGAATTAGTGATTTATATGCACTGGGACTCTAGAGTCCCGTAATTAAAATTCCTTTTCATAAATCCCATTTATAATATAAACACAAAAGTTTGTATAAATGTATGTGTGGCTGTTTGTTACTCTTTCACGTCGTAACAGCTGAACCGATTTGGATGAAGTTTAGTATGTATGTAGACTATAACTTGGATTAACACATAGGCTACATTTTGTTGACAAACCACGTGTGCAAAGCCGCTGGCGGAAGCTAGTTTTAATATGAAATACATTAAACAAGAGTTATCCAAACGTCTCTTCTCCACCTTATAAAAAAGGGCGTCATATCTGTCGCTCCACTAAAGTCATAACATAACATAAGGTAAATAAGTAAAATGAGTTGTTTTCGCGATAGGTATCATACTAATGTTATAGGTATCATACTAATGTTATAGGTATCATACTAATGTTATAGGTATCATACTAATGTTATAATTGTGAAAGTTTTGATGTTTGTTTATTTATTTGTTTGTTTGCTGCTCAATCACTTCCTAATTGGTGAATAGATTTCGATGAAATTTGGTGTGTTGATGCAGCTTAATCGAACTTTTGGCGAACGCAGATGGCGCTCAGCCCTGTAAGTTTTAATGAGGCAACTAGCGCAAGGGCATCATTTAGGTACGAACCTCGGCTTAGGCCATTGCCAGGATGAGGATAGGAGAGAAACGCCTGGGTACATGTTTGTACTTCGTATAGGCGGTGACTGAAAGGACTCATCGACCTCGCCGGCGAGGTCGGTGTATCTGTGAAGTGTTTGCTCTGTCTAATGTAGATGACTCAGAATCTCGGATCATCCGGATCTCCAAGAACGTGTCTCGGACGACCGATCGTTTAAATAATATGGATCTAGCACACGAGACTAGTAAAAATTCATGATTAAGAACAGCATCATAATATTTCACAAACAATCTATAACAACAAGGTATCCACTGAATCATAGTGAAAGCAACCATCACATCTGGCGCAGAAAAAAGCAAACAAACTGTTATTACTACGACTGACTCATTCATTCATTTTGATCTATGTGAAGTGAGAAAAGCTTTGAATATCTGCCTAAACGTTTTTTCAGTGCAGTGACTTTGTTAACATACTATTATTTTTTTTTGTCAACCTATATTATCCCACTGCTGGGCAAAGTTTTCCCCCAAGTCTCTCTATCTCTCTCTGTCCTGTGCGACACTCCACCACTCCTGCTCGAAGGCAACAAGATCGTCTCGCCAACGCTTTCTTGGCCGACCCCGACCGCGTTTTCCATCAGGGCTTCAGGTTGTGGCTAAATTAGCCTACCTATCGGGGTGCATTCTACTAATGTGTCCCGCCCAATCCCATTTGAGCCTAGCTGTCTTTTCTCCAACATCGGCAATGCCTGTCAATGAACGCAGCATGGTGTTCCTCACTCGATCAATCCGTTTGAATCTGAGAACGCTGCGTTCCATTGCCCTCTGGCAAATACAAACACTATTATTATAACTGCGAAAATTTGGATGTTTGTTTGTTACTCAATCATGTCTTATCGGCTTGTAAATGTAAATTTATGTAATGCCATGTAAATTTGGTATGTACGTAGATTATAACCTCGCTACTTATTGTTAACAAAAAAAGCGTGTGAAGCCGCTGGCGAAAGCTAGTTATTTTTTTATCTAGCCTATGCTGTATTACTGCTGGACAAAGGCCTCCTCCTCATATCTCTACTTATCTCGATCTTGTACCAAATCCCGCCAGTCCATATAAAAAGCGTCCAAATCGTCGCGCCACCGCTTCTTAGGCCTAGCCAGTTATTAATAAATAAAATATGCTGAACACAACGCTATTTAGCTCAAAACTAAGCAAAGTTTTGTACTATGTGAACCAGATAGATGACAGAAAAAACAAGGCATGCAAAGATCATGCGCAGGCAATGCTTGCATGATAAAAAATTACTAGTTGTTCACATCAATTGATACAATATGAGAGCACGACAGCATGTCACGCCACGTGAACTTCTAGGAACTGCTTTAGTTTTCCCATACATCTTATTGTTAAAAAAGAACCTAATTATAATATAATCAGGTCTTTACGAGACCGTCACAAACGTCACTTTTGATTTCTCATGCCGATGATTTTGTATTTTATTTATTTGGGAAGACAAACAGTCATACATTAAGGAGCAGAACATAGTGCTAATAGTAACATGAATAAATGCATGATCCACGACATCATCCACAGATTAATTAAAGAACTGAACAATATAAATAATTTTACAGTATGATATACTGACGTAGGATTACCGTATCTCAGGATTTGTCCTGAGATTTCAGGATTTTTGGACTCTTCTCAGGATAGCGGCTGGATTTTGCAAATCTCATGAAATCTCAGGATTTTTAGAATTTTCAATGAAATACACCTTACATTTTAAAGATCTTTTTAAAAAAAAGTTAAACAAACTAAAAATAATGTTCGTTTGGTAATAATTGCACAATTAAAATCAATACTTATTTATCCGAGTAGGTACTTAATCAGTTTTATCATCATTATTATAAAATACGGGATTTATCACGTACCGTCCTATCGGTGTTTCGACCGACAATGTTTAGGTTCAATTCGTGAACCTTCATCAGAGTGAGTGTGATCCGCCTCGGATAACGTCTCGCCTTGCACAGTTTTTTCATATTTAATATGTGTTGTCATTAATTATTGCAACGCGTAAGCGGGTACCGCACTGTATAAAAACGATAGTATTACGACTTTTTTAAATTGTTAAGCACGTTTGAGAGAAAATTCTCAAACTGTGAAAACTCTTAGGATTTTTCAATGGAAATCAGGCATTTTCTCCGGACTTTAATTTTTTTCATCTGGTAACCCTATACTGACGTGTATACGTAGCTTTTAGACAAGCCTCAATTGTTCAAAGAGGCAAATGAATAAGCAGCGCGAGCAAAACCACCAAGGAAATACCATATAACTTTTGTTTCCTATAATCTGAGTTGAATCACCAGACATCGTGATGCCCACGTGCGGATACGCAACCACCAACTATAAATTTAGTATGGTATGTCGAGGCGCGTCGTATAACATTGGTACCTACACAATTACGCTACAGAATTCAGAGTTCTTCGTACTTTGGGATGTTTTAGTATTAAATTGAATCCGTCACTTGAGTGATAACGCGTTTTTGTTTATTTACTCGTTGACGTCATTTCATTAGTGTTAGTGTCGAAGTCAGTGGTCAATTATGAACGTCGACATTAAGAGGTAGGCGGAAATAAATATGTCGCACACCATAAAACAATACAAATAAAACATAACAACGTAAATCTATGGATACAATTGGCGGTCTTATCGCTAGATAACGATAAGTATATGAATGATGAAAATTCTTTATTATACATTACAAGCTAGACATAACAGATACAAAAATAACAAGAAAACAAACAAATGTAATCATAATGGGCGGTCTAATCGCTTAACAAAGCGATCTCTTCCAAACAACCTTTGGATGGAGAGGATTATTGCTTAATGGAAGATAGGCCGAGGTGTAAAACTATAAATAAATAAATAATACTAAATAAATATTGCTGGACATTTTCACACAGCGCTATCTAAGCAGAGCTTGTATTATGGGAACCAGATAACTGATAGAATACTTATATACATATTTTTGTAAATACATACTTATAATATATAGAAACACATCCAGACCCGGAATTTTATTTTATTTTTATTAATATTAAAAATAAATATACACAAAATATTAAATATAATATAATACAATATAATAAAAATAAATATACAAAATATTTTATATCTGTAGATCATGCAAACATTCGTTCCGCGGCGGGAATCGAACCCGCTACTTCCTGCGTTTCAGCTGGCTATTCGCCCACTTCACCATGAAGGTCATCGTAATAAACTTAATAATAGAAAAAGAAAAATTAATTAAACTTAAATAGTTATATACATACATATTAGGTACATAAATATTTGCTAATTAATAAATATCAATTATAAAATAAATAAATATGTACTTACATATATATATACATAAATTATTAATATTATAGATCAGACAAATGAATCACGATTCTTCATAGAGATAAAAATTTTCGAGTCTAGGTTAGTACTTAGTAATACAATAATATTGGTGCAAGGTGAGATACGGAACGGATCGCACTGATATAGGTTCATGAATTGAACCGAAACCAATAAAACAGTATGTGATAAAGTCCGTATTTATAATAATAATTAGTAGTAATATCAGGAATATTACAGCTAAGTTCCAAATAAAATTATTTATATGAAAGATTAAGATAAGCTTAGTAAGCTATTATCGGATTAATTCAAACAAACCTAATCCAGCAACGAAATTACATATGCTTAATTCAATCTCTATGTCGAACTACAAAAAACATGTAACTTGCTAATGAATGGCCAATTCATCTATTTTTAATGGTGTTCCAAAATATAATAAGTCATCCTAACGCAATACAAGAAGCCCAGCAGTGGGACAGTACGGGCTAGTAAAAAAAATGAAACAAACCTAAGGTCTTCAACGTGTCTGTACATAACAGAGACTTACAGTATTAATCCCTTCGTACGAGTTGCAGTCAAGTCTGTAATCGGTGTTTTTAGGCCACCTGAAAGTCTCCAACATCAAAAACTTGTAGCTGAACATCATCATCAACATCATCATCGATCTATAACAGTCCACTAAAATATATAAGATCTTGCAATTCAAACAACAAATAATAACGGAGTATATTTTAAGATCTTATATAATAAATAGATAAATATTGTTATTTTCAAATCCAAACAACTTAATTGATAAGTTTTTTACCTAAAATGTGGGTACTTACCGCCATGCTGTACGCGCCGTACACGCCCTGTTGTCCGGTCTGGTCAGTTGACCGGGCGGGTGATTGAACAAGCAGGGTCGTTAAACGGCTCTTAGTAACTTATTAGTGCGTATGTAATCTGCGGCATTGCACAATACGCTACTTCTCTAACATTTCGTCGAGCAGCATTTCACCGATTTTCTCGAGATTTTGATAATAAAACAAGAACATTTATATAAATAATAAAATATTTGTGGACATTTCACACGGAGCTATCTAGCCCCAAACTAAGCAGAGCTTGTATAATGGGAACCAGATAACTGATAGAATACTTATATACATTTTTTGTAAATTCGTACTTATAATATATAGAAAAACATCCAGACCCGGAACAAATATTTGTAGATCATAAAAACATTTGTTCCGTGGCGGTAATCAAACCCGATAGCTCCTGCGTCTCAGCCGGCTATACACCCACTGCGCCTCGAAGGTCGTCAAATATATAGGTATATACATTTAATTTTAATTATTTGTGTAGAAGCCATCCCTTCAATATAATTAGTTTAAATTGCAAGACCCTGTACAGATGTTCCACTGAGTCCAACTCTCCTCTCATCCAGTCTCTACCCGGCATACCATCTACTAGACGGCGTCGTCTAAACGAGATCTCCACTCCAGTTCCGCAGCTAAGCATGTTACATATGATGTGATACAATTATCACTGGCTCTTAAACTGTGTAGTTTTGGGTCGTTCTTCAGGATCCTAGGTGATGTCAGAACTATTGATCCGGAATGCCTGGTTCCGCCACTTGTTGTGTCTAATTGACTTCTTATTTTGCTGTGAGCTAAGCAATTAATTGACTGTGTATATTAAGTGCGTAGATATAAAAGTGTAACATTAAACACCTTAAAGTTTCGATTGTATGTATCGACTCTAGTTAAAGAAAACAGTTCTACGGTTTTAGAACTCTTTAGCACCCTTTAAAAGGTGTATAATTCGAGCGCTGCAAATTTTTATTTTATTACAGGACTTTCGTTTATTTTTATTGAATTTTAACTGAGAAAAGAAACTTTATCTACGTGTCATTAAGGGGAGACCGGAGGGGAATCGCCCATACAACACGTACTACCAAGATCATTTCTAATTGGAGCATATTTCTACCTTATTAAAATATTATTTTAATTTGAATAGTACTTATCTAGGTTCCTAACCATATATTAGATCAAAATACTTACCTAAAATGAAATAGAAGCGTATCGCATTCTGCATGATTTTACATCATAAAAGACCTGTTTTCAACATCTTACGTATCCTAGTCATGGGATTATATCGTCTAGTTACAGAATAGAACTTTTTAAAGAAACAAAAACTATTAAAGAACTTTTTAGTTACAGAATAACAACACAATGAGAAAAATACAACAAGTTTTCAGTCGTCATTTTTGGTATTACGCCACACGGTCAAAATCTAATCAAATTTAGAATCGGTCATTTGCTATCACTGTCGCTCTGCGTGGCTAAACTTCGTCACTAAATAGGGATAGCGATATTCAGGCCAAAGTTTTTGACGCGACCGAATTGAAGTTGCGCTCAGGGTTCGCCGGTTTCTTAAAATTCAACTTTATTATTATAAGCTAGTACTAAATAAAACAATAATTGCTGCGGAAATCGCGAAGCCCAAAATACTATCATATACAACAATATACTCGTACTATGATAAGTCTATTTTGTGAATAAGTTTTTAGCACCTAATAGACTTAGAACAGGGTAGTTAGATCTCACATCATGTTGCCATAGCAACAGTAACTGGACACAAAATCTACATACATCCTGTCCTGTATGGTGATGCATCTGTTAACTTGTGAAACTTACGATAAACCAGCTTAGTCAGAGTCATAGCACCCACTCTCACAATCTAACCAAAGTGACAATAGATTTGTTCAAAAACCGAAATTTACTGTATGTTCATGATGCTGGCTGCATTTCCAAACCTCCTCTTACTTAATACAAAATACCACCAAACTACTCTTCAAAACTTCTGTAAGATAAATTGGGTGTTATATTTTTGTTCATACTTAGCTTCCGCTTGCGGCTTCGCTCGCGTGGTTTGTCAATAAAAACATAACTCTTCTGTCTACGTAAAAGATCAGGTAAAAAGTAACCAATGTCTCAATAACCTATCATAACCTACCTATATACCAAATTTCAACGAAATCGTTTCAGCCGTTAAGTCGTAAAAACGTTACAAACAGACAGAGAGACAGAGTTACTTTCGTGTTTACTAGTGGTTCGCCCTGAACTGAGATCTCGCGAGTCTAGCATAAAAACAAAAAAATATTATTCGTAATCTTTGACTATCAAAATAGTTCCACGAAAATTAACCAAATAACTTGACCTACAGTTTCATTCAAATTACGTGTAACCGAAGTTCATGTAAATTGGATACAATTTTTTGGGGTATAAATTGCAATACATGCATATTAAATTACAGCACTGTGGGGTCACTGGTGTACACCAGTGACCCCACAGTGTTGTAATTTTGTCAAAGTTTAGTTTTTATTATGGCTAATAACTCAAAAACTACAAAAACTTTACTAAAAATAAAAACGAGGTCGAAATTTACTAATAAAAACCATACTAATAATAATAATAATTTATACTAATAATTTGACGTCTCATTTGACCTAATAGTCACATTTTCATTTTTATTACCCCTCTTGAACCCCAATATCTCAATAACCCTCCAACATATTAACCACATTTAGTCACACCAAAATTGTGTCATCACTACGTACCTATGTATCAAATTTCACGATGATCAGATCAACGCTTCGAAAGTTATCCTCGGACATACATATATACATACATACAACGCCGATTTGCCCAAGTTGACTTAGAGAGCTCGCTTCGCTCGATCAATTAATATGGGTATTAAAACAGTTACTAGTGATATTTGCTTGTGACAAAATGATGCTAGTGCAGCCGATACAGCTCTCAGTCTATCCAGCTTAAACAACTTACTTAATCCAGCTAAAACAATGCAGGCTAGATAAATATTTTCACGTTCGTCATACATTGTCGAACATCCTACGGATATAGATACACTTATGTCATATCCTGTTGGAAAACGGAGATATTGTCATTTTAGACCGGGCTATACCTACATATTGTATGACGTAAACGGTTATTTTATTCTTATTTGAACAACATGTTTCAGTTAGACTAAGGTTAAATAAACAAACATCATACCAATGTTACTCCACTAGTAACATTTTGGTATGATGTTTCGACCTAAACTGAGATCTCCCGAGTCTCCGATTAAAACAAAACAATATTGTCTGTAATCTTTGACTATCAAAATAGTTATTACAGGAGGCATACAGATATCGGTCACAGATGTAAAAAAATTGCTTAGAGGGTTAGATTGTTCTAAGGGCGCTGCTTGTGACGGAATACCCCCATTCTTTTTTGCAAAATGTGTAGAATCGCTATCAGCCCCTATAAGAGTTATCTTTAACAGATGTTTCCTTGAAGGATATTTTCCCAAAATTTGGAAAACTGCAAATATTGTGCCCGTACATAAAAAAGGTACTAAGGCTGCTATTTCTAATTATAGACCTATATCAATCCTCAATGTTCGAAGTAAATTAATGGAGAGGGTTGTTTACAGGATTACAGGCATATTTACCCACTCATCTTTCGCCACATTCCAACGAAACAACATGGTTTTGTGCAAGGTCACTCAATCTCTCAATTTATGCAAACGACGTTCTTCGTGGAATGGATGAAGGTTTTCAGATCGACGTAATATATACTGATTTCAAAAAGGCGTTTGATAGCGTTAATCACATAATCCTTCTTCGTAAGCTCCAAGAGCTAGGAATTCGTGGTAATCTTCTCAGGTGGACAGAGTCATATCTACGAAATCGTTCACAGACTGTAGTTGTTGCAGGACACCGTTCTGATCTTGTAGATGTTCCCTCTTAAGTCCCTCAAGGCTCTATTTTGGGGCCCCTGTTTTACGCTGCCTACCTGTATGATGTGGGTGGTTGTTTTCAGTTTGCCAAATTTCTCATGTACGCTGATGATACCAAAATCTACGCTTTTATAAAGACTGAAGCAGACTCTCAGAAGCTGTAAAATGATATTAAACGGCTATGCAACTACTATCGCGATAATAGAATTGGAGTAAATGCATCAAAATGTTTAAAAATTTCTTTCACTCGTAAAATTAAAAAAGTCACTTATCAATATGAATTAGACAATATACCTTTGGAACGCAAAAACTCAACACGAGACCTTTGACTCTTTGACTCAAAAATGTTAATGTCTGATCAAGTCGCGGCAGTGGTTGTAAAAGCTTACAGAAATCTAGGGTTTGTCTTACATGTTAGTCGGCAGTTCTCAGACACTGAATGTATTAAAGTACTTTACTATTCTTATGTCCGTAGCGTCTTGGAATACTGTTGCACTATGTGGAACCCACAATACATAATATATGAGCAAGATATTGAGCGCATTCAATCCATATTCATTAAAACGTTAAACTATCGCACCAATTGTATCTATTACAATGGGTGCGATAGTTTAAGCATGACTTACGAGGAATCGTGTAGGTTTCTTAAACTCGTGCCGTTAAAGGATCGGCGCTCTTTGCTGCAGATGTTGTTTTTACACGACGTTTGCAATAATAGAATTGATAGCACCGAATTAGCGTCTCTCATTCTTCAATTCAATACTCCTTTTAAACGTACGAGACACACAACCCTCTTTCATGTTCCTTTCAGTCGTACCAACTATGCCCAAAATTCTGTCATCTGTCGCACGCTAGATAGCTACAACAAGAATTTTTCGTCAATAGACATCTTCTCTAATGGCAAAGCATCTTTTAAGAAACAAATTACATTTGTTCTTAGTCATATATAGCGCGTTCTATAAATATTCAGAAATTTACTCAACACACACTACATTCCCTCCCTCACCCCCTGAAGTACATACATTTACATAGCATCCCTTCTTTTCTTTTGGTCTTCAAACTCGTACCTACTAAATTACTAAAATCCTTGAAAATTTAATTAATATACTATGTTTTTTAATCTTTTTCTCTAGGTGATTAATTTCATAAAAGATAAGCCTATAAATTGAGAATCTGTTATTGACATTATGCATTAGTTATAAGGATTGTTTACATTATTAACAAGTGCTGTTGATTCTGTAATGAATATTAAAAATAGTGTCACGAAATATTAACCAAATTACTTGACCTACGATTTCATTCAAATTACAGGTAACGGGAGAGCAAAGAAATTGTAGTTATTCTGGATTTAAGACTTTTCCCTATATTTGTGTCACTAAAGCTACTAAGCATATAAAATTTCAGCACTGTGGGGTCACTTGTGTACCTACCCTTGAGTTTTGTCAAAGTTCATTTTTTATTATGGCTTGAAAACTACAAGGTTTAAACTAAATATAAAACCGAGGTCGAAATGTGCTTAGAAAGACTTTTCATTAAACGTGTCATTTGCCCGGATAGTCCCATTTCGTTTTTTACCCCTCTTGAAACCCAATATCTTAAAAACCCCCCACCTTTTTACCTCATTTATGGCGGGTTCCTATATCCGTCGGTATCCGACTACGACTCATATCACTTTGAAAAACTGTCAAACTAGTGTAAAACTTTTTACACGTTTTCAAGGAGAAACGAGTCGTAGCTGGTTACCGACGAATATAGAAACCCGCCATTAGTCACACCAAAATTGTTCCATCACTTAAACCAAATTTCACGGTGAGTACCCATAGGGTAAAACGGGATCCTATTACTAAGGCTCCGCTGTCTGTCTGTCCGTCTGTCTGTCTGTCTGTCACCAGGCTGTATCTCATGAACCGTCATAGTTAGAGAGTTGAAATGTTTAAAGATGATGTATTTCTGTTGCTGCTATAACAAAAAAATACTAAAAACAGAATAATATAAATATTTTCTATACAACAAAAATGATTTTTTTTGCTTGTTTTTTAACCCTTTAACGGTTATAAGGAGTGGACAGTGGAAAAATAAAATTGATAGTGGTTAGAGCTATATAATAGGGTTAGAAAGGATAATATATTTTTTTTTTTTTTTAGGTACTGTATGCATGGTGGGATACATATTCCCTTTATCTGTTAGATTTTCTCGATTCTATTGTCTAGTGCAAGCTCGTTTATTCAAATTGGGCCTGTTTTTCGGCAAGTAAAGCAATTATAAATAGTTTATTTTTAGGTAATATTCTTAGCATAAAAAAATAAAATATATAGCAAGTTGTTTATTTAGTTAACCTTATTTTACTAGAATTACAACCTTCAAATAATCACAGATTATTCCTATCTTCATCTAATTACTTATACTTATCAATATTATTTATTATCATCTATTTATTTCTTATGAAAATCATAAAAGCAGGGCACAACACAAAGTGGGACCTTGCATTTCTCACACATTATCTTGGATCTTTTATCGTGGGCTTTTGTGCTGCACATTCTGCATCGTTGGAATGATGGCAATGGACATGGCATGTGATCTCCAACGTTTGTGAATCTGATTTCATCGGCGACGGCGTTGATCATCTTTTGACGATTTTCGTTTGCAGTGAGCTTTCTTCTACAGACATACGATGGTAGAATAGTCGAATGTCGTTTTCTGCTCGTAAAACCACATATCAGCCCTCTTGCTAATCCAACCCGAAACTCAAGCTGGGAAAGTTTACAATTTTTGTTGCTTTTGCACAATAAGAATGCATTAGTTATGCTCGTGTCCAATAGAAAACAGAAGAGACGCAGCCACCACCTCTTGCTGCGTCTTCCGACTGAATACGTGCCCTTCAGCTGATCAAAATGATCAACGCCACCCATTCGATTGTTGTATTCTTTTATAACAAGAGGGCATTGCACATTATTTTTTGTACCGTCTTTCTCTGTTCGCTTTACGTGTGTTTGACCAGTTTTAGGGTGGAATGCGTTGCTCATAAGTAGGACTTCCTTGCTGTCTTGCCAAACCACAAACGCAACGTTTTCTTTCACTCTCCATTTGAACTGTCCTTTAGTTAGTTTCATTTTTTTTCCTTTCATGTTTTTTATGAGCAGAGGCATTTCTGCTCTGTGTCTGCGCACAGTTCCTGTGGCATAAATACCTTGATCATGTAAGTAATCTAAAAGTTTATAGTCGCAAAAGAAATTATCGAAGGTCAGGTGTATGTTCTGCAGCCCTTCCGCTATAAGCTTCTCCGATAATTTCTTAACGATTTTTGTACCCAATCCTTCTTCAACAGCATTTTCAGTTTTTCCGGTGTAAATTTCAAATTCGTAAAGGTATCCGGTTGCGCTGTCGCAACGACACCAGACTTTGTATCCCCGTTTTATTGGCTTTAGTGGCATATATTGTTTCAGTGACGATCTACCTTTGAAGAGAACCATGGACTCATCTATGCTCTGTGACGTGGAGCTTTTAGCGTTACCTTGGCAAGCGTTATTGATAATATTTATAAGTGGACGAATCTTATATAGTTTGTCATATCCTGGGCTTGATTTCTCGGGTGTCAGTGAGTTGTCGTTGATATGCAAGCAGCGCATAATATGCTTGAATCTTGTCAGTGTCATAATTTCTGCAATTTGATTCACCCTGAATCCTGGGTCAGAAGACCAATAAAGTTCTATGCTGGGCAGAATATTATAACCCATTACTATAATAATGCCTAAAAAGGCTTTTATCTCATCCTTATCAACGGGCGTCCACCATCCAAAATTTTGTTGTCGAGCATATATGTTTGTTTGGCAAACTATCAAGTCGTGAAATTTGTTCTGTGAAATATTTTTCAAAAAATACTATCGGTCTTGTTTTGCTATTGAACCCCTGTGTTGGTTGCATTTTGGTTTCGTCATAGACACTGGGATCCGGTCTACTAATAGTAGTAAAAGTAGTTTTTTTCCAGAATTCCTCTTCGGCATCTGACTCATCGGAAGAATCATTTATAACTGGTGTTACTGGTACTGGTCTTTGTGCAGAAGAAGTACGCGGCACAGGTGCAGCAGGCCTTTTTCGTGTTGATCTTCTAGCAGAAGCAGGAACAGAGCTACAATTTTCAGGCTGAAGTACTATTGGGCTAAGTGGACAGCTATCAGGTTGCTGAACTACTAACGGTGAACGAGGCTCATCGTCAATAGACGATGGACTTGGCATTGGCACATCATCCAGTAGTAAATTTGCAGGACCAGGTTCATCTAAGTCTTCCAGGATTCTTTGCAGGCGGATTGCACTATAATTTACGTTTTCTTCGTCAGATTCCAAATTATCATCAGATTGGTCAGGATCCTCTGGTAAGCCAAATAAATCTTGAAGAGCCCCCTCTAATTGATCATCGTTTAGCACCTTCCTATTCATCTGTGAAATCAAACAAAGAAAAAACTAGCAAAGCTCAAACAGACAGAGGGAAAATACAAACCACCACAAAAATGTCCCACACAGACAGAGGGAAAATACAACCCACCACAAAAATTCAAGCCAGTTCAAAATTCCAAACAGCAGGGATGCAAATATTCTCAATTATCTGTAGAACAAAATTAGATGAACCAATAATAAACAAAATTACCTTGTAGGATTCGAAGATTTTCTAGATAGACCCTGCTTGAAATTCGTCCAACAAAATTGAGCACTTTTGAAAGTTTGACAAGACGCCATGGCGTCTTGTCAAACTTTCAAAAGTGCTTTTTTTGACAAATGTCATATGTATTTTTCTAATGGCGCGCCATTAGAAAAATACATATGACATTTGTCAAACTTGTCACTGCTAAAAAGTCGGTAGACAATCATAAAAGTTGCCAGGATGGAAAAAAAAGAAGGCAAGTTGAAAGTGCGCCTAAAAAAAAATAAAAATCATGGTGGTAAAAATATCGCCTCTAACTGATAAAGGGTTAATCGATATTGATAACGGCAACAGATAGACACTTGAAATATTCACAGAATATTTAGTTAAATATTCACTTTAAAAATAAATAATTAAATTAAAATAAAACAAATATTTAAAGTGGGCTCCCATACAGCAGACATGATTTTTGTGCCGTTTTTATAGATAGTATAGATAGTATTTTTTATAGTACGGAACCCTTCGTGCGCGAGTTCGACTCGCACTTGGCCGGTTTTTTAGACAACTATGTTAGCTACTTGAACCCTTGCACTTGCACACTTGGATGGCGCGTGCGCGGATAGCATCCAGCGATGGTTTTAGTAGTAACCATCACCTATAACAAAGTACTACCTCGAAGATCACGCACCTTACAAACCTGCCGTACGATACACTGCCTTGCGTCATCTATTTGAGACAAAAAGCTGTAAAGCCTCATGTGCCTGTAATTTAACCGGCAATCATACTCTTCAAACCATAGCACAGGGGCAAACTGTTTCAGAAGAAACTCTACTCACTTCAACACACTTGCTCGTAAAATAAGCCTTATTTCATCGTTATTAGGACCATAAACCAAACTATAACACACGCGTGTGTAATAATATTACACACTAGTGCATATTAGTATTATCCCTACAAAGTTAAGTTAGTACCTAACTGCAAATTATACGCGAGTAAACAGAGCATTTTCAATTTAACAACAATTAGTAACAACAATTAAGTATTTTTTGTAACAACAAAAAGGTTTTATGCCGATGAAAATTCATTTACAGTTTTGGAATAAATAAATGTATCCCTTATTAAGAAGAAAAAACATATACGTATTATTATCAATTTATTTATAATTGACAATAATTTGTTATAAAATATTTGCATTGTATCACTAAAATTATAATTTTGAAGTAGACTAATGACTGACTATGACATTTTGACTAGTGTAAAACAAACTGTGAAATCGCCATCAAAAATAATCCAATATCGTTTTGAAAATTGTGCAATCACCAATTGTTTTAATAATTAAACGATTAAATTGTGTGCAACGCATGTTTGTTTTTTCCTCGCAAGTGTGTTGAAAAAGTTCGTACGAAACTCGTGATCAACTTACTCACTAGACACTCGGCTGATTTACGCCCTCGCATACGGCTCGGGCTGCAACCCACAGCCTCGTGTATAAGGAGCAACTTAGCTCACTTGTATATACTATTACGCTAACCAAAGTTACAGACATATCCAAGAGGATTAGCAAGGGCACATAGCTCGAAGAACTGGCGGCTATGGCTACTGGTAGAAATGTTCTACAGTGGAGACCACGCAATGGAAAATGCTGCGTAGTGCCCCCCCCCCTCCCCCCTAAATGAAAATATGACCTGATAAAGGTTAAAGTAAGATGATGATACATTTTAAATGAATCACGTTATATTAATACAGATATTGGCGCCAGCTGCTTAAATGCCGCACAATAGTTTTTATAGCAAGAATGTATGAATGACTAAGACGACAAATCCTATTTCAGTTATGTTTACAGACTGCCTGTGCCAAGCCTATGAATAATTTTTAATGCGATATAAAACTTTTCATAACATGTTGTTACTATTATTTATTATTTTTATTATTTATTGATACTCTTCTTGGCTCTCGAGTTTCCTCGGTATGATTATAGTGAACAATCCGCCCTGAAACCTTCAGGGAAAAGACTGCTCAGCTTCACCCTCCGTATTTCCCCTTTGTTCTATTATTTATTATTAGATACTATTAAATATGATTATTTATTTAATTAATTAGTACGGATTAACCGATTACACTTATTAATTTAAAAGAACCGATGTAACTTGGCCGAAACGTCGAGGTTAGTCAAAATTATAATTTTGATATAAATCTGTGCACGAAAAGACCCGTTTTGTCCTTAAAACATGAGTATAGTTCGCGAAAATTTAAAAAGTTCTAATTTAAAAGAATTCAAAACATTATTTACCTACATAAATTAAACATTCTCAAATTACATTATAAATCTACATAATATTATACAAATTATTAACAATAAAATAAAAATAAAATAGTACACATTAAAATAAATAAATTCATCAAATCACACATAAATAATAAATTGATATGTTAAATTATAGATCTTTCATATATCAATCTCACAAATACCTCAGACATACAAGCATTAATTTTTTCCATTCGTCAGCAAACACATCACATTCAGTTACGTTCTTAACCGTATATCAAAAGCTAGTTATTGAAGTGTTGCCTACTTTTTTCCAACTGATTGATTCTCTCTTCTTCTTCCTGACTAATATATCTCACACTAGCTGACCAATCCGCAGCTTCGCACGCATTGTTTTTCAATAAAGATATTACCCTCGTTAATAAAAACATTACGTTACCTTATTTTTACTGGTGGTAGAGCTTTTGTGAACGGGCTCGAGGAAGTGGGCACCACCGCCTTACCTTTATCTGCCGCCAAATAGAAGTACTTGTGCTGCTGTGTTTCAGTTAGGTGGTAATGGTATGTTCCTGTAACTTTCTGGCACATAGGCATAACAGCTAAGTCCTATAGTATGGCAACGTATCCACATAGAAATCAAGACAACATAATAGCTTGTTTTGAATTCTATGTGGATATCCATGGGCTGCAGTAGCCACTTAACATCTGGTGGACTGCAAGCTCGTTTGCCATATAAGTTGTATAAAAAAAACCTCCTTTGCGCAGTTGAGTACAAAGTAGCCTATGTTACTCAGGGTGAATGTAGCTTTCCAATGGTGAAAGAATTTTTGAAATCGGACCAGTAGTTTTTGAGTTTATTCATTACAAACATACAAAAATACAAATCTTTCCTCTTTATAATATTGGTATAGGTGGTAGTGGAGTAAATATTAGAAAAAAAATCCAAATTTTTCTATATACCTCCCTATTTTCATAAACTTACGTAACACTTTTATTTTAAAGTACAAGTTGGAGAGGGTTGCTGCTGATACTGTTTCAGAAGATACTGTATCGATTAGCTCAAAGAGCAAACCGACTTCTTTACCTACATAGTGTAAATAAAATCTAGATATGGCTTCTATTTGGGAACCCACTTGAAGGAAAACAAAATCTACAGCACAAGTCTACTCGACTATAGCTCCTGTTTGAAATTATCATGTATATACAAGCCATTATTTCAACTATAAATCTTTGTAAATTATATTATTTAAAATTGTTATTATGTGCTTGAAATGCATATATTAAATTATTATTATTGTTTATTTATGATTTTCATCAACTCGGCTCAGAAAAACCGGGGAATAACAGAGGTGCACGGGCCTAAGCCAAGTACCCCTCAGTGGTTCGGGTGGTATCATTTTGAACCGTTGTACATGGTAGTGTAGGTGACAATTCGGTGGATAGAGCAGTCTGTAAGACCTTTCTTACAATCCTGCAAGTATTCAAAATTACTGCCTTCTGCAATAAGGCAATGGTATGTTTTGGGAGGTCCAAAAGAGAGAGGGACTGAAACAGTTGATTTGGGATGACGCCTGTAGAGGATAAAACTATTGGGACTATTGATACTTTTTGCAGTCGCCACATTCGCGTGATTTCATCTTTTAAATCTATGTACTAAGAAAGCTTCTCCGCGATTGTGAACTGCATGTAAAGGGTATTTAGGATGGCTATATCAATAATAAGTGCGGTTTTGTTAGTTTTATCTATAAGAGTTATTATTATTATTCCAAGTATTTATTTTACAACACAGGCACTAAGCCTGGACCTTTAACATAGGCATTACTGGGGCCGGAGCCAATGAGAAAGAGGCATGTTTTTATTAGTCTTATGTATTGCAAGATGAAGGTGGGACAGATGGTTATACTATTGCAATAATGGATTATGGGTACAGGTTATTGTCAGAGCAATGCTAATGGAATCGATGCTGGGCTATGGGAGAGATAAGATATGGCACCTGCCAATTCCGCAATATCAAGAATGATTGAGACAGGAAATAAAAGGCAGCGTAAGGGGCAACGTTGGTGTGGGCGACTAAAGGGGTTTGAGAGGTGTGCTGCAGTTTCACTAAGCGCTGCTCCCGGCTTTAACAGTTCAACCTTATTTTTATTATCGATTAGCGTTTATGTAGGTACAGGGGAGCTTGTAATGTTCGAATTTTGCCTAATAACCTATTCTGCGCAGATAAGAAATCTGGATCAGTCCATTTGATTAAAATAAGGTTTCTTAGGCCAACCAATAATAAAACTTTTTGAATACATTATGCGTTTTGTTTGGCTCCACATTACACGTGTTTATGACTCACCACTCGTT
Organism: Philereme vetulata; assembly: GCA_918857605.2. Lineage (NCBI taxonomy): Eukaryota > Metazoa > Arthropoda > Insecta > Lepidoptera > Geometridae > Philereme > Philereme vetulata. The sequence continues at coordinate 8,426,427 of OU975455.1, read as the reverse complement.
TACACATAAAATAGTATTTGTTTTGATATAAAAAGCGATGTTTGTCGTCAGGATTTACTCAAGTTCATTGATCGTCGCTGGTATCGTTCGACCTCGCTCAAGTCCATCCATTGAATAACACAGAATAACATGTAATATTACTGTGATACGTCACGTCATTGATAATCTGCATTTGTGTTGCTGTTTACACAGCTGTGTGTGTGTGCCTGTGTGTGTACAATTTTATGAGCACAAATACGTAGATATATTACTATTGATAGATAAAGGCTAATCATAGTCTTGGATATATATTGTTACGAGCCAACATTCACTGACCTGGTCTTGACCTCCGACACATAATTATAACTAAACGTGGTATTCTAAGGTTGTCTGGAAGAAATAGCTGCAAGCGATAATACCGCCCATTGCGTATTGTTTTTACTACGTTTGATTTGTTTATTGTTTTGTAATTAGTGTAACTAGGAAACTTACAATAGTTGTTATCTCTTATAACTGTTCTGTAGATTTTGCGACTGGAAATTGCAGTATAAATAATGATTATGACTGTACATATGTGCGTGTTATTTTTATTTATTTTATGAATGCTGCACATTTCACTCAGCGGTATCTAGCTCAAAACTAAGTCGAGCTTGTATTATGGGAACCAGCTAACTGATAGATAACTTATAATTTTTTTTTGTACATACTTTTCATATATAGAGAAACAACCAGACCCGGAACAAATATCTGTAGATCATGCAAACATTTGTTCCGCAATGAGAATTGAACCCGCAACCTCCTGCGTCTGAGCCATCTATTTTCCCACTAAACTAAAACTTTTAAAGTTTATTTTGCCTACTAGGCGACGGCAAAATAAACATGCAATGAACTTTCAGATAGTATGCACGTGCATCTTAATACATCTTCTAATAAAAAATAAGTATATCAATAATGTTGAGAACATAACTAACTTGTTGGTAATTATATAGTTATTGCATTAAACTGACAAGGTACCTATCAGTCAACCATCCATTTGTCAACCTAATACCATACACCCACAATCCTAAAACATTATTGAAGTTAGAAAAAATTACATGTCACATTGTGAAAACAACACAGTTTAAAAAAACTTATAAATCATTTATAAACTAATAATAAAATCTATTCTGTCATATGAATTTAAAAAAAAAACAAACGTAAGCGCGAGCTGCTGTCAATTTATACGCTGCAAATGTCAACACTGTCAAAACTGTCAATACGTTTGTTGCGTATCGGACATGATAATAGTGTGACAGTTTACCTTATTGTGGAAAACACGGCGGGGAGATTGACACTAATACAGAACTTCCATATTTATGAAACAGCAAGAAACTTGATACAAGTACATCTTTAATACCAAAATGTGCTAACATACATTACAATTCTGTTTAAAAAATAATTGGACATGTTAGCTAAGTCCATAATGATGGACAGTTGTTTCTAATAAAGTAGAACTTGCTATATGTAAAAACTATTACTACATACCGATAAACGATAAATCTAATTGAATAGTGAACATGAATACGTTTTAAAGAATACCTTTTTCATCTGCAAAAAGAAATTGGACTACTTTGTAAACAGTTATGCGTGGTCATCCTTATAAAAAACAAGTGTGTTTTAGAGCACACGCACGGCTGAAGTAAAACTTCTTGTCAAAATATTAATTTATAAAGTGTTCAAGAACGGAATGAAATTACGAAAAATAATCAAACGAACTTGGTGTCAAAACTGTGTGTGAACAAAGCACCGAGTGGAACCCCGACACAGCCCGAAGACATCATGGCAGACCAAAGAAGAGATGGAGGGATGAGCCCACTAATCTCCGAGCGGACTGATCTTAGCGCCTGAAAGAAGTATCTGGAAATAATGAGGGGAGACCATTGCCCAGCAGTGGGACACAGTGGGCTAATAATAATCAAACGAACTACTGACTACTGATTTATATCTCATGCACTGGCTATGAGAGGAAGAGAGAAATAAAATGTGCGTGTGCACCTTTTTCTCTTGCTCCTACAGTAATATACGAAACTATGATACACTTTATACACTTTTTGTAACGCATTCGTCAGCTTACTCCCCAAATCAAGGGTGCGTAAAGAAGTTTTACTTCAAAAATATATGCGCGTCCGTCGGTTTGAGAATGTCCTTTTTTTATCAGTAAAAAATACCAAATTCATATAACTTGCAGAATGTAATCTTATCTTAAGAGTATGTATATATATATATATATATATATATATATATACGCACTAACGCGTAGTCTGTTGCAAATTAAGTCCGTGAGAATATTACACTATTTCTGTCTCTCTTGTAGCCTTCATAAAAAAACAGTGACGACAAGTACCGACAAATAAAAACAAAATGAAAATGTTCGGCAAAAATTCAACTTTGGGACATATTTCCAACCTTGATCCACACACCCAGGACTGGAAGCTTAGCTTAACGCATCGGCGAGGATAATGATAAAGATGGAGTGAAGAGAAAAGCGGTATTGTTGAGCGCACTCACGGAGAACACGTTACAGCTCGCGTGTAATCTCGTCTTACCCGAACATTTGGATATCTACTACAACTACGAGAGTATTGTGAGAGTCTTGTGGATGACCATTTTCTGCCAAGAGGTTGCAGAAAGGCACAAGTTCTATACGTCAGTGCAGCAGCCGGGCGAGACGCATTTGCAGTGGGCTGCGAGGTTATGTGACCATGCTACTTAATATACGTTCAATAATATATAACAGAAAACAAATAAATGACAACGATTTTATGGTGTTATTTGTGGATTGATACGTCTCCTATGAGAAGGGTTTTTAATTTCATAATTGTAACAATTGTACGTAAGGCTGGTGACAGGACGCACAACAATAGCCGGAATAGGAAGCGACGACATCGGCAAATCAACAGTAGCATTCACACTGCGTAAGTCAAAATTGTCACTTTACAGAATATTAACCCTTGAACCTAAGTGTCTTTAGGATTATTTTGCTACGAAACAAAATATTTACTTAAGTTGTGTAGGCACTTGCTTAATGCAATGACAGACTGACTCCCAGACAAGATCTGTAAACGGGTTCTTGCTCTTTTTGTTATATTTTTTTAGTTTAATTAAATTCGAACGAGTCAAAAAAAGGTTTACGCATGCGCTGTGCTCTGATTGTTTCGATCGGAAATCCTGGTAAAAATAGTTCAATGGGGTTCGTTAAAACTATGAAAGCAAGCGAATTCTAGTTTGGTTAGCTGATTTCGGGTTTTTTGAATGAACCATAATTGATTTATGCTGTAAAAGTAGCAGCAGTTAAATTCTTGTACATGAACTATGTATGAAAGATGGTTGGTAAGAATGCTGAAAATAGAGTAAATAGGTACAGCCGTCAAGAGCAAAGTAAGGCCACCTTAAGGGTGGATTTTTTTGAAGTGACCAGGGGCTAATATCAAGGAGGGTGGCGTTTACTTGCTTTGTCCACCTTATTACTAGTAAAACCAACTATAAAAAATAAATTAACTTTATTCAAAGGCGCAAAAGACTAACCCAAATAACGGGACTTCATTGGTTAAACCTAAAATGGACTGAGCTAGCTTCATTCAATACGTGCAAACGGAAATAATTTCAAATTGGATATCCTTGGCTCTTGTTGACTGTACATAAAAGAATGCATTTTTAACTTAATTTCAACAAGGGAAACATGTTGGTTTATTTTTTATAAGATTTGGATAAACTAGTAATTAAAAAAAGGTATAATTTGCAATATTTTTATCGGTCAAAAGAGTATCACTGCATGAGCATCATTATAAAATTAGTGGTACATCAGGACTTGACGCAAAGCACAGGGCAAAGAGCAGCAGTGCATCGTAGGGCATGTGACTTACGAGACAATGCTTTGCTATAGGTTAACGGTAAACACTTAACATCAGGTGGGCGATTTTCTTGTTCCAAAGTAGTATAAAAAAACGAGTACTAAGCAGAAAGGATTATTGAAATTTTAGAACAAAATGTGACCATCTATTACACTTTGCCAAAGTAGGCAGTTTGCCCACGAAATCAGTGTTTTTTACGTACACCGCGTCAGCCACTGCCGTCATCTTTTTAATTTTCCTCGATAATAAACCAGATATTACCATCGGGCAAAGTAATACGTGTTTACAAAGTTGAATTTTAATATCAAACTTTTAATTGTTATCTAGCAAAAACAAATTGTCAAATTTCTTGCAAAACGAATATACAATTATTTACAAGGCATAGAGAAGAAACAGTTGAATCATCTAAAGACCGTTGCAAACGATCTATAGATAGTTCAAATACTCCAGATTCCTGGCAGAAGTGTCCCCAAGACACTGGCTGCGTTACCCCGCTGAATTGATATGCTTATGCGTTGACCCAGGTAAGCATCAGCTCTCGGATCACACGTCGCTTCTCGACCTTGCCCCGAAATAACTTTGAAAATGCGATGGGCCCCGGTTCCCCATGGACCCAGAGTCTTGACCCCAAATGGCTTAGATACATAAGCTCTGTCGAGGCTTCCATATTTGCGCCATTTGAGATCTTCGGCTGAATTTGGCGCCAATTTCTATATTGATTTTTTTTTATTAGATAAGGTGGCAACTCGAGTATTTGACCCACCTGATACCAAGCGTTAAAGTTGCCCCGAGACGGGACTACTGCGAACTTTCTTCACAGAAGTTTTTTTTTTTAACTATATAGATCTTCGTTTGACTACATCATCTCTCACCTGATGGTACACGATTATGTGGTCTAAGATGAAACAAGAAGATCTAGAAGAAACCTATTCACTCTTACCTTAATGATGCCCGGTTTGTATTATTTAGGAAAAACAGACGACGGCAAAGTGTTCCATACCTGCTCCAGCTGGTACCATGATGCGTACCAGCTGTACGCATCAAGAATGTGGAATCCAAACGGTGTGTGCGGATTGGTGGTATATCAACCAGGTACGGATGGTACTGAGCCGTGCGCATGCTTGTCTTTTGATGGAAGGTTCTTGTGACGGGACTAATGGGAATTATCGTCCCAGAGGTTTCAGACAACCTATAACAATGCATTAGCTTACAGGAATGTTCAACAATACTTGCCTTACGTGGCATTGTGCCTGTCAGCCTAATGACCATCTACCAGGGGCTCAACTCTGCTAATTTATAAGAAAAAAGTTTTTGGAGCCATACCATTATTCAACATTCCAAATTTTCAATGATATTGCCATAGCAAAGGTGGTCATTCAAAAAAAATTGTGTTAGTAGAATACTAAATAGTGGCAATGTTGTGACGATACTATTGTCAAATTGGTTTAGTAGAATTGTTCCTCTGTATTTAGATATAGGTAGGCTACTTTTTATTGGGAAATGACACCTCGAAGAACGAATTTGAAGACACATGTAGAAGCTTGTACATAATAAAAATAGATATAATATATTTGATATATATAAGAATAAACAAATACATACACCATACTAACCGCTTCATTGTTACTAAAACGTTTAAGAAAGTGCTATTTCTACTTTAATATTGTATTAAAATGAACACAGATTTTAACAAAGACAAACTAACAACATATTTTAAAGAAGAGTTGAAATACATAGAACTTTAGTATATGTGCTGAAAACACGTTTGTTTGTTCAGAAGACAGTCATTGTAAACCTATACTAATTGCTATTTATTCTGTCCATACATTATATTGACTCCAAAATCATCTCCGTCTAAGAAATTAAATGTATTTCTTATGGCTTGCAGTACCAATTATTGTCATGACCTTCTGCCGCGCCATGATCGTGTCTGGTGTTAGTCTGGGGTATGACAGGTTGTAATTTCGATATCAACAACCATTTATTATAAACCTTCAATATTCTGCCAAGAACAAAGCAATATTCATCTCTAAACGGTACTAGTAGGAGCTCTATTAGCGTAAAGGCTTCGTGATGCTGGATTTATGGAGAAGGTTTTGGTATACTGGTGATGTGTTCAAAAAGATCTAGGTCACGAAAACATTGCTGGCCCCAGGCCTAACCATCGAACTTAAATACTAAATGATCGTCAAATGCAGACTGATGATTAGCCAAGCAAAAACTTATTTAAAATATGAAATCGGCGAATTTAAATTGGTTTGAAGTTTTACTTTTTGTTTAATTTGGTTTTTTTTTGTTGCAGGACTGACCAGCGCAACCTATTGTTCAGCTTTGTAAGGTAAGATTGTGTTTATACCACCATTATAAAAGACATACTAAGTACCACCTACAAATCATTTTTGTGTACAGCGGTAATTATATATGTAATTAGGTGGCTAAACGAAAACCGACACAAAGATATTACCTCAAACAATTATTGTGTGACTCACAGACAGACGTTACCAGTGCGATAACACTTTATGATGATCCGTAGCTTACTTACATAATTTAAACACAACAGAGCAATCGTTTTATTAAGGAAAAACAAATATAATTCCGAATTTGCCTTCTACGATCATCCTCTACGCCTCTACGACCTAAAATTCCAAACAAAAGACTTCAACGCGCCTGCTTTGCATGCGTTCTCTTTTTGGAAACTAAAAAGTTTTAAAACTCTTTATAAATATAACTTTATTTTTTTTAAAGCAGTTGTCTAGATTATGACAATGTCAATATTTCGACACTTTCACGTGAGTTCAACGCGTTTACGTGGAAAATTTCGAATATAATTTTTGAAAGTATTTTTCGTAGGTATATTTTTGAGGTAAATGTTTATTTGTTTGGAGATGGTACAATATCATGTGTGAACTGTTTACGTGGGTAAGATTATTTAGGCGTACGAGAGAAGGATTCCTAATTTTGTCATGATGTTGGACGAATGGTTTCATCGGAGAGTAGAAAACACTTGTGTCGAAGAAGATTTACAGGTAAATCCATATATTAGGCCTTTGTTTACTTATAAAATTGTAGGTATTGTAAAATGAAAAACCAAATATTCAAGTTAATACACAATCAATTATGTCTTAAAATAATTGATTTTTTAGGGTTTCGTACCCAAAGGGTAAAACGGCACCCTATTACTAAGGCTCCAATGTCTGTTTTTCTGTTTGTCCGTCTATCACAAGGCATCGCATGATTCGTGATAGTTACACAGTTGAAATTTTTACAGATGATGTATTTCTGTTGCTGATATAACAACAAATACTAAAAACAGAATAAAATAAATATTTAAGAAGGGCTCCCATATAACAAACGTGTTTTTTATTTGTTTTAGATCGATACAACAACAACAAACTTGATTTTTTGCCGTTTTTATAGATAATGGTACGGAACCCTTTGTGCGCGAGTCCGACTCGCACTTGGCTAGTTTGTTATTTTTCTTATGCCGCTTATAAAAATCATCTAGGTATCATGCAAGAAGACTTGTCTCTTCTGATGTTTTAAATACCATTTTTTTAATCGATCTTTTTACGTATAATCAAATTAGCTATCGCTTTATCCTTAAGATAGTAACTTATAAATCACAGACATTTCCCACATCGCACAAAAATTTCGTAGTAAAAATCTTCACAATTACCGAACTGTTCCCGTTTTCAGTTCAGCCAGTTCTCGTCTCGCAAAATCAATTAACTCACTAATTAAAACGTTAACAACATATTTGTCCCGCTGGTGCGTAATTAGGCGTATTTACCTGGCTCTTGTCCCGTTATAATGGTCCCACACATGTTGAGTTGCGTCGTCGTCTATAGGTATTTTCACACAGCCTGCCTTTCCTCTAAGCCATAGAGTTTGGAAGGGTAGAGGAACCAGTGTTATTAGAACCAAGCTGAGTTCAGACGCGCGTCGATACCTATCGTGTGGTCTCTTTAAATTGTAGCGCGCATTGCTTTTCGCGTATCCGTATCTCAGTATAAGCAAGTTAAATTTTTATTCATATAGGTAAGATAAGTAAGGTAATAAAACTGTTGTTCAAACTTTATATAAAAGTCTTTAACAGTTTGTTGCTAATAATAATATTTGCATTCCCGGTATCCATTGTTTTTGTTTTCAATACTAAACTATGGCTCTTTTATTTAATAGAAACAAGGCTTTATCTTAGAGCCTGTATTTCATTTAAGGATTTATGAATTTAGCCTCTTTTATTTCAAATATAAATATGGATATGTCATGGAGGATGTGTTTCATTTTAGTATAATAAGATTCTTTTTAATATTGGTATAGATGTAATGAGACTCATTCGATTTTTAATTTACTTACGGCCGTAGAGGCTTAAATAGCATTTGCTTATCAGGTATCGAGCTAAAAACACTAACTTACAGTACATGAGTGATAAAAAACAGATGTATTTGGTAAGCTTGCGTCAACCTCGTTGATTTTTCTTATTCATTGGAAATAATTGAATTTTCAGCCTCAATTTTAAGGATTAATTTCATAGATCTGATAACATAGTAGAGTTTAATAATATGTGATCTCAATAAATAATTTTAGTTCTAATTGGTTTATTCTATGTACTTCTTTCAAATTTTCAAGTATATGTGACATCTACAAGGATCACTTTGAAACGTCCAATAGTTTTTTTTTTAGTTTTTGGCGGGGCGTAAGGCAACTTTCTTAGTAAATTTTCAAGTATATGCGACATCTACAAGGATCACTTTGATACGTCGAATATTTTTTATCGTCGAAGTTTTAAGGGCGCACTATACCTGTGGAGACGATAAATCGCTGTTTTGTTCAACAAATTTTGTGCTTTCAATTTGTAATTCATATATGTTACAGTTATGAATACGTGTTAGAACGCCTGTTTTGTGAAAACACGATTCCGTTATATTTTCTCGATAGAAAAAAAATCCAAAGATGACGCCAAACTAATCTTAAAACCGTTCTTATGCGATGAATGCATCAATTTGGATCTTGAAACTTTATACAGGTATTCTACACAACATAAATAAGTGCACATGTGTTTTAAATTTTCAAAATACTTTTTAATTTTACCGTAAAATGAAAATAAGTAACTTTTGCACTAAATAAACTATTCGCTTCAGATGCCCGGTCCACGATTCAGTCGGCATTCAGACGGGGTACCCGTGACGCTTGTCGCTCCAAACGATCACGTAATTCTTAGGTAGAATTTCGTTGTTTTTGTAAAGACGCAGTAATGAGAAATAAGCACAACAAGAAAATGAAATGATAAAAAAATCGGCAAACATATGAACCACGGCGAGATAGGACAGGCAGCGGCGCTCGGAGAAGCGGGGGTGAAATTCGAGTTTGGGCTGAGGTATAGTCAACTCTTAAGAAGAGGTGTATTATTTTTTATTTTTGTGTATGCAATTTGATATACAAGAAACCAACCAATACATTATAGCCGTTATAGCGACAAAAGATTGCGATGAAAATTATGTGCGTTTAAATTTCCCGACACTTCTGCTACTTTCTTATCTTGTCAGAGAGGATCACTTCCCACTCCACTTTTTACCACTTAATGACCTTCGATTTTAATTGTCCAGCTAATTACAACATAATTTGACCACAGCAAAGTAATGTTTTAATAAGTGTTCGTTATATTTTCTCTTTTCTCGCTAATTAGTGAGTAATTATTATATTATCCGAAAAGATTGAACGGCAACAATGTTGTGATATTTTGACAGTGCAGTCCGGCAGCTAGCTTCTAAGTTTGAAAGTTGAAAAATAATGGAGGGCAAAAAGCGTAAAGGACCAACCGCCCTCGGCGTGGCTTGCCCACCCAGCCGGCGGAGTAATACCAGCCAACTATGTCTCCCATCGGCCGCCATTGCGGTCGCTAGCGAATACCGCCAATTCCTTCGCCATAGCTCGCCCTATCCCCCAAGACTTATAATCATTAACAGAACCCCGCGATTGAGAACCTTCGCCGCTGCTACTTAGAGTTTATTATAAGCTGGTGTTTTCGCTAATTTTCCAACGGAGATAATGATTAAATTGTTTCGGCATGTCAAATCAAACGAAATTATGCTGTTATGCCTTGTTTAATAGCAGTACGTTTATGTTTGTTTCTTAAATGTCGTGAACCCTGAGGTTTCTCCTTTTATAAGAGATTCTATAAAACATTTTCTCTTTAGTTTCGAAGCGAAAATTTTAGTTTTCTTAATTTTCCTCATTAACACAATTTACGAAATGACTAGCAAATAATTTGAAATGCACATTCTTTATTATGTAATATTAATAAATGGATCTCTTGGATAAATGTAATATTTATTTATTGGACACTTTTAAAATAAACACACAAAATACTAGTGGTTCGCCCCAAACTGAGATCACGCGAGTCTCCGATTAAAACAAAAAAATATTATTTGTAATCTTTGACTATCTAAATATTGTCACAAAATAAATAACCAAATTATTTGACCTACAGTTTGATTCAAATTATAGGTAACGGGAGTTTATGTATTCTGGGAAATCTTTTTTGGGGTACAAATTGCAGTTATTCTGCATTTCAAACTTTTGCCTATATTTGTGTCACTTAAGATACTAAATTACAACACTGGTCACTGTTGTACACTGTGAATTTTGTCAAAGTTTAGTTTTTATTATGGCTAATAATAATAACTCAAAAACTATATAGAACTTATAAAAAATAAAAACAGAGTCTAAATGCAGTAATGAATACCTTTTATTTGATGTCTCATTTGATCAGTTAGCCTCATTTTAATTTTTATTACCCCTCTTGAACCCCAATATCTCAACTAACCCCCCCCCTCCCTTATTTTTAGCTCATTTAGTTACACCAATATTGTGCTGTTACTACCTACCTATGTACATATTAACTTTCACGATGATCGGATCAATGCTTCGAAAGTTATCCTCGGACAAACATACATACATACAACGCCGATTTGCCCAAGTTGATTTAGAGATCTCGTTTCGCTCGATCAAAAATACACAATTAAATCATGGGCACATTGGGTAGCCTTATCGCTACAAGTGATCTCTCTCAGGCAATATGGACAGGTTCTATATGAACACAAATGAGGACGGACGGCGGCGTAAATCAAATAATTAACATAACATCACACTAATTATTATAAATGTGAATGTTTGTTTGTTTGTTACTCAATCACATTGTTACGGCTGAATCCATTTCGATGAAATTTGGTATATACGTAGATTATAACCTGGATTACCACAGGCTACCTTTCAATACATAAATCAATTCCTATGGAATAATAATGGGGTGTCAAGTTGTAACAGCGAGTTTAACTTTATTTCTAAGTTGCCTACACATTTAGGAGTGTAACGCGTACGAAGTCGCAGGCAACAGCTAGTACGTATATATTGACAACCTCCGTGGCACAGTGGGCGAATAGCCGGCTGAGAGGCAGGAGGTAGCGGGTTCGATTCCCGCCGCGGAACAAATGTTTGCATGGTCTACAGATATTCGTTCCGGGTCTGGATGTTTTTTTAAATATTTTATTAATGTATTTACAAAAAAAAAGTATATAAATATTATATCAGTAATCTGGTTCTCATAACACAAGCTCTGCTTAGTTCGGGGCTAGATAGCGCTGTGTGAAATGCCCAGCAATATGTATTTATATATTCAAGGATACGTATGTTTATGTATCCGTGCAGAGAAAACTTTGTCCCTCTTTTTATGATACCCCTTTTCATGCACAGTTAAAGAATATAAGGAGAAGGTAGGGCCAATGCTAAAAGTAACTTTGACTTAAAATTGCAATATAGATATAGAGGGTTTGCCAGTTCTTCTGAGAGTTCTGGCTGTTTTTTTAATATTATAAGTGTGTATTTACACTCTCTGTCGCTTTTGTATTTACAAAAACAAAAGCGACACAGTCCGACAGATCTTGGGTCTCAAATGGAAATGGGCGGGCCACCTGCAATGGACAGAAGCCAACCGATGTAGCCAAATTACGACAAACTGGATCCCCCGTGGTATAAAGCGCAAAAAGGGAAGACCTCCAAAGAGATGGAGCGATGACGTAGTAGAAGTGGCCAGAAAAGTTTTTTTTTTATATTACTTATACGGCAAACGAACATGCAATCCACCAGATGTTAAGTGGCTACTGCAACCCATGGATATCCACATAGAATTCAAAACAAGCTAATATGTTGTTTTGATCTCTATGTGGATACGTTGCCAAACTATAGGACTTAGTCAACGCCGTGACATCGGATCATCGGGAATGTTCTGAGGAGCTATTTGATCTCATCCCGTCGTCGAGATTTTACCACCGCACTTCTCGACAACGTAATAAAGCTCATCCACATAACATCGACAATTGGGTATCGCGCACCACACGCTTCACGCGATCTTTTCTACCCCATACTTGCAAGATGTGGAATGAGCTACCATCTGAGGTTTTCCTATTAGACTACGACATGGCACGCTTCAAGAGAAATGTAAAGAGGTTTCTACAGTGTAGGAAACGCATCGAAAATACCCCGGGTGTTGCTGGTGTCAATAGGCGACGGTGACCACTTACCATCAGGTGGGCCGTAAGCCTGTTTCCCCACAAATAAAATAAAACAGAAAAAAAAACTTAGCTGGTATGCCTATGTGCCAGTAATTACAGGAACATACCATTACCATCTAACCGGAACACAGCGGCACAAGTACTGCTATTTGGCGGCAGATAAATTGCTGCCAATTTTGGTGCCCACTTCCTCGAGCCTGTTCACAAAAGCTCTACCACCAGTAAAAGTGTAGGTATGGCAAAGAATTGCAAGAGACCGGGCAGAGTGGAATCAATTGGACTCCTCCAATTGAAAGTGCTTTTACCGGCACAGGCCACAGGCGGGGTCCTTACACGACTACAAATACCAAGGAAAATAATAGAATTAGTCAATTTTATTTTGTACGTTTTTTTTGTGTATTTTACATTAGTTTATTTTTATAGTGATGCATCTACTTAATTATAGTGTATTGGAAATAAAAAACTTTTTTTATTTATATTTTTACTAGCTAACCAATCCGCGGCTACGCACGCGTGGTTTGCCAACAAAAAGTAGCCTATGTGTTAATTCAGTTTATCATCTACGTATATACTAAATTTCATCGCAATTAGTTCAGATGTTCCGGCGTGAAAGAGTAACAAACATCCATACATCCATACATACAAACTTTCGCGTTTATAATATTAGTTAGGATATAATATTAGTAGGATTTACAAAAACAATGTATATAAGTTTTGTATAAGTTATCTGGTTCCCATAATACAAGCTTGACTTAGTTTGGGGTTAGATAGCGCTGTGTGAAATGTCCAGCATTATTTATTTATTTATTTTATTTAAATAAAATCTTATTTACTGGATGAATGATCGGACAGAATTTACGCAACCGACACTATTTGCAAACCAATTTCCTAGCTGTCATAAAGCATTAAGCAAAATCACCATCACTTCTTCAAGTATAGCCTTCTAGGGATTAGTGTAAGGAAAGTATGCAGTGTAAATACTCTAAGTGGTCATTTAACGACGTCTGTCTGTCCATACGAAGTTGTCAACCTGTTTGCCATTAATTATGTCGATAAGAACTGGGCTTGATGATCTGAGCCACATTTTAGTGAAACCAAAAGTATTCACTTAAAATCTTTTTCCATAGATTGATGCAGATTTTTTGGATTTGAACACTGTTAAGAATCTTATTTTCAAATTCGCTTAGTTATATATTGAGTTAAAACTGGTTTTTAGCGATACGAATATCATCATCATCGTTGTCAGCACTTGTCATCCAACTGCTGGGCTTAGGCCTCTCTTCGTTGTCGCCATTTGCCTATGTCCTGCGCTGTTCTAACCCATACCTACGACCTACGATCTACGATTTTTATAATGTCGTCGACCTATCTTGCCAGTGGACGATACGAATATATTTTTGTCTTATTAAGTCTTACCAATAAATTAATGCTAAGTTAAAAAAAAGTGGCACTCCGGTTATGCTGACAGAAGTGAAAACTTGAACGATTACGAGATACTTATATACAGAAGTGTCGGTAACGGTAATAGTGTCGCGAGTTTAATGGTTTTTCCTATCTCAAAAAACGCCCAACGCGCTTAAAGAAGTTTCCACTTTAAAAAAATCACTAGGATCACTTTGAAATGTCAACTTTACTGCCTGTTCAACTGCGACTAAGCCAAGAAAAAAAGGCATGAAACCAGGCTGGTTGTTCTTTTTAATAATCCTTTTAAAGGTCTTTTTATGGCTGATTTAAAATACTATTGGAAATACTACCGTGGCTGCATCCTTCACTCAGATAGTGCAACTTGATACTAGACGCGGTATAAATAATAAAATCTTCAAATTGATAGATGAAAATGCCTCAGTAAGGTAACAATTTGACGAATAAACTGGCTAGACAGTTACACAGGTCAAAATCCATCGAAGCACAAAATAGATAGATACAGAAGTTAAGCGCGGAATTATCTCTGTCAAACGTTCGACCGACCTGGGCCCGTAGCCAAATTGCATTCGCTTCGAATCGATTCGATTTCTACATTGGATTGTTGTCGATTTATCACGTGATATTTCTATAGCATGTGTGAAATCCCATTCATTTTCGGACTTAACGACTAGCGTCATCGCTAAATGAATGTAACTTGGTTAATCCTTCGGATCCGAAATTTTATTTTATTTTTATTTTATTTATTAGGTCTACCAACGATTGTAACAACATTTCATGCTTAACTATAGAATAGTTTAAGTAGGTACTAATTGCACAACCAATTATAGGTAAACACCGCATGCACTAAAAATTATGTAGGTAGTAACAATAACAAAGTAACACTAGTACATTATGACAAACAATGGTATTAGTGAAGTAAAGAAAGAACATATTATAATAACACAAAATTATAAAAATACACACTACTGATAGCAATAAATCTATTAGTTTGGCAAGTTCTTAGATAAGAACTGCCGGAATTTGAAAATGTTTATATTAAAATTATCAACCTGAGTACAGTAATTGTTAAAGCCGTTGCTAATCCTGGGAATGGGCGAGTTGGAGCCGAGAACAGTGGTATGGAGTGGTGGTGCAAGGGGTAGGATTGGTTAACGAGGGATTCTGTGAGGGACTCTAAAACATTTTTTTTCCAACAACTGAGGACAATTAAATTTATTATTTAAAGTTTTATACAAAAAAAATTTGATCCAACTGTGTTCTTCGTGTTTCAAGGGACGAAATTTTGAAATAGTCGAGCCTATCCGAATATGATTACAGTGTTTTGGCCTTCCAAGCTGCATATGCTAAGTGCCCCAAGAAATCGTCATACGCACGCGTCTATGTGCGAGTGCCTATTTTCGCTCGTTGTATTAAACTTAACTTCTGTAACTATTCTGTGATCGAAGGCTGTCTCCAATCCGTTATCTTGACTCATGCATATGTAACGCCAGTGTCGTAAGAATAGGACATAACGCAAGGTCGTATCGTATGAATACGTGATGCGGTAAGCAGTAAGCATGCCGAGGAAGTTTTGGTGACCGGAAAACTAGTTCCGTGGATTTGTTGTTAAGGAAAATTGTTCTGTTATTTTTACGGGCTTCTGTCTACGGTTAAAGTTACGTGAAGCCTGAAAATTATGGTTTTAACTCATTTATTTAAACCTTAGGGACACAGGAAAACACTTAGTTACGTCCATAATGCTTAAATAATTACAGAGGCTTTTGGGTATCTAATCTACCTAGTAGCTCTTTGTACCATAATTTTGAAGGTACAAGTTTGAAAGAAAGTTTGAAGTTTGAAGGCCAATTCTTTTTTTGTCTTATTGTCAGGAGAAGGTTCTTATGAAAGAAAAAATAGGAAAATTGCGCCCAAAATTAGAAAATTTAAGAATACTTAACCACCATATAAAATTATTTATAATCTAACCTTAGCGTTTTTATAATGTAACCTTATGACGTTTGACATAGAATTGACAGAATGCGTGCTGCAAATATCGTCAAAGAGGATGTAAAAAAAATGAATATCGTTTGAAACAGATGCTTCGGTAGGAGTTATCCCGAAATATATTGTCTATATATGTATATAAAAATTAATTGCTGTTCGTTAGTCTCGCTAAAACTCGAGAACGGGTGGAGCGATTTGGCTAATTTTGGTATTGAATTATTTGTGGAAGTCATTCATTTTCTCATACATAATGATGGCCGGGGACAACAATTGACAATTCTACCAGGGTGACTTATATTGACAGCCCGCTTTATACTTATGCATGTCAAGCCGATACGAAGTTCGGCGGGACCACTAGTCTATAATATAAAAATGAATCGCAAATTGTGTTGGTAAGCGCATAACTCAACAACGCCGGGACCATTTTGGCCAATTCTTTTTTTGATGTATTTCTTATTGTCAGGAGAAGGTTTTTAAGAAAGAAACAATTAAGAAAATTGCGCGCAAAATTAGAAAATCTAAGAATACTTAACCACCATATAAAATTATTTATAATCTAGCCTTAGCGCTTTTATAATGTAACCTTATGCCGTTTGACATGGAATTGACAGAATGCGTGCTGCAAATATCGTCAAAGAGGATGTAAAAAAAATGAATATCGTTTGAAACAGATGCTTCGGTAGGAGTTATCCCGAGATATATTGTCTATATATATAAAAATTAAAATCCATATTGACAGCCCGCGTTATTATACCTATGCATGTCAAGCCGATACGAAGTTCGGCGGGACCACTAGTATTAACTAAAAATACATACATAACAATAGAAAAAGTGATAAGGAAAGATTAAGTTGCTCATTGTTGGTCGGTTTCACCGAAAAGATGCCTATAGATTCTCAATTTGAATGCTTCCACTGAAGTAGCCTCAAAGTAGGTAACTCCCGTTTCCTTTAATTTGAATAAAACTGTGGGTCAAGTAAATTGTTTTCTGTTTTTATGGGAGATTCGCGAGATTTCAGTTTGGGGCGAACCACTAGTTTATATATTTAGCTGTTTACTCAAACCGTCATTCAGGATCTTAATCACTATTTTTAACTTAAACTGTACAGGTAAATTGGAAAATACAGTTACCAAATCCTGATCTTATCACACTTTTTCGAAGTAATTTTACCAACGTCATTGCTTTATCATCTTCGTTTACTTTTCTAATACCGGGGTGCGATCAGGGAAACACCACAAATATATCCTGTCATTCAAAGTTCTTATAATATAGTTATGAAATCGCAAATACTAAATGACGTCAATAGAAGACTTGACTCAATTGGTATTACTGTTCGCTGCGGCTCCATTGCTGCCTCAAAGAAACGCGTAAAATATCTTATTAGTAAGCCGGTAATGTATTTTGAGCGGATAATTATATTCATCGCTCGACAGTTGGACGAGGTTGTTCAAGTTGTTGTAGGAACTAGTTGTGGACAACAGCTACAGATATTACACAGACTCTGGTGACTCATTGACCCCGAATTGATTCCTCTCGATTTTTTGTCAATGGATTGCAATCGATTACACGATGCTGGTGAAATGTGTGTTTGTGTTTGTGAAATAACTATCACCAAGGTTAGCACGTACGACGTAGACGTGCTAAAAACTATCATTTCAAATATCTGATGTATAGCATTTTGAAATGAAACGTCGTCTATTTATCTATTTGCTTAAAAAAATAAACCAGCACAAAAAATACGAGACCATTTCATTCCGAAAGTTAAAACAGTCAAACTCAAAAATTCATTCAAAACGAAGTCAAACATTCAATTTCCAACCGTATTACAAATGTATTAGGTTGATAATCACTCTTGATAGCATCGATACATCGCATGGTTAAACTAGTAGGTATTTAATCTATTACGTTACGATAACTATGAGTGTAGTAACTGGACTTGAATGAATGTTGATCAAATCACACGCGCGTCCGTTCCAATTTTTTTTTTTACGTATTTAATTCCTCAATCCGCGTTCATTTTCGTTTCGCAAGTAAATTATCAGTCATCTTTAGCAAGGCTTTGCATGTGCAATGGGAATTTCTCTTGCAAGACTCCCTCGATATGTATACTCGTAGACTCGTAGATATACCACATTTACTCACGTTTACTTTGGGACTTCATTATGAGAAATAGGGATTGTATGTGTGCAGCCGTGGTCTTGAATACGAGCGGCTTACTCATCTACTAAAAAGAGCTAGAAATAAATATTTGATGGTGTTTGCGACCAGCTTTTATGCAAAAGAGCTAATAATCCTCAAAACATATTGTTAGACCATTAGCTTCTTAAACATGTACAAACAGGTCGAACTCAATATTAATTAGCTAAAGCACAATATTAACCTTGGAATCGGCTTACAACCTTAACCGTGACACGTCTTAACAAGCTTTCGACATTCCAATTACTGCTTTTTTTTTGTGAATCGCACCGGAAAGAGGGCGTATTGTTGTCACACGATTTATCAAGCAATGATACGTCTATTCAGAATACCCTGTCTGCACAAGGTGTTTCTTAGCCCGATTTCACGGGGCTTCTTGCCCGGAATAATTGTGTTGCGTACGGGCGGACGCATTGTGTTACTCCGTTTATAGAACCGACAACAGGGAAAAGCAGTGGTTTTTGTCGTTGGACCTCCACTAAACTACTACCGTTAAAGTGAAAAACAAAGATTCAAACTGGTGCCATTAAAATAGGACTAAGTTCAACAAAGCTCATTTATTGCGTCATATATAACATAGTGAAAGTTAACAGGAGCATTGTTCTTGATATTCGCTAACGGTAAATCATTTTGTCGGCGATGAGACAATGAATCGCCCTTGTACAGGAGTCGACTATTTTACAAGTGTTATAAACAGTTTGCGAAATCGTTGTTTGTTTTATGGATAATTTGCTTTGAAAATGCGTAATAGTTACGCCATTCAGTATTGCAATGTTCTGTGTTCTCTTTTAATAGCTGTATCTCTGCTTGACAAATGTTATAAGAACGCACAGATCTGGTATGATGAGTTTTTCGAGTAGCCCCCATGTGAATATTCGCATTCACTATGGAATCACACTAATAATGTAAATGCGAAAGTTTAGATGTTTGTTTATTTGTTTGTTACTCAATCACGCCGTAACGGCTAAACCGATTTCGAAGAAATTTAGTATATATATAGATTATAACCTGGATCACCACATAGGTACATTATTTATCCCATAAATCAGTTCCTATGCGATACAAATTTCCTACACATTTAGTAGTGTAACGCGTACGAAGTCGCTGGCAGCAGCTAGTTATTATAGAAACGATTACTCGTAGGTTTTAGAACGCAGAAAGTAAGGAGCTCAGAGTAAATTATAATGCCTTGATCTTATTCAAAGAACTCATAATAAAACAAATAGATATTTAATGAAATCAAAACACTGTTAGTGATTTTACAGTAGTTACGAGTATTTAACCGTCCGTAACGAAACGGTCACTTGGTGCATCCGGGTTCAAATAAAAATACAATTTATCCTAGATAACAGTGTTTTTCTATTAAAAGAATAACATTTATTAGATCGAAGGTGATTTATTTTCTACTTTATTCTATTTGAGACTACCTGTTATTATATTGAGCTTAGGTTCGACTCAAGCCGCAATTTAGCATTGAAAATTATAATTAGGATATCGGTCGATTTAATTTAAATTATATTCTGTTAATTATACTACACGGTTAATAAAGTATTATGTGCTGAAGATAGTAAGTCTTTTAACTGCTGGAAACTTTCACTTAATGGCAAGTGAGAATTAAAGAAGAAATCGATTCTAGTGTCTAGTTGAATAAAAAATCTCTGGCATTCATAGGTTTCTGATGATTGCAGAGCATCAAGTTTTGTGTCATCTTCATAATAATCATTGGCCTCTAACACCTACGAGTAATGATTCATGGCGGGTTCCTATATCCGTCTGTAAACAGTTACGACTCGTTTCTCCTTGGAAACATGTCAAAATTTTGACAGTAGTTTGACACTTTTTCAAGGAGAAACGTTTCGTAGCTGGTTACCGACGGATATAGGAACCCGCCATCAGTACGTATTCAGAAAAAACATAATAGATAAAAGTTAGTTACTTTTAAATAAATAAAATAGAGGCTAGTTTTTCCATGAGTACGGGAAATTTCAATTTTATTAGCACTAATTAAGAAGTAAACTAACGTACGAGTACAAAAAAGAATATAAGATGAATCAATAGATTATTTTCTATTCAGCTACTGAGCGTTGAATTGTTCAGATGTATTGCAGATTTGTATTCAGTTCAAGCAATTTCTTAAATAGTTTAAAGTATAGCAATGTTTTTTATAACAAAACCCGTATACTAGGTAAGTAATTTTAGCACTATGTAGCTGGTGAATTCATGACGAAAACGTTACGAAAAGTGTGATTGGGCGAGGCAAACGGCAATTGAGGAGGATATATATGTTGATAAAGATAGAAAGAGAGAGTTACTTTTAGTAAATTACTGGAGGGGCAAGAGACAGAGGTACGAGCACACATTTTCTTTCTCTCTTTATCTCATAACCAGTTACGTTTCGTATATCTAAGACACAGTGCAGGCCTATTTTCTATATCACACTGTAGAAGCAAGAGAAAACAGTGCGCGCGCATATTTTTTTTCTCTCTTCCTCTCATAGCCAGTGAATGAAATATATATATATCTCTCAGTCAGTAGTTTGTTTGCGAGTTTGCTAGCGTTACGCGAACGGTGATTTCTTGATTATTTTTCGTAATTTCATTTCGTTCTTGAACAATTTTATAAATTAATATTTTGAAAAAGAAGTTTTACTTCATTCGTGTGGCACACTGGTTTTATTTGAAGCGCTTATGTATTTTAGATACTTTTTTGAAATCTATTTTTGAACTCCAAAATGCAGGAAAATGCCTAAGTATTAAAAAACTGCACAGTTTAAAAGTTTTAGTTTAAAAAATGACGTCATCATTGCATATGTACATAACCTACTTTGCATGTGAGATCCGCGTAAAGAATAAAGAATCATCTCTTCTTAGTAAGTTCATGACTGAAAAAATCACGGATATAGGGTTTTACCTGAGAACTGTGTGGTTACCATAAAAAACTAAGTAGACCGTAATGCCTGATCGGTATTCATAAATGGAAAAGGTTTTATACAGCAACTAGGAAGGTTTTGAGTTACTCATTAGTCATTGACATTTATTTATCACGTACTTAGTATTTGAATATTGAAATGTGGTAGAAACCATTTGCCCATAACAAACCTGCGTAACCATAATAAACCTCCGAATGTATTTAAGGTCATATTAAATGTTTTAAATAACTTAATTTGTTAGCTCTCCTAATAATGTTAAGTACAATTTATTTTCCCTTGTGGTTCGCCCCGAAATGTGATCTCGCGAGTCTCCGACTAAAATAAAAAAATATTATTTGTAATCTTTGACTATCAAAATAGTGCCATGAAATATACAACCAACTAACTTAACCTACAGTTTCATTCAAATTACAGGTAACGAGAGTTGTGGGTACAAATTGCAGTTATTCTGGATTTTAGACTTTTGCCTATATTTGGGTCACTGAAGCTACACGCATACCAAATTTCAGAAATGTAGGGTCACTGGTGTACCCTGTGAATTTTGACAAAGTTCAGTTTTTGTTATGGCTAATAACTAAAAAAATTAAAAATAAAATTGGGGCGAAATATACCTACTCACAAAGACCTTTTACTAAACGTGCCATTTATCTGGATAGTCTCATTTTGGTTTTTTTACCCCACTTGAACCCCAATATCTCAACACCGCCCACATTTTTAGCTCATTTAGTCACACAAAAATTGTGCCAACACTACATATCAATATCCCAAATTTCAGGATTATCGTATAAACGCTTCGAAATTTAGCATCGGACAAACAAACATACATATATACAACGCCGATTTGCCCAAGTTGATCTAGAGATCTCGCTTCGTTCGATCAACTAAAATGAGATGTTTGGTAACAATCCCGGTTCTAGTAAGAATGTTGTTAATTACCATACTCAGGTACTGGTGAGACGCAACGACCCAAAGCAGATAGACACAACATCGAACACACAATAACAGATATTGACCTCCGACACTAAAGACCGTCAGATTTTCATGTTCGTGATAGTGTAATCGGGATAGTTACCAAAGTTATTTGTTTACGTTAAATACAAACGAAAGCCCCTTTATTTATTTTTAAAAACATTAAAATTGTCTTGGCATTTTTTACACCTGCAAATGAATAATTCACAATTTCCGCGAAACATTTAAATTCAATTCGAACTAGCTCATTCCAGTAAAACCGTATTAACTTCTCGTTAATGCTAAAATAGCTCGTATGGGCGCTGCAACGTGTAAGACCATATAAGTCAATGTCAACGTTGAAAGGATATTATGTCTTAAACTTAGTGCCCAAGTTGCGGGTACACTTCTAATACTGCCTGTATTTAAACTGAATCGAGACTAAAGCCTAGATTTTCTGCTTTTTCACTAAAATAACTGTCAAATCAGCTAGAGTTTAAGGTTTCTAGGAGTCGTTGGGTGCAGGCCGCACAAGATCGGTTGCTCTGGTAATATATGGGGAGGTCTTTGTTCAGCAGTGAATGTTCTGTGGCCGTTATATTGAAGCTAGAGTCTCGATTCCGTTTATTTCTTTCTAAATTATTTATAAAGAAATACATTTTTGAAGAAGTGAGTGTTTGAAAGAGAGTTGGATAAGATGATATATCCAAAAGCTCAAAATACAAAGAGAAAGGTCGAGTAGAAATCAAAATCTTTTTTCCGGTGGAAAAACTTATCATTACCTTGGCCTTCTATGTTCATAGTATTTTTCAAACTTTCGCGATCACTGTACGTAGTTATTGATTAAAACGGGTATTTATCGCGTATGTACCTTTTTTATTTGTTATCCCGACGTTTCGGCTGTGTTGCAACAGTCATGGTCTCGGGTTGACTCTACCCGAGACCATGACTGTTGCAACACATCCGAAACGTCGGGATAACAAATAAAAAAGGTACATACGCGATAAATACCCGTTTTAGTTTTCTATGTTCATCTTAAGACCTGCTAGAAGAGAAGCATCTTAAAGGCCTTTTCGTATAGATTTAATATCTTTAATACTCTAATTAACTGATATTAATTCATATACAAAGCAGACGTCAGTATCACTTCTCAGTGCTCATTTTTAATTAGTATTCGGGACGTGGATTAACTTTTAAGTATAAGTGTAATTTTTACATTCAGCATAATTGACTTAAGATCGGTTTCTTTAAACGTGTTTAACCGCCAATAACACGTTTCTTATTCAAACATTTTCAAAAATATTACAACTTTTTAAAGAGAAAACGAGTCTTTCTAAAATCTCTGCGTACAAAATGGATAACAATTTTTAATCTGTTATTATTACCTGATCTGATTGGTTTCTTGAACTAGGACCAACTAGGTTCTTTTTAATTTCCCGACGCAAAAAGACTGGCATTACTGACATCTATGTCTGTCTGTGAAATACATCGTAAGACCTATTCAGATACGATTTTTTTTAATACAAAGCTAGTGTTACTGGTGTCGTTTTTGCCTATGTTTGTATGGAAAAGCGGTTGGTATACCCTCCTCTTATGCCTACAAGTATGGCTAGGTCCATTTATGTCAATGTCAATATTAACAAACCTAGCTAAAGTAATAAAATCTATGACGTGTTAGAGTGATGACAAATTTTTGTTCAAACAAGATAAGACCATTTCGCGTGTCATGTTTTATGCCGTCATACGAGTATATCGGCATAAAACCGTCATAGTATAGGTTTATTTGAACAAAACAAAAATGCTCTGTAATAAAAAGCCTCTAATCTGGGCATTACTGTATAACAATGAAAATGAAAACATTTATTTGACACGACAGAGTAGGTAGGTACAAAATAAAACAAACAAGAAGATGGTGACAAGGTTGTAATGCAGAATCCTGACTTCTGGCGCTAACAAGTAGCTGGGTGTAAATACAAGGATATGAGACATTGAACGACAAGATTGCCAAAAGTCGAAGATTACAGGTTAATAAAAAATACAGGAATATCTAACGCAACTTCCATCATAATTCGACGACCTCCGTGGTGCAGTGGGCGAATAGCCGGCTGAGACGCAGGAGGTAGCGGGATCGATTCCCGCCGCGGCTCAAATATTTGCATGATCAACAGATATTTGTTCCGGGTCTGTTTGTTTCTCTATGTATAATATAAGTATGTATTTACAAAAAAAAAGGTATATAAGTATTCTATCAGTTATCTGGTTCCCATAGTACAAGCTCTGCTTAGTTTGGGGCTAGATAGCGCTGTGTGAAATGTCCAGCAATATGTATTTATTTATTTAATTACAAGGTCGAGTCATGCCAAAATGGCGTCAGCTCAGCATGTGCCCAAGTAGGTAGGCTAGAACCTAGCTACTTAACGCTGGTATTCTGCTGACCCCAGATAGTATCAAATCAAATCACTTCAAATCAAAACAAATTTTTTTATTCATTAAAATCACAAGGACAACTTTGAAACGTTAATACTTGCTTTTGCCAGCAGTTGATATGGATTTTGTCCGAATAAGAACTGTTTTTTACGCGTACATATGTATAGGTATGTTTGACTATCCCGTGTCTACATAATATAGGTAATTATGTACGTAATATTCTTTATTATCCTTTGGCTACCAACTTACCCAGTGGATTTTGAAAAATAAAACAAAGTTCTCTTCTGACGACCTCCGTGGCGCAGTGGACGTATAGCCGGCTGAGATGCAGGAGGTAGCGGGATCGATTCCCGCCGCGGAACAAATGTTTGCATGATCTACAGATATTTGTTCCGGATCTCGTTGTTTCTCTATATATTATAAGTATGTATTTACAAAAAAAAAGTATACAAGTATTGTATCAGTTATCTGGTTCCCATAGTACAATCTCTGCTTAGTTTGGGGCTAGATAGCGCTGTGTGAAATGTCCAGCAATATTTATTGATTTATTTATTAATTCTCGAGAGTAGCATAGGGTGCAAATGATGACAGATTAGTTAAATACAAAGGCTATCAGAAATTATATTCATCATCAGCTATAAGACGGCGACTGCTGAAAATATTCCTCCCCATGCATTTTTAGAGCGACCGATCTTGTGCGGTCTTCACCCAACGGCTCCCAGCAACCTTTAACAGGTCGTTTTTCCATTTAGTGTTGGTCACTCGAAACCATAAAACCAGATTTTTAAGTTAAAAAAAAAACTGATTTGACATTACTGCAGTATTCTGCCATCATATGAAGAAAAATTGTATATGTAGTAAAAATACCGTAATTTTGAAATTAAGGCTTTCAGATAAAAATCGTTATGGTATCTTTGGATTCATTCGAGTTACAGCTTTATGAGTGAGGTCATAAGATAGCATTTTGTTTGCTGATTCCGAATCTGTACCTAACTCATTTTTGAAACAGTTGTAAGTTACGACTTTTCTTCATATGACGGCAGTATTGTAGTTCATAGTTTCTTAAGCTGATACTTTTTAGGAAATAAGAAAGAATGAAAATACGTTTGAGTTTTCTCTATTTTCCAGTTTGCTATTAATAAATCATTATCTAGAGGAAGTAATGAATGAGCTGTTAACATATTTCTGCTAAAGAAGTGACTAACTGTAGAATAACGGGGACATAATTAGGTAGTATAGCAATGCATATATGAACTATAATTTTCCTTATAATTTTCACTATGTAATACCAAAGGAGAAAAATCTAATAGTAGCTATTGTGTAACACACCAAGATCAATGTATAATTATGAAATCTAATAGTAGCTATTGTGTAACACACCAAGATCAATGTATAATTATGAAATCTAATAGTAGCTATTGTGTAACACACCAAGATCAATGTATAATTATGAAATCTAATAGTAGCTATTGTGTAACACACCAAGATCAATGTATAATTATGAAATCTAATAGTAGCTATTGTGTAACACACCAAGATCAATGTATAATTATGAAATCTAATAGTAGCTATTGTGTAACACACCAAGATCAATGTATAATTATGAAATCTAATAGTAGCTATTGTGTAACACACCAAGATCAATGTATAATTATGAAATCTAATAGTAGCCATTGTGTAACACACCAAGATCAATGTATAATTATAAAATCTAATAGTAGCTATTGTGTAACACACCAAGATCAATGTATAATTATGAAATCTAATAGTAGCTATTGTGTAACACACCAAGATCAATGTATAATTATGAAATCTAATAGTAGCTATTGTGTAACACACCAAGATCAATGTATAATTATGAAATCTAATAGTAGCTATTGTGTAACACACCAAAATCAATGTATAATTATGAAATCTAATAGTAGCTATTGTGTAACACACCACGATCAATGTATAATTATGAAATCTAATAGTAGCTATTGTGTAACACACCAAGATCAATGTATAATTATGAAATCTAATAGTAGCTATTGTGTAACACACCAAGATCAATGTATAATTATGAAATCTTTTATTGCAGTTTATTCACACTAATATTATAAATACGTAAGAGTTGTCTCTCTGTTCCTCTGTCTGTCTGTTTGTTACGTTAGACCAATTTCTATGTTTTTATATAGAAAGATTAAGACTTGGATTGATACTTAAGCTAGTTTTTAGTGAGAAAGCACGCGTGGAAAGGTGCCTGCGGGTATAAGTTAGTTTGCTTTTATTTCAATTTGGAAAGATTTAGTTAAACACATTTTATTAAAAATTAAGCACTCTGTGATAATTATATAATTCTTTTTATGTACAGAAGGGATTCTGTACATAAAAAGAATTATATAATTGAAATTGAAATACATATAAATAATAAAATAAATAAATATTGCTGGATATTTCACACAGCGCTATCTAGCTCCAAACTAAGCAGAGCTTGTACTGTGGGAACCAGATAACTGATAGAATACTTACATACTTTTTTTTTTGTAAATACATATTTTTAATAGAAAAACAACCAAACCCGGAGCAAATATATGTAGATCATGTAAACATTTGTTCCGCAGCGGTAATCGAACCCACTACCTTTACGACGACCTCCGTGGCGCAGTGGGCGAACAGCCGGCTGAGACGCAGGTCAGCCGGCTGTTCGCCCACTGCACCACGGAGGTCGTCGTAAAATAAAAACAGGGATGTTTATAATTCTACTGGAACTGTATCAAGTCACTGATTATAGTTTTCTTAGAAAATGGTCTGAAAGCAGATGTGACACATTCTTCACAACCTATGTGAAATAACCTACCGATTATTTCTTGTTATATCTGTTTGCATTCTCAATAAGGAATGTATTGTCAGCGAAAAGAAAGCAATTAAACTACTAGACAGCATGTCGACCTCTTATCGGCTAACGCATTCAAACATTTCGTATGTGTGAGTGCCATTCAAAAAATAGTTTCATTCATTCTCGGTACAATGTTGTAAACAAGTGATTTTTTTATAAAATGTTGTAAACCCCCCCTCGTCCCCCTGTGTAGGGGTCTGGGATTAAAACCTAGCATGCTTAAGAACAGTTAAACTAACTTTCTATAAAAAACCGCGTACGCGGTGGTACAATGAGCAGCCTTATTGCTTAAAGCGATTTTGCCAGGCAACCTTTGGATGGACGAGATTGAAAAAATTGTGAGAGGAGGCGGATACCACTTTGATATACTTCTACAGAGTGTTCTAAGCTAAAATGCTCGTCAATTAATATTATGTAACTAAAAAAAATAATATACATAAAAAATGCTGGAAAATTCCACTCAGTCTGTTTAGCCCCAAACTAAGCAGAGCGGATGAATACGGTCCATTACCAAATAGGGGAATAAAGACCTGTATCTAAAAAAGTCCATTATAATCTGGGAGTCTTCAAGTCCAGAAGTTCCAAGTCTTCAAGTTCAAGTCTTCTGTTCAGTGAAAAATTTACTACTGAGATTTTCATTAGACTGCAACATGAATTCAGCGGTCCGTTATCGCGTTAGGACTGTAGGTATGACGTTGTCAGTGTAGGTGTGTCGCGTTATCGGCAGGAAACTCCGGGCTGATGCAGCACAGGTGTCTCACTGCCTTAGGTAGACCTTTCAGAGAATTATCGTTGACGTAATTTGCCTTCCGGTTTTTTTAAATGTTTATTTAATGTCTTGCATAACGATGCCTAAACGTAATTAGCGACTAAACATGTTTAAATTTGAGATATTTTTAGGATATGACTACACTCTTAGATTAGATTAGATTAGATTAATAAATAAATAAATATTTCTGGACATTTCACACAGCACTATCTAGCCCTAAATTAAGCAGAGCTTGTATTATAGGAAACAGATAACTGATAGAACACTTAAATACTTTTTTTTGTAAATACATACATAGAATATATAGAAAAACATCCAGACCCGGAACAAGTATTTGTAGGTCATGCAAATATTTGTTCCGCGGCGGGAATCGAACCCGCGACCTCCTGCGTCTCAGCCGGCTATTCGCCCAGTGCACCACGGAGGTCGTCATAGTGAGATTAGATAATTTCTTTATTGCACACCATTAAATATCAACATACAAAAGAAAATACTTTTTTAAATCATAGGTAGGTACAATTGGCGGCCTTATCGCTAAAAGCACTCATCTTATCACTCTTATACATATTTAGGCACTAAATACGATTGGCAGCGTTGCTCAAGTCGGTAATAATTCCTATTTTTAAAAACCGGCCAAGTGCGAGTCGGACTCACGCACTAAGGGTTCCGTATTATTTTCTATAAAACATCAAAAATCACGTTTTTTGTATGGGAGCGCTCCTCAAATAATTATTTTATTATAATTTAATTATTTATTTTTAAAGTGAATTTATAACTGAATATTATGTGAATATTTCAAGCGTCTACCTGTTATCGTTATCAATATCGAGCTAAAACGAGCAAAAAAATCACTTTTGTTGTATGGAAGCCCCCCTTAAATATTTTCTCTATTCTGTTTTTAGTATTTGTTGATATAGCGGCAACAGAAATACATCATCTCTGATAATTTCAACTGTCTAACTATCATGGTTCATGAGATAGAGCCTGGTGACAGGCGGAGAGACAGACATACATACAGACACACAGACAGCGAAGCCTCAGTCATAGGGTGCCGTTTTACCCTTTGAGTACGGAACTCTAAAAACCAGACTTATCTATCCTAATTATGTATGAAAAAAAAATCCCCACTCATGCTCTGAAAGTTAGTCATTGTATACTCGATAATGGTTCCGTAAATGTCATTTAAATATGAATAAGTTTTATTGTTGAAAAATTACTTTTTCATAACAAGCTTTTAAAAAATTCATAATCAGAACAGCAAGCAAGCAGATTCAAATAAGCCCAAACGCACGCACGGCACGCCGTGGAAGCAAACCTATCAAAAATTTTATTTGTAAGCACAAAGTATAGGCTTTTTGGCCGCTTCCATATTGGGCTTTATAGCAATATCCTTCTCCTAGATAGATTGCAAACCAATGCTGTGTACGCCTATCTTGCCAAATTACACAAGTCAAAGTATGAAGTCGACCAAGGCGTACTTTTATTAAAATTCAGCTGTCAATGACTTCAGAAAACCAGAAAACATCCTCCGCCATCTTGGAGGTTCCACCATATTGGATTTATAGTATACATCTTGGATGCTCCCCCATATTTTAGATTTTGTGGGGTTGTATTAGTTTTCGTGTTCTCCTCAGCAAGCCCTTTCATTTGATACCCATACTGTGGTAGTGCAGAAAAAATAACTATAATAATCCGCCACTTTGGATGATCCGCCATATTGGAATTAGAATGACGTTACATGGCTAAGCATGCATTGTCATCAAAAATAAAATAAAATAAATTATTACTGATTTAAAATTCAGTTGCAAGATTCCACACAGACAAACATAAATTGCAAGATAATTAACAGCTTCTAAAATAGAATGAGGCTCATCCTTATTTTCAACCTTTTTGACAAAACCTTATTTTTATTAAAAATTAAAGTGATCATAGTCTAGTAGTGAAAAAAAAAACAATGGATACTTGGAACGCAAATTTTCTTTTTAGCAATTTACGCATTCGTGGTGAAAAATGTTTCATACATGGATGTAAGTAATCTATTCTACGTACACCTGAGATTATTTTGGCACACGAGCGAGCGAATGCGATCGTGGAAGCTAATCGAGGGTGTTATACAGCCAGAGTTCCGTGTGCGCACTCAACACGATCGGACGCGCTCGGATGCGCTGAGTTCGCCATCGCGTATTCCACATAGTAACTATGGCGAAATCAACACTGGAGTCCTTGGAGAAGCTGTTGGCTAAACATTTCGCCCCAGTTGAGCAAAAAATCTCCTCGATTGTGACCCAATTGAAAATACTGGAAGACAAAATCGACAAATTGGAAGCAAAAAATGCAACCATCAACGACAAAGAAGGTAGACGCATTTCTATCGTACCCGCAATAAAGCAGAGAATAGACAACGAAACGGCCGCTGCCGCCCCTCTACAACAGGCAACTCAGAGCGACAACCGGATCGTCCGTGCACACATAGAGAGGGGACGCACGCACACAACTACACCACCCGTTACTGCTACGACCACCACCGCTGCCAAATGCGGCGCGCCCGCGCGACCTCCGACTCCGAGCCTATGTCCGCGCGCGCCCGCGCCGGCGGCAGCCGCGCTTCCAGCGCCCGCACACGTATGCCCCCCGCCGCCGCCAACGCAACAGCGCGCTGCGGATTATACGAATACGAATGACATAAGCCATGGCCTAAATAACCAGAACGCCTGGAAAACTGTAAACCGCAGAACGAAACGGCCAACCAAGTGCCGCATTGTAGTTAGAGGAAACGGAACTATCGACAATGAATTGCAGACCGTTGAGCGCGTTAAAAAAATTCACGCTTGTTTCTTTAAGCCGGAGACGACTACGGAATCGATTATATCGTACATGAATAAACAGGCACCAAGTGACGGCTACAGCGCTGTGAAATTAAAACTAGCGCACAGTCACTATTCATCCTTCGCCATAACACTACCTAGCAGCAAGTTCGAGTTGTTCATGGCAGCAGAGAGCTGGCCACCTAGCACAGAAGTAACGGAGTGGTTTCCGCGCGGCGCCGGGCACGCGAAAGGCGCGCCCAACCACCCCAGACGTCAACGTCGCGGCCATCCTACCGCCGCCACCGCCCGCCCTACCGGCGACACCGCCTGCCCGAGGAACAGCGTTTGACTCAATCACAATATGTCATCTCAACATCCGCGGCCTGAGCAGCAAAACCAGAAGCCTTGAAGTACTACTTAAGGATGACTTAGCTTGTGACATTCTTATAATAACAGAACATTTTCTCCGTAGCCACGAAATTGATTCAGTTACAATAAGTAACTATGACCTGTTATCGTCATATTGTAGACCGCGTATTGAGCGCGGTGGGAGCTGCATATTCGTAAGATCTGGAATAAAGGTTAGTAACTGTGTAGAATACTGTAACCTGGCCCGAGAGCAGATCTTCGACATTTGTGCTGTGCACCTAACTATAGAAAATATATTAGTCGTAGGTATTTACCACTCGAATAAGACCAGCCACTCCGAGTACCTACTTTTATTCGAAAAGTTATTACATAAAATAAATGAAGAGGGCTTGCATGCGATAATAATGGGTGACACGAATATTAACACATTAGCAAACACCTCTCTTTCAAAACAGCTCGCAGACATGCTCTCAACTCACAACTTTACTCAGCTAGTTGATTTCCCGACTCGTTTCCATGACGGCCAGGGTACACTGCTGGACCATGCCTACACCAACCTCTCCTCGGAGCGCGTGCTCGATATCACCGGAGTGAACCCGCACCTCAGTGATCACGAGGCCCAACGCCTAACGCTAAAGCGCGTTGCTGTGTCCTCGCCACTGTTCACGTTAAGGCGCAGTTTTAACACGTCAAACCAAATGAACTTCTTGACCGCCTTGGAGTCGGTCGACTGGAATGAAATAGTCAATTCATCGTATCACGACTGCTGCGTCCTAGCCAATGCACTGGTTGCCAAGCTAGTCGGTAAAATGAATATCTGTTTCCCCGTAAAAAAACTACCAGTACCCAAAAATGGTAATAGATGGATGGATTCAGACATATTAAATTTAAAATATTTCCTCTTTGACACATTAAACCTAAAAAGCCGCTTTCCCGATAATGAAGAACTGGCGGATTTTGCTAACATACTAACTATAAAATATAACTTATCACTAAAACATAAGCGTACGGAATACTACTCAAATCAAATTAAAAAGGATCCTAATAAGTCAAAACGTATGTGGCAGGTTGTTAATGCAGAGCTAGGTCGCAGCAGGCGTGAGCGTTTGGACTTTACTGACTGTATCCGAGATCAAAACGGAGGTACATTCGGCTCCAAGAAACTCTTGCTGGACGCGCTGAACGAAGAGTTCGTAACTGCCGCAAGGAAGTGCGGGGCCCCCCCTGCGGACGTCCTGCGCGCAGCGGCTTCCATGTCCGTCGAGTTAGAAGCCTGTGATGCCTCATTACGGCTCCGACCCGTCACGCCAGAGGAAGTAATAAAGATAGTTCACTTCTACATTGCTCCTAAAAAAAGCACCGACATATATAATCTTTCCCCTAGCATAATCAAACTAGCGTCGAAATCGCTCGCCCCCATGATTGCTTTAATGTGCAATTTCTGCTTTAAGCAAGGAAAATATCCAGAGGCACTTAAGAAAGTAAAAATCTGCCCTCTTTACAAGGGCAAAGGTAAGAAGTCGGACGCCAAATCATACCGCCCAATATCTATGGTCCCAGCTTTAGGTAAAATCCTAGAAGTCGGATTGAATCGTAGACTGCTGGAGTTTGTGGCCGACCATACCATTCTTACAGATAGACAGTACGCGTACCGACCGGGCCGAGCCACCACGGATCTGGTACGGGAGGTGGTGTGGCGCGTGTTGAGTGCGCGCGAGGCTGGTCTGCGCGTGGCTGTGCTGTGCTGCGATCTCTCGCGCGCGTTCGACACCGCTGACCACTCCCTTGTCGCTAATAAACTGCAGTTCTATGGCATTCGAGGCCCCGCGGTATCTATAATGGAATCGTTTTTAGCCAAGCGCACCCAAGCCGTAGTCGGCGATGGGGGTCGAGCGATGTCGTCGGAATTAAAGAACACAATGGGAGTTCCGCAGGGGTCGTGCTTGTCGAACACCCTGTTTAGCTTGCTGCTTAACGATCTACCCTCTGCAGTCCGGGGCGCGGAAATCTACATGTATGCAGACGACGTGGCGGCAGTGGTCACCGCGCCCACGGACAGCCAGCTGGAGAGCACTCTAAACTCAGTGGTCGAACAGTTAGAGGTGTGGTTCAAGCTAAATGGCCTTGCTCTGAACAGAGACAAGACGTGTTTTATCAACTTTAAGCTCAACGGCGGTAGACCTGCCGCCCTTAAGGTCCACGCAGGAACAACAGGGCTGGAGCAGGTGCAAACGACAAAGCTGCTTGGTTTCCAGCTCGATAGTTCCCTCACATGGGACGCCCACATAGATGGAGTCTGCTCAAAACTTGGACGGGCTTCTTTTGCATTGCGCAGGCTGGCGAGCACCGCCACCCGAGACGTTGTGCGCTCCTGTTACTTCGCGACTGTCCACAGTACACTTACATATGGCGTGGAACTGTGGGCGCCAGCAAGCGATGCCGAGCGGGTCTTCGTGATGCAGAAGAAGGCTGTCCGAGCCATAGTGGGCATCCCGAATGACGAGTCATGCAGAGAATATTTCAAGGAACTGGGCATTACGACTCTACACTGTGAACATATATACCAAGTGGCTTTGTTCACGCACCTAAACTTGCACCTGTTCCAGCGCCGAGGGGTTAACGCAGTACACGCTCTCCGCAGCAATAAACACCAGCACAGACTGGTGACGCCAACACACAGGCTGCACAAGTCGAACAGATCGGTGTACATCTCGGGCCCGGCAGTCTACAATAGGCTACCAAATAGTATCCGAAATGCAGCCTCCATCGCGGCGTTTAAGGGCCGGTTAAAAACATGGTTGTTGGAGAGGGTTTTCTACAGCATGGGTGAATTCCTCGAATTACCCGAACTGTAGAAGATCCCCCTCCACCAACTAGTTACTAAAAATAATAATAATAATCATATATTAGATACATAATTGTTTCACAAGATGAATCATTAATATGTATTAATAATTTATTTCATTAATTTATTTTATTCATGAAATTTGACCTATGACGTGTAAATATTATTTTTATTAATAAATTCTTGTATTCTTGTATTCTTGTATTCTTTGTATAACATAACATGTACTATTGAGCATACGATTAGATATGTTGTCTTAAATTAACCTATACTAAATGCTACGCATAGAGTGACTTTACATTAATATACATTCTATTTTAGGTCTTTATGCCCCACTGCTGGGCAAAGGCCTCCCAACATTCTTTCCAAACATCACGATCCTGTTCCACGTCTACCCAGCCTAGCAGAATCTTATCCAAATCATACCGCTATCTCCGTCTTGGAGACATAATACAAACATCACGATCCTGTTCCACGTCTACCCAGCCTAGCAGAATCTTATCCAAATGATACCGCTATCTCCGTCTTGGAGACATAATACAAACATCACGATCCTGTTCCACGTCTACCCAGCCTAGCAGAATCTTATCCAAATCATACCGCTATCTCCGTCTTGGAGACATAATACAAACATCACGATCCTGTTCCATGTCTACCCAGCCTAGAAGAATCTTATCCAAATCATACCGCTATCTCCGTCTTGGAGACATAATACAAACATCACGATCCTGTTCCACGTCTACCCAGCCTAGCAGAATCTTATCCAAATCATACCGCTATCTCCGTCTTGGAGACATAATACAAACATCACGATCCTGTTCCATGTCTACCCAGCCTATATATATTACTGATTTAAAATTCAGTTGCAAGATTCCACACAGACAAACATAAATTGCAAGATAATTAACAGCTTCTAAAATAGAATGAGGCTCATCCTTATTTTCAACCTTTTTGACAAAACCTTATTTTTATTAAAAATTAAAGTGATCATAGTCTAGTAGTGAAAAAAAAAACAATGGATACTTGGAACGCAAATTTTCTTTTTAGCAATTTACGCATTCGTGGTGAAAAATGTTTCATACATGGATGTAAGTAATCTATTCTACGTACACCTGAGATTATTTTGGCACACGAGCGAGCGAATTCGATCGTGGAAGCTAATCGAGGGTGTTATACAGCCTTTGTATAACATAACATGTACTATTGAGCATACGATTAGATATGTTGTCTTAAATTAACCTATACTAAATGCTACGCATAGAGTGACTTTACATTAATATACATTCTATTTTAGGTCTTTATGCCCCACTGCTGGGCAAAGGCCTCCCAACATTCTTTCCAAACATCACGATCCTGTTCCACGTCTACCCAGCCTAGCAGAATCTTATCCAAATCATACCGCTATCTCCGTCTTGGAGACATAATACAAACATCACGATCCTGTTCCACGTCTACCCAGCCTAGCAGAATCTTATCCAAATGATACCGCTATCTCCGTCTTGGAGACATAATACAAACATCACGATCCTGTTCCACGTCTACCCAGCCTAGCAGAATCTTATCCAAATCATACCGCTATCTCCGTCTTGGAGACATAATACAAACATCACGATCCTGTTCCATGTCTACCCAGCCTAGCAGAATCTTATCCAAATCATACCGCTATCTCCGTCTTGGAGACATAATACAAACATCACGATCCTGTTCCACGTCTACCCAGCCTAGCAGAATCTTATCCAAATCATACCGCTATCTCCGTCTTGGAGACATAATACAAACATCACGATCCTGTTCCATGTCTACCCAGCCTAGCAGAATCTTATCCAAATCATACCGCTATCTCCGTCTTGGAGACATAATACAAACATCACGATCCTGTTCCACGTCTACCCAGCCTAGCAGAATCTTATCCAAATCATACCGCTATCTCCGTCTTGGAGACATAATACAAACATCACGATCCTGTTCCACGTCTACCCAGCCTAGCAGAATCTTATCCAAATGATACCGCTATCTCCGTCTTGGAGACATAATACAAACATCACGATCCTGTTCCACGTCTACCCAGCCTAGCAGAATCTTATCCAAATGATACCGCTATCTCCGTCTTGGAGACATAATACAAACATCACGATCCTGTTCCATGTCTACCCAGCCTAGCAGAATCTTATCCAAATGATACCGCTATCTCCGTCTTATCTCGAGACATAATACTAAATATAATAGTATATAATACATAATATGCATTATTACTATACTTAATAATATAATTGATCG
Source organism: Philereme vetulata (assembly GCA_918857605.2). Lineage (NCBI taxonomy): Eukaryota > Metazoa > Arthropoda > Insecta > Lepidoptera > Geometridae > Philereme > Philereme vetulata. The sequence goes on along the minus strand of OU975455.1, from coordinate 8,390,135 downwards.
AGCGAAGCAAGATCTCTAAATCAACTTAGGCAAATCGGCGTTGTATGAATGTATGTATGTATGTTTGTCCGAGGATAACTTTCGAAGCGTTAATCCGATCATCGTGAAATTTAATACATAGGTAGTTAGTGATGGCACAATTTTGGTGGGACTAAATGAACTAAAAATTGGGGTTCAAGGGGGGTAAAAAAAATGAGGCTGAACTGGATAAATGGGACGTCAAATGAAAGGTATTCGTTAGTATACTTAGACACTGTTTTTATTTATTGTAAACTCTTTATAATTTTTGAGTTATTAGTCATAATAAAAACTGAACTTTGACAAAATTTACAGGGTACACCAGTGAGCCCACAGTGCTGAAATTTAGTATGCGTGTAGCTTTAGTAACACAAATATAGGCAAAAGTCTGAAAATAACTGCAATTTGTACCCCAAAAAAGAGGAACCATATTACATGAACTCCCGTTACCTGAAATTTGAATGAAGCTGTAAGTCAAGTAAAATTGTTTTTGCACTATTTTATTATTCAAAGATTAAGGCCGGCTTGCACAACGATCCCTAAACGTATTTAGCGACTAAACATGTTTAAATTTTACGTATTTGTATGATTTGACAACTCCTTAATCATATTTAGCCAGTTAATACATTTAGGCATTGTTGCGCGAGTCGTTCTAAGAATATATTTTTTGTTTTGGGGTACTCGCGATATTTCAGTTCAGGCCAACCACTAGTATTTTAGTTTGTGTACCTAAAAAGACGTTGCCTGGGCTAGCATGACCGCACCAGAAAAGTGTTTCTTTATGGAAGAACAGAGAAAATACATTTTACCGTAGTGTAGAAAAATGACCGTACAAATGTTTCCTCTCTCTACGCTAAAATTTTATTTTACTCTATATTTTTTTATATCATAGGAACACGGAGACGGTGCGCATTGACATTAAAGCTAGAGATAGAAACTCTATATCGATAGTTAATTTTGATTTTGCCGGTGAAATTACAATTATAATCACCTATATAATTAGGTAATGCCTTGATCATTAAATGGTTAGCCGGCATCACGCTACATAATGGAGCAATAATCATTTGAACATTTGTTTATAACCCGATAAGCTAATTACAGGATTTCATTCTTAAAATAAACGAATGTCACTTAAGAACTTTAGACATATTTTGTTATTCAATCGTGCATTGGGTGTAAAACGCTTAGATACTTCGTTTTATTACTATTTATTCTACTTACATTCCGGTATTTGGCATTAAGCCACACGAGAGAGCAAGGTCGAGTTTGTTTGCAACCAAAGACACATGTGAGAATTCACGTGGAAAGTATGTAGAGTTTCTTAATATATTTTTTAATCCCTGGACAAGATTAGATCTCAAAAATATATAAATATAGATGAATAAATTAAATCACTTATTGTACATCTTATAAACAAGATAGAAAACACAAAGCAAATACTAGAATCGTTTAGCTGAGATCTCTTCTAGACGACCATTCCATACCAATGGATATGTGGGAAAAGAATAGAGAACTGCCGGACAAGCTTAATTCGCATGATTGATCTCACGTAGATTATTTCTAGTATTCTACACTAAAATGTCTTTACAACCTACTTCAAAAAAGAAGAAGGTTCTTAATTCGTCGGAATCTTTATTTTATTTATGTTTCATGATTACTCAAAGTCGCCTGCACCGATTCGGGAAGTTCTTTTTTGTTCAATAGGGTATACTTCCCAGGTGGTCTCATTGGTACTAATTCAGGATTCTCACACGTTTATATCTGAAGTTGGTCATATTTTGTTAAAAAGTTACTTGTTGTGAGATAAACTTTTGTGAACTGTTAATGCCTGCCCTGGCTGATTCTATTGTTTCCTTAATTACCAAATATTCAAGCTAAAGAATTTGTTTTTACTTTTTACTCACCATAATTTCACCATCTTAATTTTAAAGACCACTATCATTTAATAACCATACAGCGAAGAGGGGATGACATGTCGCTCTCTATTAGTCAAATAAAATCATAAAAAGTTTTCTTATTTGGAACTTAAACAATGGTACAAATGATGTGAAAAACGAGGATATCTGCAGAAGTATTAAACTGTGTCGCAGATATCAAAGCCCTGCAGGAAATATTACAGTAGGTCCAATCGATGTACATTAGTTACACATACCTCCGTGACGACCTCCGTGGCGCAGTGGGCGAATAGCCGGCGTAGACGCAGGAGGTAGCGGGTTCGATTCTCACCGCAGAACAAATGTTTGCATGATCAACAGATATTTGATCCGGATCTGGTTGTTTCACTATATATTTATAATATGTATTTACAAAAAAAAAGTATATAAGTATTCTATCAGTTATCGGTTCGCATAATACAAGCTCTGTTTAGTTTGGGGCTAGATAGCGCTGTGTGAATTGTCCAGCAATATTTATTTATTATTATTTATTTATACAGTGATTACGTGTATGAATATATTTATGAGTCTGCGCCTGTAAGTGTGTGTGAGCGCGAGGGTGTATTTGGGGGTGCGTGCTTGTGTGTAACTATGTGTGTGTATGTATACCTACGTGTATGTGTGTGTGCTAGGCTGCTAGTAATTGGAGCCATTCCAGGCATTTAATTTTACATTTAAATAAAGGGAGAGGATATATATTTAGGTGTCTATTTAATCTATTATAAAGTAACGGGCTGACGTAATAGTAATGTTGACTTGCTAGTGCCGTGCGTCGACGCTCAATTTTGCAGACATTAGCAAACCTTCGTTTGTTAGTAGTAAGGTTTGGGTCTTATATCAATTGAGAGTGCTTTCGCATGACAGTTTTCGCTATAAAAAATGCTGAAATATAAGTTACTTTTGCGATAAGACCGCCAAAGGTATTATTATCGCGTGTACCCTAATCATATAACTAAGTGTTAGTTTTTAATACTATTTGGTAATTAAAGCGCGGTGAACGTTATCTTTTCTATTCTACTTATAATCATTGGCACGATAATGACCTACTAAAATGAGTCAATCATCAAATCGGCTGGTAAAAAGTCACCCGTTCAGATTTTAAATGTGTCCATTTTTTAGCGAGTTTCAATAAAAAAAATAAGTTTTAAGTAACATAACGCCTCACACTTGTTTATTGATTGTGCGGAATAAATTTTCCGATAGAAATTCATGTTACTATAAAAATATTTTATTATCTTTTCTCAACGTTTTTTCATATCATCATCATCCACAGCCCGACTTCACCCACTGCTGAATATAGGCCTCCCCAAGTTTGTGCCATCCGCCACGATCCTGCGCTACTCTCACCCATTGACGGCCCGCGACTCTAACAATGTCGTCCACCCATCTCGCTGCTGGACGTCCTACCCTTCTACAGCCATTCCTCGGCCACCATTCAGTTGCTACCCTGCTCCACCTGTCATCGCCACGTCTTACCAAGTGTCCCGCCCAAGACCATTTGAGCTCCATAACTCGATTCCCAACGTCATGAACCTTCGTTTTTCTATATATTAACTTGGTATTGTATAGTTTTACAAATGATTTCGGGAACTATTACAACCTGGAATCCCTATGACATTGAATCTTGGAAATCTGTCAGTGCAAGAAATCATGTAAACTGGATAGTTGAACGCATTTATAACAGATTTTTGAACTAAAACTTACCGATTTGTCATGATATATAGAAGTATTTAGATGACCATAAAATACATAAGAAGCAGATAAATCATAAAGATCGTCGCAAACGATCTCTAGATAGCTTAACTGCTCCAGATCACTACCAGGCGCTATTATTGTTTTATTTTGTACACCGACTAATCCGTGGTAGGTCAACTTTGAAGTCTTTTTCTTGAAGTTAAACGATTTGTTAAGGTAAATTCGAAGTGTTTATATAAAAATGTAATTTTCTAAATTATACTCGTATATCTATATACTCGCGTAAAGATGATTACATATTTGCTTATCTACTTAAACTGACTTGTTTTGACATTTTTCTCTGAATATAATCGATGTTAATTTAATTGCAATATGACACATTTTTAGAAGGATAAAATGTTATTTTGCTGGTTCAATGCTCACCGTCGTTCATTAATTGTATCTCTATTTATTTTTTGCTTCTACGTAAATGATCATTTTTCCAGAGAACAAGTTTTAAACTACCTTTCCCCTTCTTTTTCATTTATTTATTATATTTCATTTTCCTTTAATAAGGACAATAAACAATTATACAATTAGGTTACTTAATGCTAATACTAAATAAGGTTCTGTATGTATAATCAGCCCCGGTGTCCACAGATTGGGTTGCCAAATTATAAGGGCATAAAGTGCATGCTTATGAAAGAAGATAAACAATATCTGTTGGTCACACATTACATACAAGGACAAGATTTTTACAACGAGAACTTTTACTTTAGGTCAGACAGAAATAGTGTATCCGACATTATGGCATCAGAGACACACTTTCTGAAAGAGCCGGGTCTCAAGTCGGGTGCAAGTCTCTCGAGGCTAAGAACAATAGGGTATGTGTAAGTAAATTTAGTTTACAAGATTAGGTACTACAGTCGAATCCATGGTGACATACATATAAAGTAACATTTGATCAAGGAGCAGTCTTCTCATCTTAAGAGTTGGCAGTGAGTATTTAGTTAAAAGAACGTCTTAAGAGGACTTATAACGAAAGCAGCGATAGGTTACTGAACGCAGAAACTTACGTTGAACTGATTTTATCTGATCTTTATATTTATCTAAGAGTGGGTTCCATACCGAAGTAGCATATTCTAACTGAGATCTAATTAATGATTTCATTTTACAAATAGTTAGAAAATTATGAATTTTACAACTATAGCTAAAGTTCGCTTACAAAATTATGAAGGTGTTCTGAGTCAACTGAAGAATTTTAGTGACTAACTGAAACGTGTGAGTCAATTTAAAAAAAATGCCTGGGGAAATTATATCCGATGCCAAAGAAAACCAATGATAACTATATCAGAGAAAAATAGTCGTATATTTAGTATAAAGCTATATTTAGTACAAGGTACCTACTGCATTTGTATACTTAGGTAGATATACATAACATGTATACAAATAGTACAAAGCGATTTGAAATTGATATAGAATTGTAAATATATTTCTAAACATTTTTGAGGCCTCGATTAATTGGTAAAAAGTCAGTTGTATCAAAGTATTTTATGAGGTCAATGTACCCGAGGAGATCTATGTTTAAATCAAGCTTTGAAAAATATTAATCAATGTGAGAGACCCAAGTCTGGGAACGTTGCTGTTACTGACGACCTCCGTGGTGCAGTGGGCGAATAACTGGCTGAGTTGTAGGAGGTAGCGGGTTCATAACCCGCCGCGGAACAAATGTGTGCATGATCTACAGATATTTGTTCCGGAGATGTTTTTCTATATATTATGAGTATGTATTTACAAAAAAAATGTATATAAGTATTATATCAGTTATCTGGTTCCCATAGTACAAGCTGTGCTTAGTTTGGGGCTAGAGAGCGCTGTGTGAAATGTCCATTTCACACAGCGCTCTCTAGCTAAATAAATATAAATAAATATTGCTGTCCAGCAATATTTATTTATTTATCTTAGATAATGTGGGGAAACCTGGTTAGTTAATCAGCCGCACACACGACGTCTGCCGTATACGGCACGACCTCCAAATTCTAAGATCTTATTCTAGCTAGAGCGTAAATTATAATCAGAAAAGTGAGTCAGTCATTCATTACCCAGTATTTTTAAGCCTGCTTAAGATATTGTAATGTCTTGTATGTAATGCAGGTTCTTGAAGGTAGTGGGGAAATCCCATGAGTGTGCTTATGAATGAAATAATTTTGATATTGTTGTGTTGAAAAATGTGTAAGGTAGAGGATAACTACAATGTTATTGAAATAGTCATAGTTTTGAAATAATTTATTTTATTTGTTTTCTCTTATATATTCAAGGTCATAATTTTATTTGGTTGAACGTATTGCTTCAAAACGATTTCAAGTTGGTGCAGATTTTAATATTTTTGATGTACAAAATTTTCATAGAATACATATTTTAAAATCAATTTCTGATAAAATATTACATTCTCCGTATGAACTTCTCACATTTTGAGCGTTAACGCAAACGCGTGTTGTAATCTAGAAGCAATAACCCTTATAGTCAGCCCTTATATACCGTCCGGGCCTTAAAGACCCCTACATAAAAATCGTACATAAAGGTTCTTGGCTGGGTGGGATCCAAGGAGGCGTTCCTCCACAACGCCCCGCCAATACCAAAAGCCCGGCTCGGAGCTCGCAACTATTTGTCCCCCACCTGCCTCGGTCTCCACGTGGTATAATACTTTATCTTTGCGCGGTCACTCGAATTCATTTAGTCTCTGACAAGGCTTCATGCGTGATACACCGCGGCAATTTGGGAATGCCGATAACGATCGTCAGTTATGGATCTCATTAGTATACCGGCGTGTGCATTGTACAGAAACGTGGGTACTGTTATAGTAAGACTGAAGATGGAAGTGATCTGCAATCGACGGCCGTCCGATTCTAAGCCGAGCCCGTCCGGATGTGAACAATGTAAAAGGACTAGATTAATTAGCAAATTCAATAGTGAATGTGATAGTGTTGTGGACAAATGCCGGCCATACAGATCGAGTGCGGCGAGAAGTAGTAAGCAAACAATTTTTTTACTGATATCTTAATAATTCGACCAATTTTCATGTTTAAATACAAATATTGAGTTTATAATTAGGACGGTCTTAATCTAATTTTACACCCTCTTATTTATACCCTATGCAAAAATTACATATAAGAAATTAACAAGGGAAGAAATGCCCATAGACTTTTTGCCAAGAAAATTAAAAACAACTGAAGTTTTCTCATAATTACTAACCACAATAACAATAAACGAAAGCTGTTAGAAAGCTTCATAAAATACTCAAAGCAAACGTTATCTAGAAATTGAAACAGGCTTACATTAGTGTAAGCCACAGGGTACAGAATAAACAATAGCACAGCAGTAATACATCCTTATCACAATATACGAGTAGCAGTGTCATCTATGCCTATTTATTTATAAACTAAATATCCGGTAGAATGTTCCCACATCCTCGGGCACTGTTGACGTCCCACACCCTGAGCTTACAATATAATTACAAACAAAAAGTCAGCTAAGGTTCGGTTCGGTTCAGTTTACAAAGTTAAACACAGGCTAACTAGCAAACACTCATTAAAGTAACGTACTCTTACCGGAATCACATATCTCACTAAATGGTTCTATCCTTTAAGAGCCGGCACAGCTACGGGCGTAGATTCATTTCGTAATTGCTACTATCGCATTTACCTCTCTCTCGCTATATAGGGATGGGAAAATTATTTAAGTATCGCACGATAAAAAGCTAAAGACATCGACACACTTTGGACGCGCGGCGGGCGGCGTGTAGTCAACCAACCTGTTGCGCGTGCGTCTAGTTTAGCTTTCAGCGCATCAAAAAAAATTCAAAACTGCGTTTCGGCGCTAAAACTCGAAAATTGTTGATAAGCCTAATTGTTTATTCACTCAATCAGAAATTTTGAAAGGTTTTGGTTTCTGAAGAATATATGACGACAATATTTTTTCTTTTTAAAGATACTTTATACGAACGTAGATAATTTTGCTAACTGCTGAAGATAAAATTGCTTTTGATGTCAAGCTGCACCAATATCATTAAGCTTCCTGTGTGTAGAAGCCCTAATTATCTCCCCAGGAGTTAATTGTCTTTTTTCGTAGCAAAACTGTATGTTTTCTTGTGTGATTGTACGTTTTCTTATGTGACAGTGTTACGTAATGGCCGGTATAAGTGCGTTATGTGAGAACCTGTTTTTTATTGGACTAAAATGTGTCTTTTGAATTAGATTATACCTAATCTCGAAGACTTGTGCAAAAGTTAGCAGGCACCTAGTTAAAAATATTCGGTGTGGTTAATTTTTATAAATGTTTGATCTGGTAGAGCAGGCTTCTCTATGCCTGTTAAAGTAAAATTTTTAATTTTGTAATATATTCATTCAAAAATAAAATAAGACGAATGAAAGCCTTCGTTCTTCCGAAGCTCTGCAGCTTCCAACTCCCCTCCATAGTTCACAGTACAAGCTGTGCGACTCTGGAACGCCTTACCTTTGTCTATAAAGTCGTCCCAATCTCTTCCTATTTTCATAGTCAAGGTTTACAATCATTTCCTTTCGTTGTCTCGTAACTGCTAGTTAGTGTTTATGTCATTTATCCTCTTTATGTAATACCTATATAGTTTATTTATATATTATTTGTATGTATTTAAGTTTATTTTGTTTTGTGGGTTCTGTTTATGTCTGTAGGTACTCTTACACCGCCGTCTTTTGATTTTGTTTATCCTGTCCAGCCAACGGTTGTCTGGAAGAGATTGCTTTTAGCGATAAGACCGCCCATTGTACCTTTATTTATTGTTTATTTCCATTATTACTGTGTTTTTGTTTGGTGTGCCATAAAGAGTATTTCATTCATTCATTCATTCATTCAACCAAAGCATGGGAATACAAAAAAAAAATGCAACGCTGTGACTCGGACCAAATGGGCCGCAGGGCCCGCAGGCCACGGTCCGAATAGCAGCATACCTCTATGGATCACACTGCAGGGCAAATGGCTTCCATCCTTTCCCAAATTTTTTATTAAAAAAATAATTAAAATATTTTGTTTAGAAACAAATGTTACAATTTTATATTGTTAGCAATTAATAATAATCTCATCGATTATAAACAAATTATGTAACGGATAAGGGGCATAACCCCCCGGATGCCGGATACCGTCTATTCTTGCGCAGGAGGTTGAAGGTTAACTTGAAACGACAGCTATCATAGATTCGTAATAATAGGTTTTGTCGATACACGTGCAGAGTCGTAAGTTTTTCCTATAGAGGACTACTTCAGGAAAACAGTTTTTCCTAAATTACTAGAAGTTTTCTTCAAATATTTAAAAAAATATAAGCAGCTTTCTTTGTTATCTGTAACTTATCTTAATTTATGCGTAAAAATAAACAAAAATATGACAAAGTAAAACTTTACAATCTTAGAAATCATGAAAGTATATTATTTAAATCTAAATCACGTGAGGTTTACGGTAAATAATATTGATCAAGATATTATCAATTGTATAATTAATGAAAGATAAGCTGCTAACAGTATAAATTAACCAAGCCAACAACAGACGATACAACAGTCTGTATATAATATACCAAATACCTAGACAGTCTAACATGCTTCATTTCATAAATTGCTTAGATTATAATCAGAGTACGTCATGAACTAAGATTGATTCTATTTATCTAAAGGAAAACGTCACACATTGTACAATTCGTGCCGTCATTAATACTGCGTATCTTATATTTCTGAGTATGTCTGTTCAACTCAACTTAGTTCTTACAAAATGACGTCATGGATATTTTGAGCGGATGTAGATTTATTATCGAATATGAACACAAAAAAGGGGAATTAAAGTATTTCAGTAAACTAACATACGACTTTGAAAATCTCAGAAAATTGATTGGTAATATTGCAGCAAGGGTGAGTGACGATCTTAGACTTTTACCAATCTTCTTTGTTTAATTTCAAATACAGAAAATACTGGGTCTGTTTGAAGGGAGACATGAGACATGATTTGTTTACATGAGCGAGTTTCAAGATCATTGATGATGAAACTATGAGCTCAGTTTAATTTCACCATTCCCAGTGCGTCACGGAATCGTAGTGACCGAGTCCTGTAAATTGATTTATTTGCGCTCGTAATCAGTGAGTCAGTAGATATTGATACTCGGATAAGTTTTAGAAACATATCGTGTTCAGGGAACCATGATGGCACTCCTATAAGTGAGCTGACTCCATTTGTCTCAACAGGAAAATTCTAAATTTAAACTAGATTAAATTGTGGGTAGATTTCAAATTAAATGCAAACGAAAATTGTGATAGAACCAATAATGACAGCGAAAAAAATACTTTTTGAACATATTTAGTAACGGGGAGATATTGAATAAATTTAAAACATTTTAATATACTAGATAATTGTATTTTTATTTTATCAATATCACAGTTTTGTTTGCGTTAAAAAATATTCTACAAAAAATTGCAAGTATTTGCAATTAAAATATTCAATAATGCTCATTATAATGTTCCACGAACTGACCAGCTGAAATAATGTGGGAATTGAACCCGCATCTCTTCGCAGCCGGCTTATCACCCGTCACTGCTCCGACATATTATGTCAAAGCCACCATAATAGGCAAATAATAATTGTCACTTCTGACAAAATGGGCATTGGTTGTGACAACCATCTTTCAAGTTAGAAGTGGTGATGTCTGTTAATTGTGGGGCAAAGTTGACATGACGTGAAGATGTAATTAAAATACATGCCGTTATTATAAAAGAATTTGTAGGTACTAAAGCATGGAAGTGCTTATTGTGTCGTGATGCAGTAAGCTGTCTCTACGCTAGTGATGCTACAGTATCGATATCTGATGTCGATAGCGGATTGCTCGATGAATTTGATGACAGTTCCTGAGCTCGAATAATAAATAAATAAATATGGCTGGACATTTCACACAGCGCTACCTAGCTTCGAACTAAGCAGAGCTTGTGCTATGTGTACCAGATAACTGATAGAATACTTATATACTTTTTTTTTTGTAAATACATACTTATAATACATATATAGAGAAACCACCAGACACGGAACAAATATCTGTAGATCATGCAAACATTTGTTCCGCTGCGGGAATCGAACCCGCTACCTCCTGTGTCTCAGCCGGCTATATGCCCACTGCGCCACGGAGGTCGTACGACGGTAATATACGAACGAACCCAATTATTGTGATGATTTGTAGGTTCCGAAATTTTGGAAGCCAATAAAACACACATTTTCTAAAAGCCACTCTGTTATAAATCGTTTTTAATAACAAATAATTTAGCAGCATTAGATATTAGCTAGATTTGTCTAGATCTCAATTTGGCCTAAATATTTATCATGCATATTCATTTATTTTTATTAAATTCATGTTTGCGAACCGATAGTAGCCTCACTCCAGTCTACTATCCAACTCTAGGTGATCTGAAAGTTTTTCAGGCTTTACGAGGGATGTCTGGATTTCAGTCGATGGGGTAATGGGCGGAAAAAATATCGTGCAGTTAAGGCCGGGAATCTACGAGTACCTTGAAGGCCTCTCTTTTAAGGGAAGATTTCACGGTTCCAGTAATGCAGCGCCAAGCTTCGTTTTTCAAAATTCGACAGTAACAAAAAAAAATACTTTGTAGACATTTTGTTGTTGTTGCAGTTTTTTTTCCGTTTAATATTTGTATATCGTGAGATACTTACTCATAACTGAAATATAAAGTATATGGCGTCCAGTTATCGATACTAATATTATAAATTGGAAAGTAACTCTCTCTGTCTGTTTGTTACGTTCTCACGACTGAACGGCTGGACCTATTTTGATGAAATTTGATTTACAGATAGATTATGACCTTACTTTTTATTAAATTACTACGCGTTCGAAGCCGTAAACGTAAGCTTGTATTGGAATAAAATTAAAATTTCGATAATTAATACCTACAATTAATTTATCTCCTCTCTATGCGAACATGCTTGACTTTTGAGTCCAGTTAAAAATGGACTAAATCAGTCTACAATCGGTTTGTACTTTTATGACGTTTTGCCAAAAATGTTAGGAATATTACGTTATAAACCCGCGAACTGGTCGTAGCCAACGAATAAGGTAACAAACTCCACCTTTTTATTATACTTTTTTATATTCCTTTTATTACCTTTTTGTTATATCCTTTTTATTTATCCACTCTGTTATCTTTATATAGGTCGCATAAGAGTTTATTTAGTATTATTGTAACTGTCTATTTATTAGTTTATCTATTATTTTCAACTAGTGTTTGTTGATGTGTAATACATATAAGAAAGTACGTTTATTGAACATAGTCTATGTCTATATATATATATATGTATATATTTTATGTTTGGTATATGTATTATTATCAATATATCTTGGTCTTATTTTTTCTAAAAATTTTCTTGCTACATATGCCATGCACTACCTACAAAAATATGTTTTTCACACTACGCAAAGGTTAACTGGATGGGAATGCTTGCTAGAATCAGGTTGCCTACGTACTAGGAATTTTCAATCAATCACAAACAGTTATTTCGTATTTGGAATCCTTAACTTATATATTATGATATCAGTTCGAAAAAGAATTGATAAGCTATATAGGGCATGACATGGGGAGCCTTAGCTGACTGCCTCCACACTACTGTCATTGCTCTCATCTACTCAGCTGCAAAATAAGTACTATTCTTTAGTTTTGCTAGAGAGCGCTCATGTGCACAACGTGGTCACAAAACTAAACAAATTTAAACAAACTAAATTAAACAGAATCATTTGAATAAAGCCTACTATAACATATCGGATACAAAACGTTACAATTTAGATATAATATATTATATTTATTGTTATTTATTCTAAAAGGCTCATTAAAAAGAACATCCAGCCTTGTTTCTTGCCTTTTTTCTGGCTTGGTCACGAAGGAACAGGCAGTAAAATTGACGTTTCAAAGTGATCCGTGTGATTTTATTAAAACATTTTGAATTTTGAAAAACGAACCCCTGCGCTGTATTACTGGGACCGTGAAATCCACACCATTACTGACTACCAGTACTGATCCACATAGAGCATATACCTTCCCTTATAAGAGAGGCATCTAAGTTAGAGTCCCGGCCAGAACGGCACGATATTTTTTCCGTCCGTCATCCCATCGACTGAAATCCATACATCCCTCGTAAAGCCTGAAAAACTTTCAGATCACCGAGAGTTGGATAGTTGACTGGAGTGAGGCTACTATCGGTTCGCACGCTTTCAATAATAACCCCTTTTCCACACTCAAAGGATAAAGGTTCTCATTATATTACAATGGACACCATTTTATTTGACATCTCTATTAAAAAAAAAAACCTATTTAGGATGATAAAGTCCACCCAGTCCAAAGTTGTTACGTAAAAAACTTTAAGAATTAAATCCATACAATATAATACCTCCAAAAGTTAATACGGTGCCTAAAATAATTTAGTAAACGCGACAAAAATTGCCAACTACAAATATAGTTTTACTTAGAAAACTTTCGTGATTGATTTCAATCATTATTATACGTTGAGTGCGAGGTGAGACGTTATTCGGAGCGGATCGCACTCACCCTGATGAAGGTTCACGAATTGAACCGAAACATTGTCGGTCGAAACACCGATAAGACAGTACGTGATAAATCCCGTATTTATAATAATGATACAAATATAGTCTTCACAGCAATCGCGAATCGCAAGTAGAGAAATGTTTAAATGTTTCAAATATTTCAGTATCCTTAGATCGTGTTTCACATATCCCGCATTCAACAATATCTGAGCTCTATTACGTTGATAATCATCTTTAGCGATGTTGATTCAACTTTTTACACCCCTCACTTATCTATGAAAGCTATGTCATAATTAAAGCAAAGCGCTAGGGCTTGTGTCTCTCTGAATCTAGTTTCAATGTAAAATTGACTTTGTCCCGGGAAACTTTAGGTTTAAACTTACACATAAAGTATAAGCGAATTATTAGTATGCATATCGATTGGCGCTAAATGTTTAGTTTTGTTAACAGAATATGAGTCGTCAAACAATTATTGTTTTTGCAAAACATTTGCGCTAATGTAACTTATCTACTACCAACTTATCTGTTTATGTTTTTAGTGAATTTTCTTCCGACTGATTCGAGTGAAACTTAGTATGTTAGCAGTATTATTTCTCCTGTGGCAAAGTACGGGCCGAGCTCGATTTCATGAACTATGTCCGCGTCATTATAGGGCTGCTGCGATCCTCGCTCATTAGCAACTTTTTCACATAAAACGTTGTTAGTTTACCTGGCGCAAGGCACTGCGCCAATTATAAACAGTTATTTCAGTGAGACGCGAGACTCATCATAATTGCAGTGTTTAGCTGTCACTCGTTTAGTGAGAGATGTCGACCCTAGCTTAGTCTTAATTACCTTCTCATCCGATGAAACAAAAAAGCTCCAAGCAACATCTGAAATGATACCGCATACGTTAACCTAACGAGATGCGACATCGACTTAAAACAGTTACCCAAAATCATAATGTCAGTTGTTACCTTATTAAAATTAATTCAAGAAAAATTCACGCTTGTTTCGTTAATTTAAATCAGATGGGGTCGATCGGCGATCGTCCTGGCAAAGCTATTACCATTTAGAGCGGTTTTCAGTTAATGAAGAGTGGTATCACCGCGTCGCCTCTGATACGCGCCGCCACGCGCCTCTCCGAGCGATAATCGCCCTTATTATGCGCAGTCAAATTTTATGAGCTCAACAAAATAATGAACTGACTTAAATTAAACCTCTATTATGATGGCTGGACATGGTCTCGGTGGATATCGTCACGCGGACAGGACAGGATTAGTCGTCCCGTTAATGACCTAGCGCGATGAGCCAGCGACGCGACGCAGCGACAGGCTGCGCTCCCGCGGCGACTCCCGTCTTGAAAATAAACAACGCGGAGATTCATAAAAGATAAGCCGCCAATAATTTGACGGGCGTTTCGTAACGAGCCGCGAAGATGATGCCCGCAACTTCGATCCCAATTTTTTGAGCGCATTTATATTAACAATAATCGAAATTTACATAATGAGTGCGCGGGCGCCTGCGCCGACGACTGCGACGTCCGGAGCGCGAGCGCCGCACCGCACTTTTCTCGGTTTTCGAGTCGAAATTCTAGTTAGTGGGCGCGCGATTTATTTTTAAAAATATTAACAAGATGTTCTCGTTTCGGTCGTTTTTCGTGCCGCGAGGACCTCTTTTGTGAACGAGCGAGCTGTTAAAAAATAAACGAACTCTTTGTTTCTCGGGTAGTCGGTCCGACCTCCGACGCGGTCCCTACTTTTTTATGCCCCCTTATAACCTGTGTACTACCTACGTGTAGGTATCTACGGTTTTTATGGTCGCCCGGTCAGTTCTTCAATGGGCTAAGGAATTCGATCGAGTCTCATTGTTCAACTTAAATATCTTCACGTTACGTGGCTGGGGGCTATAAAGAGGATATCAATTACACGCCGTCCTTTAAGAAAAACATCTCCATTTGTTTTTAATTACGTATCTACTTATAAGTAAATCCTACTGCAAATAGTAATGGCGCTGAAGTTATTTGCTACCATTTGCAAAAATTAGTTGCCGTGGTAAAATGAGGGTTAAAAATCTCTTATCCTTTATTTGCGATCTTTTGAACTGAATGCTTTCAATTTGATGAAAGCACAATTTGCCTCATATTGAAGTAATATTTTTATTCTCGTTCACGATATCTTAAAAAAAAATATTTGTCTCACAGTGACTCCATATCTTTTACGAGATGACCCGTCGTTGTTTTTTTTCTTGAACTTTTGACGTCGGTCGCGCGGTTGCTTTTGACCGAACCACTAATAAAATGTTATGGTCGTGTGTTTAACGCGTTTTGTGTGTGTCGGGCCTTCCTTTTGACATGATCGTTATATTCCAGCTCCACCTTTGTGGTTGCCTTTTGTAATCCCATTGCAACAACAATATTATTGTGTCAATTAGAGGGCAATATAGTCTACAACTAAATCGTGGCTAGTTAGTCCACGCGTTCTTTTATGGCGGCTGATCTTTTATAGTTGGCGGCATGGAGGTGTATTTTTCTTAAATTAATTTAATAGAGCTTTGAAAAAGCTGTACCTTGTGTCTGAATTATTAGTTTATGCACTGGTTAATTTAACGGTATCTGTAAATCCATCGACATAAATTGAGAGAAGGTATACCGCTCTCCCTTTCATTCTAAAACAAAGGGGGCGTAAAGTATCAGTTCACAGGCTCTAGTTAAATAATAAGCGGCGAGGCGCCCTATAACAATAATCTTCTTTTATTTGGCCGCCGCCGTGCCCCTGGGCAGAAACGAAACCACAGCTTAAGTAGCATTCACTACGAAAAAAAACTGGCTAACGAGATGAAAAATAAAAAAAAAATCACACGCACACATTCGCGCGATCGTGTGAGTATTGATGAATTTGACTTTGGATCAATTTTGACCGTTCCCATCATAGTGAGGTGAAAACGTTTTATTTTACTATCGATATTTTTAGAAGTTTAAAAAAATTATAAAATTAAAGCATTCTATTTGATACTAGATTACATATTATTGATATTGAATTTTACAGTAGTTTAAAAGGAATGATAGCGTAATTTCACATTTCTTAAGATATTGCAACGTTAGTCACATCATCTGAGTCACCATTGACTCAAAATGTGAAAAGTAAATAAATGTGTGAGTAACGCGCAACTACGAAGCTGCGATGAATATCGTATTTGTTTAAGTACTGGCTCAAATACACGCAATTTACTTACGATTACATAAGTTATGTGAATTGTTACTCATTAAATAATCAAAACGTAATGCGAAAATGGTACTAAAGATACAATTATAATAATAATACTAAATATGGCTGGACATTTCACACCGCGCTAAGCAGAGCTTGTACTATGGGAACCAGATAACTGATAGAATACTTATGTACTTTTTTTGGTAAATACATACTTATAATACATAGAGAGAAACAACCAGACCCTGAACAAATATCTGTAGATGATGCAAACATTTGTTCTGCGGCGGGAATCGAACCCGCTACCTCCTGCGTCTCAGCCGGCTATTCGCCCACTGCACCACGGAGGTCGATACAATTTTACTTATTGTGTTTCTTATAATAATAGCAAATGTTTTGTTACGAAATATAACTGCAAAAGCGGGTGGCATAACAAAAATAGTGACAGGTGCCGACGCGCATGTTTCAGTCAACTAAAACATTCAAATAAAAAGTTATGTCAATCACACATCAAATTATTGCCTTAAAAGTTCTAAGTATATTCAATTTTAACGAGTTGTCATGTCAATAATATACTGACCTGACATCGTAGCCATGTGTTTGTGATAGTCATTATTTGAATAATGTTTTTATATATGTAAATAAAACTCCGATTAACTCATTATAACGCTAGAAATGTGCATACTGTGCATGCCCTAAACTGGCATTAATGGTTAATCATTATTTACAAATTTTATTCGTTTTCTAGCTAAAAACTTGTTAATTTGACAGACAGAAGAATACTCAAAGAATAACGTAAGACAATAAATGAACGACTGTCAACTGTAGTGACTAGTGACGAGACAATGCCTAATCGATATCGATCGTTATCGTAGTTTATCGATAGATCGGTAACGTGAACGCGATGGCTGTCAGATATCGGACAAATTGCTGCGCCACCGTTAAATAGTGTCGCATTAGTGATTCACACAGGTTCACTGGACAATTAGCAAAGGCTGTCCACCTCTGGGCCGCGATGTATTTATTCATCGGATGTTCACCGATTACCATAATCGATAGCATCGCGCGTGCCGCATACGGAACAAGTGCCTCTTACGGGTTTAAGTTGAATGAGATGCACCGGAGGTTTATGACAGCTGTGATTGTATAGGTAACTCCAAACATTATCAAACTCTGATACTACTGATTATACGCTTTTGTTGGTTCCTTATAATCAATGTACAATTGTACAAAAGTATTACAGTCCAACCCGAATTCCATGGTCTTCATTCCAAAGTGCATTGCTATAGACAAATGAAAATATTTTTTTACGCTGCTATCAACTCCTAGTTAGATCCTATAACCTACTGCTTTTTAGTTTTCTATCTCTGTTGATCATCTATACTTCTATAATAATATTATAGAGAGGAAAGATTTGTATTTTTGTCTGTATGTTTGTAATGAATAAACTCAAAAACTACTGGAACGATTTCAAAAATTCTTTCACCATTGGAAAGATACATTCACGTTGAGTAACATAAATAAATAAATATAAATATTGGTGGACATTTCACACAGCGCTATCTAGCCCCAAACTAAGCAGAGCTTGTACTATGGGAACCAGATAACTGATAGAATACTTATATACATTTTTTTTGTAAATACATACTTGTAATTATAGAGAAACAACCAGACCGGGAACAAATATCTGTAGATCGTGCAAACATTTGTTCCGCGGCGGGAATCGAACCCGCTACCTCCTGCGTCTCAGCCGGCTATTCGCCCACTGCGCCACGTAGGTTGTCATTACATAGACTACTTTTTACCCAACTGTGCAAAGGAGGATAATGTTTGTTATTGGAAAAGTACGCGTGCTATGCTGCGGTGCGGTCACCTAGTATCTACTAATATAATAATGAGGCACTTTTGTCCCAAGGCTGCTGGCAAGCCCTCCCACATTCCTTCCAGACATCTCAGTCCCGTACTAAATCCGTTCATACCAATCCACAGCAAAAAATAAAAATAGTTTTTCTTAATTTTGGTCCTCTTCTAACCTTTTCATTTTCCGCCAGGATACGTCAACGTCAGTGCAGCCGTCTGCTTGCTACTCCTCGTCGGGGGTCTTTCACCGCAGTCGTCAGCGGCGCCACACCGGAGCCGCGCAATGGAACGTCAACGACGCGCCAACGGCGAGAACCGCCTATGGGCCAACCCTTGCGATTATACTGACTCTAATGTAAGTGGCTATAAGGTTTTGAATAAAACAAATATTATTTGCGTGAGCTGTGACACAAATATTATTTGTGTTAAATTCAAAGGTCGTAATCTCAGATCCAGATTACATCCCATACTACACCATACATAGATAGATACATAACACTTTATTATTGTATATCACACTTAAATAAGAAAAAACAAAACAAATTCATTTTTTTTTTAGGTTTCCGTATCTAAAGGGTAAAACGGGACCCTATTACTAAGACTCCGCTGACTGTCTGTCTGTCCGTCTGTCACCAGGTTGTATCTCATGAACCGTGGTAGACATTTGAAATTTTCACATATGATTTATTTTTGTTGCCGCTATAACAACAAATACTAAAAACAGAATAAAGTAAATATTTAAGGTGGCTCCCATACAACAAACGTGATTTTTCTTGCTCGTTTTTGTTCGATATTGATAACGGCAACAGGTAGAAGCAACAGGAGAAATATTCACAGAATATTTAGTTATATAATCACTTTAAAAATAAATAATTAAATTAAAATAAGAGAAATATTTAAGGGGGGCTCCCATACAAACATCGTGATTTTTTTGCCGTTTTTATAGATAATGGTAAGGAGCCCTTCGTGCGCGAGTCCGACTCGCACTTGGCCGGTATTATATTGTTTTTAAGACACACGTAAATATAAGCGGCAGCCTTATCGCTAAAAGCGATCTCTTCCAGAAAACCTTTGGATGGACTAGATTTCACGAACACAAGCTTTTAATAAAATAATTTACTAATGAATAAACAGTGTTTATACGAGTATTTCAAGTTCTTAAAGCCTTCCAAGATCTATAATTTCACAAAATATTTTTTTAAATAAAAATATGTGCTTTGTTCGCATACATACCGCTTTGTTCGGTTAATTACGAAGTCAATTTTAAATTAAGAACAGTTATAGCACGGATTTAACAAAGGCTATATTTTTCAGTCAAAACCAGGAGCGTTTGCAACAAAGCATTCGAAAGAGATCGCGCCGAAACTGGTCGCGCAAGCAAGAAACGCACACACATCAACTGCAAAGTACAAGGATACATTCGTAAGTACAATACAATTCCACATTCAAAGGTCTTTCTTCGCTTTCATTGATTGATTCGACGGCGTAGTATTCGCGAACGCATCTGTATGCTAGCCGCGTGCTTCTAAATGAACGGACGAAGCCTTCGGTCGGCCAATACCAATAAAACTGCTAGCGACGCATACCATCGACTGTACAAGTACCTACGCAGATATTGATTTATGAATGAGAGTCTGCGGTACGCTTCCGTCTCTAGGGGAAGCAAGCGTGACGTACGTAAACCGCGCGTTCTGATGAATAGGTGGCAGATACTAGTTCTGAATCCGTAATAAGAATCTGTTTGGGAGTAACGTTCAAAGTCCAATCGGTACTTCAGTGTTCCTGTCTAATTTTGTGTGTGTGTCAGATAATAAAATGTCAATGCCCCAGAAATTATCTGATACGGGTATCTTTTTAGGAATGGGTATCGTGCCGGTCGCATTTCTTTGTTCAATTTCAAAAGTTTAAGTTTTGCGCAAAATTTCATGCTAAATTTGACCCATTAAAGATTCAGTGTGTGCACGTTTTGACGCGGTTTTCTCACTGCGTATTGCCGTCGGTGTTGGCGTGGTGATGAGATTGCATCGCAGGCGCCGGTTTCGCGTCCCTACGTCCGCTGACCGCTTCCTCCCTTCTTAATTATAATTTCGCGCTGCACTTCTGTGACGCCATATTGATATTATTATATCGACAAAAACATTAAGCGTGCATTGCCTAATTGATATTGCGCGTTATTTCCTTAAACTGCAAACTTTTTGTGAGAATTGCATTATTTGAAGAAATTTGGTATATATATTATATGCAATTTTTTTATACATTATAGGCTTGCGTTTGACCACGATCTCGCCTGATGGTAAGTGATGATGCAGTCTACGATGGTACACGCTTGCCTAGAAGAAACCTATTCACTCGCGACTTAAAGATACCCAGGCTGTAGCTATCTGCAAACACAGACTCTGGCAAGGCGTTAAATATGGGCAATGTAAAAGTGTGGGTACTAACGGAATAATATTTTTACAAGCTTTTATTTATCATGCAAAGTAGTTCGTGGGTCTATTTTAAGGCAGTTTGATTGATTACTTCCTGACTTTGAAGAGAATTGTGGAAAACGAAATCCTTTAAAGCAATTGCACATTATGTATACAAAATAATTCATAAATGTTATTTAATCAAAACAATTATTAAAAAATATTAAACATTAATTAAAACAAGTATTGCCAATAGATTTGCAACACATTTCAAAGTCAAATCTAAAAATTCATAAAACATTCACGAATGTTATGGTACAAACGTTTAGCATGTTAATACAGCGATTCATATGACGGCTCTATCATTCCAATCCCAAGAATATAATAATTTCCGAATCGGAAGTAAGGTGGGCCGATCAACGAGAAATAACGCAGTGTCGATGTCGCGCCTCGAATCATTTATAGATTACCATCCACCAGGACGCGCAATGAGGACTCCGTTAGTCTATTAATTGCGGGTACATTTCGGGGGTAGCAGTAGATGTGATCGATTGATCAAGTATCGAACAGTCAATGGTTGCGGAACAATAGAACCGACATGTGGTGTGACGGGTGGCATCGACGCCGATGAGGTATGATGGCATTGTAATAGGCTCGACGGTCGTAACGACGGCGACGTCCTGTCCGCTGCCTCCTCGTAAAACGACATTATCGTTCACAGTAGCCGGAACGATGTACAGGACGATGCGCGTACGTCGAGAATACTGATTGCGCATTAGTATTGCGCAGCACACCTGCTCGACGATTTTTTTTTCTGTCTCTCCCCTTAATGTCGGTCATTCGTTTCTAATGTATCATATTTATCCGCAATACCTACCTGGGTGCGAAACGGTGGCGATGAACTGCTGCTAATACACAAGACCGTTTAGACTGTTTGATCTTTGTCACCTCGCTGTACCTACTCTATGTTCTAATATTTTTATAAAATCTTGATAGGATTAGTCATACGTTTCGCTCCGAGATAAAAATTCTAAGGTAAAATATAAATGATAGTAAACCCCAAATAAATCAGACGGTCTCACATCTGTCGTCGGGCTCGTTCCATTTGAATAATAACAGGCCGCGTTGTACTAAGAACGCAATAACAAATTCAACGAACTCTACAGGTACGGTACTGTGTGACTCGCAACCTGCCACCGTGTGAATGTCATAACACTCATGCTTTTGACCGCGCCGGTGTCATATAATCGCACCACATTTTCGACAGTGAAATTCCAGTGTGACTTTAAAGCGTCCTCATACTTTTAAAAGTAATTATGTTGAACTAAGTGTGGATCGGCCGTAACCCGATCGGCTCGAGCACAGCTTGCGATCGACCGCGTCCATTGCTGACTCGTGCATCGTTATTTTGCAATAGCGACGAATAAACATCGAATTACATAGAGTTACATACAATATACGACACGTACATAGTACGATAGCGTTGTTCACGGCGACAAGCTGTCTGCGGTCGTTGGGTGCGTCCGTGTGCCGTAAATATATCGATGTAACGCGCATGTGTGGGTGCATGTTTATTTGATAAACTTCCGACACCGAGCTAGGTATTCGGATGCTAGCTCGTCTCTTGCAACGCCCACCCAGTCTTCCTCTGCGAACGCTGTGGCAATCGATTTGTAAGATAGTGCATATTGGAATTTTTATAGCTGCATTAACTATGACCGCGTCAAGGCAGAGCTCGTGCGGTGATCGCAACTCGCAACTGAATAGGACATTTACATAAATTTTCATCAAGTAGAATACTTACTTATGAATAAATACAATTTATTGCAGTAACATTAAATTTCCTCAGCGATTGTGAAACCTGCCGCGTTTTATGGTTTTAGCTCTTATTTCATTTTATGTTAACCGAATTTCATAAAGTCTGTTTATCAGAACAAAATACCTACTAATACCAATGGTATGTCAAAAAGTTGTGTTGATGTAATGATGTTATTTATATAATCTGTGGTGATCCGGCGATGCCGGACGCGCACCTGTGTATTTGGTACCTACCAGCGCAAGCGCATTGCATTCTTAGAGATGTGATTACTGTTACATTATTTTTTAGTACCAAGTAATCGTATCGTACTCTTTCACGTGTTCAATTCAATTGTTTTCAGCTATAAATAAAATCTAATTACTTTTTTATTAAGTTTTCATATCGTTTAGATACTAAAACATTTTTTTTTCTTATCTATTTTAGTTAAATTATTGTTTATAGAATCGAAATTATCAGGCCCTTTTTGATTTTGCAAAGTCGCAGTGCGATCGTGCGGTATCTAAATTTCATTCGGTTGCAATAAACATTTCTAATATATTACTAACATCGATTAAGATTGCCAATAAATATTTGCAATTTAATCATTTGCGGGTTTTGTCACGTTTGCCAGGCTTTAATTAGTGGTATTGTCAATGTTTGGACAATAGGGACACTTTGGTAACATCTGCTACTTATCGATTGATAAACCTATAGAATTTAAAGCTTTATCACCATATTGCTAAGGAGAAATTTGGTTTGGACTGATGTCATGAGTGTGGGATATAGCATCAAATTTTAATGCTATGAAAATAGCTTTGATGGAGGTAAGCCTCCGGTTGCAATATCATCTTACGATTGACCTTCGTTGGTCAACTGTTCTGATACTCCAGTCAATTGATCTTGCATTCATTAACATTGACTCTATCATAAGTCTCAGTTGAATAAAAGCACTATGAGTCTAATGAGTTCGACATACTCAGTATTTGGAGTTCCCCAAGCATTGATTTAGTTATGCGGAAGTATAGTTTAATGAACATATCAAAATAGCGTTTCACAGATCCAGTTTTATTTGAGCTTACTTATGATATCCTGACCGTTTAGTAAACGGTTCTAGATTCAGTGGTTTGACGTCTGTGATCTTACTGAGGACACTTTATTGTGATTTCTTAGAACAGATTGCGCGTGTATAGTTTGTGTGGGCTTAATCTTATTAGTTTCTATAATTGTTATCTTGATTTTGTAACGATCTATTTACCTTTGTGCTCCTGTTTATTGAATCTATTCTAGGACAATACTGTTTTGTTTGTTAATTAACTTGTAGTATCTAAATTAATTATATTTCATCTACAACACTTTATTAGGAATCACGTATGTAATAATTTTTTCAAGGTTACATAAAGAAAAATATTACTTACAAAAAATTTCACGAAAACAATCTCTATAATCACTTTACGAATAAAATCGAAGCAATAGTAAAACATGACTTAACTGCGGGTCCACACCATCCGGGTGCATATATATACCGGCCATCAAGGAAACCTAAGCAATCCCACTTTCCGTCCACTCTTCCAGAAAGCCAATCAGCCTTATTAGCTGGTCTATTTCAATCTTTCGCAGAACAAACGGTGCATTGGCTGACTCACTCGGCCACTGGTCTTGGAACAGTGACCGTGATTGTCAATTTCGATGGCATCGTAGGCTAGAAGTGTGCTAGCTCTTTTATTTTCGCGAATTAATGCGTTGGACTTCCAGTTTTGTGATGACGCATACATTCTAGTCGTAGACTAGGTTATTGGCCGGTCGAAAATCGTGTTTTATTTTTCGGATCTTTTTTATGTATGTCTTTCTTTGTACCGCATCAAAACAATAGTAACTAAAATATATAATCCTTTTTATGTTTCTTCTTTTCTTTCTTGTTATCTCTAATTGGTCTTATGAATGTTTAACCTAACAGAACTATTTTGACTTGTTCCAGGCGTATAAACTACACAGCTACTCAAGTTTCGACGCATTGCTTAGCGTTTGGGACGAGTACGAATGGCTGCGGAAATTCAACTGGTACCGTCCAGAGCTTCTGCCAAAGGAGAAAAAACTATACTCGACGATGCCTGACGAATATATGAATGAGCTGATGGTAAGCATCTCTTGTAGTTTCCATTCTAATTTTGTAATTTCACATAGCAAAAGGTAACAAATCTATGAGATGCTAGATAAAGCAACAAATTTTGATACCTAAATTAAATTGTTAGGTTTCGTATTTGTATATTTGATACCATAATAAAAGAATTGCAATAAGGAAGCACGCAGAACCATGACATAATTCGATCATCAAAAGTAAAGAGCGACTCCCGTCGAAGCCGACTGGGCGGCAAATCGCTGACGCCGCATACGTGCATCCGTACGAGTTTTTCAATCGGATTCAAAGAATTGGACGTCGTCGGTGGCAGTCATTGTTGTTCGTCGGCTTACGTGAGAACACAATGGTTTCGCAATGCTATCGAAATTGGGATGATAATTGCAATTTTGATTGGCCTTATCGCACAATTTGGCGATTTGGAAATTTTGGATGTGACACGTAGTGCTATGAAATTTACCTGTCCTCTTTATCATCTTACAATAGTAACATAACGAGCTTCCCTCATTAAGAAAAAAACCTGTGATTGCTTAAATCTATATCTATACTAATATTATAAAGAGGAAACATTTGTATCTTTGTGTGTATGTTTGTAATGAATAAACTCAAAAGCTTCTGGTCTGATTTCAAAAATTGTTTCACCATCGGAAAGCTATATTCACCCTGAGTAACATAGACTACTTTTTATTCAACTGCGCAAAGAAGGGTAATGTTATTATTGAAAAACCACGCGTGCGAAGCTGCGGATGGCTCAGCTAGTAGTTAATAAAAAAAGTTCCTCTATGTATAATGTTTATTAAAATAAAAAATATGTTAATGAGACTCGTCATCTACCTACTTCTTATAATTGAAGGTACATATAATAGATTAAAGCTTTTATAGCAAGACACGGGAAAATAAATGAAATGTAGATACATTTAAATTAAATAGAACAAAATCTAAACTTTTATCTTATTTGTTAACAGAAAAACATCGATGACGTACTGCCTGCCATGTACAAGGGACTGAAGATGATAGTCGCTGGAATGTACGCCTTCTCTAAAGAGGGTCTCAACGATAATATTATCTCCGACGAAACCCTGAAGGAAAACATCAACCAGACTATGCATGATGTGAGAGCGGTGCTCTGCTATTTTAGCGTAAGTATCACTATATTGTACAAGATTGCTGGGAGCCGCTGGGTGCAGGCAGCACAAGATAAGGCAGGCCTATGTTCAGCAAGGGAAGTCCTGTGTGTGGCTGATATAATGATGATGATGATCTTGTGTCTATAGTCTACGTAATGTGCTGTAAATTTTACTTTACGTTAATGTGGACTTTCGTATTGATTTTTGGCAGCTGTCAATTACACAAAATATTTTTTTCCTATTTGACGAATGCAAGTACTATGTTTTATGTATTAGTAATAACGCTTTGGTCTTTATAAACTTATGTTATTTCTGAAGCACTAATTTTTGTTTGAAAAATAAAGATTTTTTTTATGTATAAAACTAAATTGTACTAAACGTTTTTTTTCTATCTTTACAGGATATAATGAAAGCTCGCAAGCTCGAAGTGCTTCCTCTCCTGGACTCGGAAATCCCAGACTTCAGTTCCGAAGACAAGCTCTCAGTAGGACTACTTCTCTACAGAGACACACTGAACTATCTGGAGTACCTGGCGCAAGTGTTCGAGAAACTTTACGAAACAGAATCCGCTTAAATACGGTCGCACCCTGTTAAACCCGATACGGGTATGGACCCGTATGGAGCAGCTTTACTTCATTTTGGTGCTTTATGATGTACGGCATCAGTACGTTATTATTTATTGAAGGTAGCTATGCAAATCTGTGATTGGTTGGTAGCCGATGAATAGTAAAAGATATACCATCCAGTGAAGTGTATGTTCAGTTTGACTGGGAAAACGAGATAGGTATCAAAATGTATACAATTAAAAGTTTATATAACTTTTGAGCTTCACAGGGTGGTATAACAATAGCGATGTACTCTAGATAGCTAACGGAGATGTCAAGAAACGTTTTCGTCGGGTTGTTGTCTAGCGAATGTAGAGAAATCGTCTTTGCCATTACATTGCCATTTTGGTCTAGAACGAATTAGTTCCTTTTTGTTGTAAATAGTGACGAATTTAAAATGTGTTATTTATTGTCAGCTAATTAACATTCTAAATTTCCCGATTATCCTAGTCAAGGTCTTAACTTATTTATGTCTCGCTTACTCAAGCTTAGTTTGAATTTCTTTAATGTATTATTTAATTTTAGATATTTTAGTGTTAGACTTCATTCCACCATTTTGTTGTTTGATAACGATGAAATTGTTGAGTTTTATATTAAGAATCAAGACGATTCTTGTATCAATACACCGGTCAAAGTGTTCTGTTCGTTTTCTCGTGAAACCGAGGCAGCTATTATTATTGAGGCAGCTAGTTTGTACATTATATTCCTACTTTCTTTAGTATTACACAAGTATTTGTTAACTATTTATATAGACTGTTATAAATCCATTACGTCTCTAGCTTTAATAAAGCTATTCGTTGATTGTATTATTGTAAAGTGCAGAACCAGTGTATTTATGACTTAATCATTATTTGTATAGTTCTAAAAAGTAGTAGTTATTTATATGAATGGTAAACCTATGTTTGTCAAATTAAACATATTATTATACTTATTTCCCAGTTTTTCTTTATTAGACTCTAATCTCGCTTCTGAAAAATTGTTTGTGGTATATCCTACTAATATTATAAACACGAAAGTTTGCATGTATGGATGTTTGTTACTCTTTCACGCCGAAACGGCTGAACCGATTGCGATTAAATTTGGTATGTACGTAGATCATAACCTGGATTAACACATAGGCTACTTTTTATTGGCAAACCACGCGTGCGAAGCCGCTGGAAACAGCTAGTCTTGAATATATCTTAAACAAAAAAATCTTATAAATATTTATCCAATTTACGTATTTTAATCAATTTAGAGCATATAGTTTGCTCAATTTTATTTAAAGGGATAAGTGGAATTATAAATATACCCATTCCTTATCAGATATAACAATAACATATCTATAAAAAGATGCAACTCATTTGCGTCGGAATCAAGCTAAAAATACTAGCGCTAGCTAAGCAATTTTTTGGTTGTAATTTTTTAGTAATTATTATTAATTTTACATTTGTAAGAACAGATCAAGCATGTAAGCTTGTTATTTAATTAGGTTTTTGTATCAGACTTTCTTGAAATTGAAAATCGTGTTTCAATTTGTTTAATCTACTAATTGGTGAACTCATAGACAGCTCACCCATCTTTAAAATGCAGAGAAATTAAAAAAACTAAGTAGGTACTACTAAAATTAATCTATTTTGCAGCAAGGAGTTTATTAAACATATATTTTAACTATTCCACAAGAGATCACAGGAACAAATACAACACACGCTGTGCTCACCGTAACTTTTCCGGCGATAGAATCGGAAAAGGCGATATCGACGGTGATTAAATTAATTGTATGTGGAATGCATAACTAATATACTAATTAACAAATATTAAAAATAAAATTATTACAATGCAGTCGCGCAATCACTTATATGCGCTACTGTAAATATAGCTGTAAAAGTTCATCGTGACTTGACCCTTTGCATACAAAAATGCCTGAAATAAAATTTAGTGATCCAATCAAACACGACACTATTTCAATCACACTATAACAGCTAAGAGTTTAAAATAAATCACTTATCACCATGTACACATTCCTTCCTCATCAGTTCCCATGGTTCCACTGGAATGGAAACAATTTCGTATCTTTACACAACATATTCACGTCACACATCTCAATATTTGCATTGGTGACTTGGACGCTCTCACAAATTAGTGCAGCGCGACCAGAAAAACAATAAAAGGATTAAAACGTTTATTACGTATTTCAACGAAGTAAGGTTCAAAACCATGTGGCATTTTAAAGGCTACTGATCAGCCGATTTGTCTAACGTCGCCGTCTTATGTTTGGTTTATATGTTAGTGTTGATATAATTTGTCGGGAGCCTTCTAGGTGTTAGGTTTGGGCAAGAGGAACAACCAAAGACATCCTACAGTTACACCTGAAGAAAGAATGTTCTGACAGGATTAGCAATAGGATAAAATTTCCGGTACATCGCAATACTAGATACTCCTCCACCCTTCACCGCACGGACTTCCTGAAAGTCAAAGTCAAAATCAATAAAATCACAAGGATCACTTTGAAACGTCAATTTTACTGCCTGTTCCTTCGCGACCAAGCTAGGAAAGAAAGGCAAGAAACAAGGTCGGTTGTTTTTTTAATGATCCTTTTACAATACATAACAATACAAGTAATAAATTACGTCTAAATTGTAACATTTTGAACGAGTTGGAGCAATTTCAATCCCAAGCTTCTCTATCATCTAAATAATCCGATATTTTATAGTAGGCTTTTTTATAAAGATTTTGAAAATAGTCGTATCCTAACAGTCATAAAAAAATTACTAAATTGTCCGAAAGAGAGACAGACATTCCTCTTGATTGGTAGCAAACTATGAAAATACCACTACGGAAGTTTCAAAGATGCAGCTGACTACCATATAAGGATCAGTAAAAGATCATGTTACCGCGGCATCATCACACACGGAGTTTTTCCATACATTCCTGAAGATGTCGCCGTGTAAATGAGAAGCACGTATATACACATTAACAACTAAATCTCATTGAGAATAACCTACCACATTGTGTGTCAAGTTGGTCACATTTTTTTTTGATGTGCGAGACGTGGTTGCGGTGACTGAGGTAGGTTCCGTGGGTTTGTGATTCCTGATAACTTTCTCATTTTTTTATTTACTATTCATTTAAAGTTCATTATCTTCATGAATCAGCTTTTTTAACCTGCTTGTAATACTATTTTTGTAATAGCATACAATCTGAGTCTTTGAAAATGTTTATGTTTATTGTAGAATCATTAAAATTTTACTATAATATTATTTCTTGTACTAGATTCTTAGCTCAACTTTAAGCATATCTTAATAAAAGAAAATTAAGCAAACTTAGTTTGGCTTTTTTATTGTTATTTCCCGAACGTGTCTGATTTCTGATAAAGTTATCATTTATTGTGTACCGGTCGTTAAAGTAGTGTCATCTCCATCAAGCAGCACAAACAACTTATTTGAAATACTACTTTTTAGAAGCACACAACATTACTCTTTAAAAAAAGTACTTATCTCAAAAATATATCTTCTAATCATAAAATCAATAGCAACAAACACATGGCTATTTTATTGTTAAATTCCAAACGTTTCTCATTTCACGGGTCATACGCA
Source organism: Philereme vetulata (assembly GCA_918857605.2). Lineage (NCBI taxonomy): Eukaryota > Metazoa > Arthropoda > Insecta > Lepidoptera > Geometridae > Philereme > Philereme vetulata. The sequence goes on along the minus strand of OU975455.1, from coordinate 8,360,204 downwards.
TTGAACCCTAAAAGGGCACGAAATATTTTCACATTCGTTTAACGATCGTCGGCGCTGGCGTTTAGGGCTCGAACCTCTTTATCTCACTCACGTTCCCTTGTTTTATTTATTAGAAAGATTTATTATTTACCGTGGACGCACACAGTGTCACGAATCTGGGTTGAAAAAACCAGGGTATGTTAATGTGCGCCCTTTACACGTAACTATCTTTTCCATCGGTCAACTTGCTTAAAGCTCCGAATGCACTTCCTTTATTGTGGTCTAAGAGGGAAAATATTGGAGAGCGTAACGTACAAGGATTAGAGCACTAACAAAACAATAACTCAATCAAAGTAGTAGTCACCAAAAGTTATTATTATAAATACGGGATTTGTCACGTACCGTCTTATCGGTGTTTCGACCGACAATGTTTCGGTTCAATTCGTGAATCTTCATGAGGGTGAATGATATCCACACCGAAAAACGTCTCACTACGCCAAAGGTCTTCCGTATCATTAGTTTTTATATGTTAAATTGTTTTGTCCAGAATTCGGCCACGTTTACCAAACTGTCCGTAGCTTTGCACAGATGGTAAGTAGGTTTTGGACCGTGGACAACACGAAAAGATTATAAAGCTAGTGCAAGTGACTCTACAGTCACATTGTGCCGTGTCGAAATACCCTCATTTATAACTACATCTCTACTGGCTACGCTGTGAAAAGAGCAAATTAATTACATAAATTGTTGTCTATGTAATGGCAAGTAATAACTGTATCGTCTTCTAATTCTTCTCATGTCAATGATTCATACAATTAAATCATTATATCCCAGTAAGTGGCCACCTCTCCAGCTTCACGGAGTATCATCAACCCAACTCAGATAGATAGATAATATTTGTATTGCACATTATTAAAATATATATAAACTAAAAAAAGAAATGTTTCAATCATAGGTACATTGGGTGACCTGATCGCCTCATATCCAGTGTAAGTGCGATGCTCCTATACAGGACACGCCACACTTGTTCCTCTATCCACAGAGCCATTCCACCTTTATCCGGAAACAATTCAATGAAGCAATTTGTGGCGACGACTTTCAATTGTTTATTTTATGGTTCTTCTTTTTCTTCTTCTGACGTGTCAATGGCTATTTGACTTTTAAATTTGATTAGCTCAATAGAGAGCAACTTCCACACCCCTCTCTGTTGCCTGGTACAAGTCATTCCGTGTGCAGCTGGTTGGGCATAGAGGATATGAGAGCAGGTGGGCCATTGTTTGTGTGGTGGCCCCGCAGTGGCACTGGCTCCAGAATGGGTCGATGTAGCCTCACATGCCGAAATTGTCTCGGCAGCGGCTAACTTGAGTACGCGACCGGTTTAGGGACTGTAGCCGGAACGAAGATGCTCCGCTGGTGGAATGTAATCAGGAAGGGTAGTGTGATGGGAGGACCATAGTTCAAGTCTCGCTACTGCCGGGATTTTATCCGTGGGATTGGTGGATCGGAGGAAGCTCTTACGGCTTTTCAGTCGGGCTGATAGTGGCTGATGGCCATATAGATAGATAGATAGAAAACGCTTTATTGTATACCACACTTAAATTAACAAATCATAATTAAAACACTTAAAACTAGACACGGGATAGTACAATTGGCGGTCTTATCGCTAAAAGCGATCTCTTCAAGGCAACCTTTGGATGGACTGGATTTTACGAGAACGTTAAAGGACGGTAGCTTTATAACATAAGCTTTTTATTTAATTGCAGGTATACTTACATAAGCAAAATAGAAGAAATAGATACCAGAGTAGGTAATATTAGCATAAATATTATACATAAACATTCTATGATATTAAATATACTAACAATAAATAAAATATGAAACAGCTGTAATACAAACAGTAACAACGACATATATGATAACAAAATAAAATTACTCAGCTCTCTGATGCAGACAAATAGTGCTTAAACAATAGCGTTTTAAAGATAGGAAGGGATTCGGCAGATATAATAGAAGAAGGAAGAGAGTTCCATATAGTGGGTGCCGGTCGTCAGTTTCCTGCTTACTTTTTTCAACACTGCAAGCAACCTCACGGCGAACGCTTGGTGGTGCAATGCCTGCTAGAGGGTAGAGCATTTTGTTTATTTTATGGTGGGTAGTTATATTTCAATCATGCCCCTCGTAAGTTTGGGTTCAAATTCTACTCGCTCTTTATTTTCTTATCCCTCCAAGGTGATGGCTAAATATTCTCGATCGCCCAAGTTACTTCTCAGTCCCAGTACTTGCTACTTTGGGATTAACATGCAACATTGTGTACAATCGTTTGATTTACGAGGCCAGGGGAAATGACCCCAGTTTTACTGTCTTACAATTTATAATATAATATGGACAAAAAATGCTTTCGTTTTAACGAGGTGGAGTATTGGTACCCTTGACTGGTTGTTCTCAACAGATTAACTAGGTTATGCAACGCATATCACACTACCAACTTGGATGGGTGATTGTTTGTGACAACAGAGCTTTCGAGCTGTAGAAAATGTTTATGTTATGAAAAGTTTTAGTATTCCAGTTTATCAGAAAATCACATTAAAACCGTACAGCTTCAATAAAAAATAGGCCTTGCTATTGATTTCTAAGAAGGTTTTATTGCATCTGAAGTAATTCCAACACTTGAAACTTGCCTTATGTAAAGAGCATCAGATGACGTATAAACTAATACCACAGTTGAGTTCGTAATAAACTTATACGAGTAGTTCGGCCGAACTGAGATCTCGCGAGTCTCCCATATAAAACAAAATCAAATATTATTTGTGATCTTTAATTAACAAAGTAGCGCCACAAAATTGATAACCATCTTATTTGACTTACGGTTTCATTCAAATTACAGGTGCTGGGAGCTCATGTAAATTGTTTTTTTTTTGTGGTACAAATTACAGTTATACTGGATTTCAGACTTTTCCCTAATTTGTGTTACAAAAGCTACACGCATACCAAATTTCAGCACTGTTGTGGTGTCACTGGAATATGAGTTTCATCAAAATTCAGTTTTTATTATGACCTAAAATCTATAAGGTTACTAAAAAGTTACTAAAAATAAAAAAGGGTCAAAATTTACTGATAAATCCTATCATTACCAGTGCCATTTAACTTTATAATCCAACTATGTTTTTTTTACCCTTCTTGAAATCCAATATCTCAACAATCCTCCATATTTTTAGCTTACTTAGTCACACCAAAATTGTGCCATTACTACGTACCTTTGTACAAAATTTTACGATGATCGGATCAACGCTTCGAAAGTTATACTTGGACAAACAAACATACATACAACGCTGATTTGCCCAAGTTGATTTGGAGATCTCGTTTCGCTCAATCAATTAGGTTTTAATGTAAAGAGTATTGACAAATCAAATGCTCTATATTTAAATGTTGTATACTGTGTTTCAAATGATTATGTCAAGCAGCCATGAGCTACTTGTAAAAAGTACCTACTTTGGCCACAAAACAACTTTATTAACTTAAGCCACTTCAAAGATTCCCGTAATTCCACATTATACATATGTAACGATAGATCTCAATCACACTGACCTACGCATAACCGCAATTCTGCCCTGACCGAACCATCATCAGCCATTTCTCATAACCTGATTTCGAGTAAAATAGTATGTATACGCCATTTTAGAAGGCACCCTGATCCACCATTAGAGGACTTCTGCGACTTGTATGATGCGAATACCATTTATAGAATGAATAGACGGCTCAATTTTAGGACTAAGCCTATAAAACAAGCTGCCCGTGCTGACATTATAAGATCGTGATAAAAAGAAATAAAAAAAACTGGCCAAGTGCGAGTCGAACTCGCGCATGAAGGGTTCCGTACCACATTATCTATAAAAACAGCAAAAACAAACAAGTTTGTTGTATGGGAGCCCCCCTTAAATAATTGTTTCATTACATTAATTATTTACTTTGAAAGTGAATATTATAACTAAATATTCTTTAAATATTTCAAGCGCCTACCTGTTGCCGTTATCAATATCGAGCAAAAACAAACAAAAAAATCACGTTTGTTGTATGGGAGCCACCTTAAATATTCATTTTATTCTGTTTTTAGTATCTGTTATTATAGCGGCAACAGAAATACATCATCTGTGAAAATTTCAACTGTCTAACTATCACGGTACATGAGACACAGCCTTGTGACAGACGGTAAGACAGACAGCGGAGTCTTATAGTGTGACCATTAGTGCTGTGCACTCCCTGAGGTATGCGCGGCGAGGTGGGAGGCAAAGAAAAAACTGCATGAGTTCACATGAGATCAATACATGTCGGACATATCTTACGATATCAGTTTGCATTTCTAAGGCAAGACTTGTGGAGGGACGATGGTTGGAGGCTATCTATCTGTAATATATTATACTTACTTAGTTGATTAAAATGTAACTTAAATATACTCATATTTTATTAAAAATATGCAGGTGATAAATAAGAACTAAACTTATAATTCAAAGGACTTGTGTTATTGAACATTTTTTATATTTACAAACAATTATATATTCTAACGAAAGTTATTCTGACATAGATTCTGTTTCAACTTCATCTTCCATTTTATAACACGAGATAACGCACGACCCATCTTTCAATATTTATCTCATGTGCGTCTGACATAGACAGTCCGATACAAATAACACTACCTGCCGCCACGAGCGTTGACGGCGAACTGACAGAGCGCAGCAGCCGATTCTCCCCCCCGTCTCGCCGCGCGCATACCTCAGGGAGTGCACAGCACTAATGGTCACACTATAGTAATAGGGACCCGTTTTACCCTTTGGGTACGGAACCCTAAAAAACAGAGAGAGGGCATAATCTAACATTGGAAATTTCCGAGTAGCTTTTTATGGACCATTCATAGTGAAAGACGAGTATTTCCAGCTATAAACCTCTTACAACTGAATTTGTAGCATTATGGGGAAAATCCACATTACCATTGGTCGTGGAAAATTTAGCAGTAGGTAGCTTACTTAGCAATCCTACCGGATATAAAGTCATCCGACCTTTGAATTCTATAGGCGGGGTCGTATCTCAACACATTCTCAGTTCACAAATACTAAGATGTAATCGCACTGACCTACGCAAAACCACAGGTCTGCCCTGACCGAGTAGGCAAACAAAAAGGGATGGCAACAAGGACTGTTTATTATCTGTGTTTGCAAGCCCTTAAACAAATAAGAGCACTTGACACGACATGAGAGGAAATATAACGTATTGGATGTACTCGTAAACAAAGCAAGGGCGTTCTTGTTTTGTTAAATGAGATTATAGAATGGAGATCAGAAGTCGGTTATTTAAAAGGAATATTTACCCACATGAAATAGTAGACCTGTTAATCGTGAATACACTAGTGGTTCGCCCCGACCGACTATCAAAATAGTGCTACGAAATACTAATCAAAAAACTAGACCTTCAGTTTCATTCAAATTACAGGTAACGAGATTTCATATAAATGGGATGAGGTTTTTAAATGCCTACCTATGTATTAAATTTCATAATGATTGGATCTACGCTTCGAAAGTTATCATCGGACAAACAAACATAAATACATACATATTTGGAATGCCTCATGTAGTTCGCGCTAGCCCATCACTCAACATTTTCAAACGGAAAGTTAAAGAGCACGATCTTTCTCTGTAATTTTATATTATTATAGGTATATATGTATTATTCCATATCATTTATTTATTATATCATACATTAGGTATAGTTCAATCAGGTTTGGGTATATATATTTAGTTATGTGTTTTTACACTCACCTACCCTTAAAATCATCTCTCTCTCTAGCCTCAAGGGTTTGCTGGAAGAAAACTCTTCTTAGAGTTAAGCTCGCGTTTGTACATTATTTCTGTATTTTTAAATGTATTTTCTTGTGTGCAATAAAGAATGAATGAATACATACAACGCCGATTTTCCCAAATTGATTTGGAGATCTTACTTCGCTCGATCACTAAGGTCAGCTTTTAAAATTAGATATAGGTATTCAATTTCTCGGCAGCCAACCATAAGTACAATAAGAAAACAAAGTTTACTGATGACATTTGACCCCAATATATAAAAAGCTCCGATAACCATAATTTCTGGAGCTTATTACCCAAAAGATAGGGGAAAGAAGGATCTCCCAAACAGGATGCGATCAATTAGCATTATCAATACCCAGACAGTTTTGGCGACGCGTGATTTAAGCAATTATGTTTTCGTCTCTTAAGGTCATACGTGTTCCGTTCAAAGAGATATGACCTCGAGGGATCAGAAGATAAAAGAGCGTAAGTGCATCAGTTTTCCTTATTGACATAAGCCGTTTTATCTGCGCAAAGAAACGCTCTCAAAACTATGACAGGAAATACGGCGCATGCCTTTCTTCAGCGGTTGCCAACTTTTGGCTCGGTTTCAGAATTTTCGTAAGCTCATTTTGACCTAACCATTCCCGTTATTCGATAAGACCGGTAGTAATATCTAATTATCTACCAAGTTCCATAGAGAAAACACGATTAAAATAAATAAATATTTTAATTAATATTATTTGATTTTATGAGAGATAATAAAACTCCTTGATTTATAAAATGTAGAAGATTTAAAATTGGCAGATACGTATGATACTTACGGGAACATCATGATTGTTTTAATCTTCTCACAAATGACGAGCCAATATTTTAATTTATGAAATATAAAATTATCGTAATTAATGATTTTATAAATCTTATGATATTATCTTTTCTGGACAAAATTGAGAACCACTGGGCATGATGCAAAGCTGTACCAACAGATATTGACTGTAATTGCCGTAACATTATACGCCTTAGTTGTGACCAATATTTTCAAACTTTACTGCATTATTAATTACATAACAAATTCAAGACAAATGTTATATATTATAATATCTTTGAAAAACTATTTTTGTTATATCTTTTTTAAAAAACGTCTTATTTTTTTGTACTGTCCTACTGCTGGGCAAAGGTCTCCCCCATTTCCTTCCATACCTTGCGTTCTCCAGAAATCTCCTTCCAGTCAGAGTGGAACCCATTCAACCATTTTGATACATATATATATTAATTTTCTATTACTAGCTGACCGGCCGCGGCTTCGCTAGCGTGTATTGTCAATAAAAACATTTTTTTTTACCCTACTTATATGGCAAACGAGGATGCAGTCTACCAGATGTTAAGTGGCTACTGCAGCCCATGGATATCCACATAGAATTTAAAATAAGCTATTATGTTGCCTTGATATCTATGTGCATACGTTGTCATACTATAGGACTTAGCTGGTATGCCTATGTACCAGTAATTACAGGGACATACCATTACCGTCTAACCGGAACACAGCAGCACAAGTACTGCTATTTAGCGGCAGATAAAGGTAAGGCGGTGGTACCCACTTCCTCAAACCCGTTCACAAAAGCTCTACCACTAGTAAAACATAACCCTACTTCTGCGCAGTTGGGTTAATGGTAGCCTGCGTCTCAATCTCGGTTATAATCTATTTTATACCAAATTCCATGCGTTTAGTCCAGCTGTTTAGTCGTGACAATCTAACAATCAGACAGCAAGACAGAGAGATAGAGTTACTTTTGAATTTATTAGTGGTTCGCTCCGAACTGAGACCTCGCGAATCTCCCATAAAAACATAAAAAATACTATTCGTAACCTAACTAATCTAATACTAACTGAAATAGTGCCCGGAAATGATTATCCAATTGCCTTGACCTACAGATTCATTCAAATTACAGGTAACGGGAGTTCATGTATATTGGAGTTTTTTTGAGGTAGAAGTTGCAGTTATTCTGGATTTCAGTCTTTTGCTTATATTTGTGTCACTAAAGCTAAACGCATACCAAATTTCAGCACTGTGAGGTCACTGGTGTACCCTGTGAATTTTGTCAAAGTTTAGTTTTTATTTTGACTAATAACTTAAAAACTACAAAGTTTAAACTAAAAATAAAAACTGGGTTGAAATGTACTTACAAATACCTTTTATAAAACGTACCATTTGACTAGATAGTCCCATTTTAGTTGTTTTTACCCCTCTTGAACCCCAATAACTCAACAACCCCCCCACATTTTAGCTCATTGAGTCACACCAAAATTGTGTCATTATAATCTACCAATATACTAAATTTTATGATAATCGGATAAACGCTTTGAAAGTTATCCTCGGACAAAGAAACATACATACCTACATACAACGCCGATTTGCCCAAGTTGATTTAGAGATCTCGCTTCGCTTGATCAATAATATTAGTATGGATTTCACCACGAAGACGAGCACAGGTCGTGGTGAATAGAACACACTAAGGGAGGTCTACCCAGGCTACTCAGCAGTGCGTGAAGCAACGAAGTTGATTATTAACACTAACAAGCTAAGTTGCAACTAAGTTGGTATCAATCTTTTACAGAATACATTTTGGGGAATGTGCCCAGAGACTATATGATCTGATCCTGCCATCTCTCTTTCATCAAAGAACCAGCAGGTGGACGACTCAGTACCATCCGTACCTAGTTGATATACCACCCATTCGTACATACATTCAGTTCTACGTTATTCATGCGTACAGCTAAGTTATGGAACACTTTACGGTCGTCTGTTTTTCCTAAAGAGTACAATCTGGGCCTTTTTATGGTAATAGTAAATACGTTTCTTCTAGATCTTTGTGGATTGTGGGATTGTGGTCAAACAAAGATCAATCCAATTTAGAAAAAAATGAAAATTAAAAAACTATGTTTGAGAAATTCATTAAAGAGAAAATATATATTGCCAGAATGATAAAAATCTGAGATGAAGAAATATAATTATGTCATGGTCAATACTTCCATCGCTGAACTTTCGGAACCAAATATACTTACTCCGGATGGAGTAAAATTCTTTATCATCAGATCTGACGGCATTTCTCACGGCAAATTACAATAATGAACTCTATGACTCACTCGAACCACTTGCCAATAGCGACAATTACAGGTTACACATACAAACCTAGAAATATTGATTAATTTTGAACCTTGTCACAAGTGAATAAGGTTAAAATAGATTTATATAATTTGATGGCCTCAGCCGGATAGTGGATTGGTTGAAAGTTCCAGGGACTTTCTTAGCCCAGTTTCGTGATTGCTTTTTCGGGTTTTCCATTGTCAGACTTTCGTATTTTAAGTTCAGTGTCAACCTCATTAAAATGTGTTAAGCATATAACAATGTATATTTAATACAAGTTGCTTACGTAAATATACGCTAATACTAAATAAGTAGAGTTTCTCCCCTATATAAGGAAACTAGAATATCACATACATACCTATCTGCATAATGCCGTACTTCCCGTCAGTATAGTGTCTCCCAGTTTCACTATTGAACTGAGATCTCGCGAGTCTCCCATAAAAACAAAATAATATTATTCGTACGTAATCTTTGACTATCAAAATAGTGCCACGAAATGCATTACCAGCATGAACTACAGTTTTCTTCAAATTACAGGTAACGACAGTTCATGTTAATTGGATACTCTTTTTAAGGGTAGAAACTGCAGTTATTCTGGATATAATAACTTTCCCTATATTCGTTTCACTGAAGCTACACGCATATCAAATTTCAGCACTGTGGGGTCACTGGTGTACCCTGTGAATTTTATCATAGTTCAGTTTAAGAATAACATAAACACTACCAAATTTAAACTGAAAACAAAAACGGGGTCAAAATGTACTTACAAAGACCTTTTATTAAACGTGCTACTTGACCGGATAATCCACTGTTGGTTTTTTTTCCAGTCTGGAACCCCAATATCTCAGCAACCCCCTCCCCCCCCCCCCCTTTATTTTCAGCTCATTTAGTCACACCAGAATTATGCAATCACTATCTACCTATATACCAAATTTCAGGATGATCGGATAAACGCTTCGAAAGTTATCCTCGGACAAACAAACATACATACATACAACGCCGATTTGCCCAAGTTGACACAGTTGTCGAAATTCGAACGTAATTCATATGATTTCTCAGCTTTATTTTATCATTTGCCTCTCATTCTCCATATAAACTTTAAGTATGGCAAACTCGTCCGTGCGCGCCGCCAGCTTTTAAAGGGGTTCAAAGTTTTATCTTCACATATTATTATACTATAAACTTCAAGATAATTAAAATTATTGCTAGACTTAAATAAATCAATTTCATAGTGAAAGTTTCTCAGATTTTATGTCATTATTCTAGACAAATCAATCGTATTTTGAAACCTTATCACAGTAAAATTGCGTCGTGTTTTGTCATAGGTTATTTTTGGAGACGAAAATCTTGGAAATTGCCGCTCATTTCGTAGCAAAGTTTCGAGATGCAGTTACTTTAAGAGGAGATTGAGCGTTTTTTAAACATTAAACTCCGGGTCTAGATGCTTTGGTGCCATAGTACTCATAGTTCGTGATACAACGGTACAGGAAATCCTGGGATCAGGGTTATATGTTAACTCGATGGTGTTATATGTCATTTAATTATTTTATTATTGACCCATCAAGGATCTGGCAAATACATTTTTGTACGGTTGTGGTGCCTGACCGATTAACCTGACTTAAAATTAAATAGAGCATGCTTGTTCCACCCAAGGATATTTTGACATGAAAATTATTATCAGTAAACCAAACTATTTTGGGGAGTATAGAAAACCAATTAAATTATTTAACTCTAGCAGCACATCTCGGCTTCGCACGGGATGCGAATTTAACCAAAACATTTTGGGTTAAACGGTGGTTTTGGTAGGCATTTCTATCGACTTTTAATATATAAAAAAGAAGTTATCGTTACATTACTACTATAGTTGGATATACAGTACCACGAAGTTTTTTGTAGATATTAATATGTTTTATTATTTAGAACAGTTTTTGTTCTATCATCAATAGTTTCCGCAGCGCATGCGATGGAAGACATTTTGTAACTAATTTTTTTACACCTTGGGTTACATTATTGAAGTTGAAGTATTTTTTTACACCTTGGGTTACATTATTGAAGTTGAAGTATTTTTTTACACCTTGGGTTACATTATTGAAGTTGAAGTATTTTTTTCTAGCTATAAATAAATCCCTTATTACTATACTAAGGAATAATAAGGCATTCTATTGGTGAAAGAAACTTTGAAATCGGACTAGTAGTTTGAGTTTATTCGTTACAAACATACAAATCTTTTCTCTTTCTAATATTAGTGTAGATGAACTATGTGAGTTAGGGATAGTGCTTTGCCATTCTAGTACATGGTTCATGACTAACATACTATTCAGAAAACCACCGGATTTCTACTCCCATTGTTTGTTAGTTCCGATATATCAAGGTAGTATTCGAGGCCATTCAAAATGAATCACTGAGCAAAATCCGCATGAAAAAACAAATGACGAATTTTGATGCTGGATCCTTACAAATGTATAATGGTGATTCCATGTAGTTGTGCAAAAAGTTCTTCCATACTCTGATTGCTCTAATTTGATTCAGTTTAAGCGTGAATCATATTCTATCAAGATCAAGATAAACGCCTTGCAGGAAAACTCCGCGATGTTTTAAAATATAGATCATCTTAACGATCAGAATCGTTATTATGCACTTCTGGAAAAATTACCTCTATTTTTTCCATACTGTATATTCTTTACTTATTTATTTATTTATTTAGAGAAACCAACGGCGATACAAATCGTTTGGTTAAATAGCTTAGAACTAAACGTAAAGCTAATAACAGGTTTCTACGTGTGAACATTGTAAAGAAAAGATGTCGGGAACAAAAACAAAACAAAAACGGCCTATAAAACTTTCGTTATTGATTTCAATCATTATTATAAATACGGGGTTTATCACGTACCGTCTTATCGGTGGTTCGGTTCAATTCGTGAACCTTCATCAGGGTGAGTGCGATCCGCTCCGAATAACATCCCGCCTCGCACTGCGCATCGCTGCCCTCTGCGCGCGAGTAGACAGGCGCGGTGGTGGGCATTGCGTTAACGAAGGCCCAGCGTGTTGACAGGCTGTGTCATCATCATTATCATTACTGGTACTCTCTTTGATATTTCGCGGTACAGGCAAACACATTGTCGGTCGAAACACCGATAAGACGGTACGTGATAAATCCCGTATTTTTAATATTGACTGTATATTCTTATTAATATTGTTCTTAATGTTCTTAATAATCGCTTGCAAAGATCGACTAGATGTTAAGATTTTATTCTATTTTCCTTTGGAATTAATACATTCAGGCAGATACCGACAAGGAACAGATTTGACCTTCGTAACAATTTTGTTGACAACAATCCAGATTTCACATGGAGATTTGCTGAAATATGAATCACTTATATGAGTCATGGGGAGCTTCACCTGTTCTTCTAAGATATCAATTGTACTGAACTGGCGTAGCCCATTGCAATGACGCCTTCGGTGAAACGTAGCGTGTAACGGGACTAGAGTGGGACGGATTTAGTGTAAGAACTGAGTGAAAGGGCATTCGCATTCGGCATGCAGAGTGACGGGCAAGCGACATCAAAACGTTAGTCTACACTTAACCAACTTTTATGCCTGTCCTATGTATTTACTTATCACTAGCCCGCAACTTCGTCCTCAATTTTCTAGATCTCACCAACAGCGCCAACCTACCGAGTCCAATCTAAACCATTCAGGGACCCAATCAAATAAACACAAAAATTTCATGAAAATCGGTAAAGTCGTTCTCGAGTTATGGCACGCCATAACTCGGCCATAACCAACAAGGATTCATTTTTTTTATGTATATAGTGTGGGCACTCGGGCTTTGGCCTAAGACCCGAGTGAAGGCGAGTTTTCAGACCGTACCTTATGGCGCCCGGAAAACTACTGTGCGGGGCTGGTCGTTTAATGCTGGATACTTACTCGTACATACGGTATTTCTCTAACGAGCAAACACGTCGAGTAATAACTAAGGTTCGGGCTCTATGTACACACAAGCGGCGCGACGTTCAGTATTCAACGAACCTTTCCAGCCAAAAGATGTCTGATCAACAAAGGAGACAGTGGCTGCATTTAGCAAATCTTTTATTATTAATTAATTATCTTTTGACTTGATGTTCTATAAACCATCGCAATGTCTGTATAAGTTTATAAATTTCTCAATAAACTCTTTAGAATACACTCTTAAATCCAATTCTAAATAAACACATATTTTAACTACGCTCAACAATAGTGGACTGACGCTCGAGTCGCTCGACAAGTTCGGACACGTACACACGCCCGAGTCAAGTTTGACGGCTCGCTTCGAGTAGGTGCGAAGGAAATTACATTTATTTCATTCCATCGAGCCGGCTCGATTCGAGCCTTCGAGGTGTGGGCTTTGCGGTCCACACGTTGGTTTTTCAGAGGTTTAGAGTAAAACTATCGAGTAATATCGAATGTGGGTACGGAGCTTTACTCGAGCGGGTATGCAGTACAGGCCTTGGTCTAAAACCCTCTAAAACTTGGTATAAAATTTCTAATTTTACGGTATATACACAGCCATTTGATATTTGGAAAAAAAACATTTTGTTTTTATTTTATTTATTTAACAAAATCCACAGCCCTTATTATATAAGAGACAAACTTATGCTAATCTTATCATACGGCCAAAAACGGATTTACTTTATAAGAAAAAGAATTTATTAATAGACAGTCTAAATTAAACAAAAAATACGAACTTAACATACTACGTGTAAAATACAAAAAGGTTGATAAAATACATAGAATAAGAATTAAAGAATATTATAATAATAGCTGCTAAAAACATGAATTTCTTTTTAGTTTATCAGTATAAGTAATTTTAGTATCAGTAATAAAAGTTTCAGGTAGATGTATGTATATGATATTTAATATCACAGAGTACGGTAACGTGAAATTAATACCCATAAAACAAATGACGTACAAACATTTCAAATTAAATAATGTACGAGTATCTTTAATTTTTTATTTTCATTATTTTGTTCAAAAAACTGCAGCAAATATGCTTTGTAACTTATTATTTTAAGTAAAGTTTGTTAAGTCCCAAATTAAAATGTAAATGCCCCCTTATAAGACAAGAGCTCACGTATTTCTCCTTGCATGGGCCCTGTTGGATATGAATCACAATATGTAAATAGGCTTCATTGACTGATGTTTGATGAATAAGTGGCTCGCGAATGTTTATCAAGTGTAGTCAATTTTATATTTTTACTAGTGGACCCGCCGAACTTCGTACCGCCTTGACATGCATATAACGCGGGCTGTCAATATACGTCACCCTGGTAGAATTGTTAATTGTTGTCCACGGCCATCATTATGTATGACAAAATGAATGACTTCCACAAATAATTCACTACCAAAATTAGCCATATCGCTCCACCCGTTCTCGAGTTTTAGCGAGAGTAACGAACAGCAATTCATTTTTATATATAGATAGATAATATCTCGGGATAACTCCGACCGAAGCATCTGTTTCAAACGATATTCATTTTTTTTACATCCTCTTTGACGATAATTGCAGCACGCATTCTGTCAATTCTATGTCAAACGTCATAAGGTTACATTATAAAAGCGCTAAGGATAGACTATAAATAATTTTATATGGTGGTTAAGTAATCTTCAATTTTCTAATTTTGCGCGCAATTTTCTTAATTTTTTCTTTCATAAGAACCTTTTCCAAACCATAAGAAATACAACAAAAAAAGAATTAGTGAAATCGGTCTAGCCGTTCACGCGTGATGGCGTAACCAAGGGAAATAGGGATTCATTTTTATATATAGAGATGATATTTGCACTTGTAAATGGACATCTAAGTTTATTGAGCGGTAAATTAAAGATCAGCTGGCATTGCTTTTGAACTGATGATGTAATTTACTGATCAATGAGTACTTTTGTTCAGAGCTAGTAGGTACATTATAAAAATGACGTGGTTGCACAAAATATATAGGCACAGAAGTCCAGCTAGGGCCGATCTGATATAATTACCCTACGCTCGACCGTAGCGTAATCGGCTTGTAGGCTGGCCTACAATATTATTCAATCAAATACATTTTCTTTCTTTTGTTGTTTGGTAGAGATCGCTAATTAGCGATAAGACCCCTAGTTATATCACATCGATTTACGTTGTTCTTTTTAATTGAATTGTTTTATGGTGTGCAATAAAGAATTATAATTATTATTTGTTAAGTAAATATTTTAACGTAAATTATCACAAGTAAATTAGCAACCACCTAATGAATTATATCACATATAACATTATTAACGTCTGGTGAAAGCGCGACACTCGCGACTGGCGTTCGACCAACTTCATTTAAGATAGTTCTGCGCGCGTGTCTATGTGCGAGTGCCTGTAATCACTTGTCGTACATTTGTATTGAGCTGATCTTCTGCACTATTCATTTGTATTTTTATGGGATTAGGTTCCTTACCTTAACGTTACATGATATAGACGGAACGAAGTTGACTTCATACACTCGATATAAAGCGCCAAATACGTAAAGAAAGAGCTAAGCCCTCTTATACTTACACTGCGTTATACGCAGCAGGCCAACTCTATTGTGACACCTGTGATAGGATTTTTAAAACTAAGTTTGGTCTAGCAAGCCATATTAGGGAAGAAGAATACACACTAGAATTTAAATACAAACGCAGTATAATTGAAATTATTGTAGTTTTTATGAATTTAATAGCATTTTCTTTAAATTTAAATAAAGTTAGGGTCGCCGTCATCGAAATCGATGAGGAGGACTATATAGACGTAACACGGGAAATAAAAGTTTAGAACTCAAAATTCAAAATTCAAAATTATTTATTTGGAACATAAACAAAGTACAATAGACAAATGAAAACGTTGACAACTGCAAAAGTTAAAAAAAAAAAAAAAAAAACTGAGAAGCAGTGTCAGCGCCCTCTTCCAAAACCAAACCGAACAACGTTCCAGCTTAAAACAAGTAAAGATTTTTCAGTCTTGAATGGCGCACCCCAATATTTTATTGCACGATTTGCACGGCTAATCCAATTATTAGCCTATGCCCAGCAGTGAGTCGACACGGTTTGCTTAAGAAAAAGAGCGATAATCATAATTTTTATACTAGAAATAATGATAAACTCGCTGTTGCCACTTGTAGACCCCATAAAGTTAGTAAATCGTTTAGAGGGCAAGATGTTCGCTTTTATTACAAACTCCCAAGTGATGTACAAAAAATTACACTTAACAAATTTAAAAATGCAATTTAACAAAATCTTTATAAAAAAACCTACTATAAAATATCTGAATATTTAGATGATAGAGAAGCTTAAGAATGAAATTGCTCCAACTCGTTCAAAATGTTACAAATTACACGTTATTTATTTCCTGTATTGTTATGTATTCTTAAAGGATCATTAAAAAAACCACCAGCCTTGTTCTTGACTTTCTTTCCTGGCTTAGTCGCGAAGAAACAAGCAGTAAAAAAGTGATCCTTGTAATTTTAATGAATAAATGATTTTGATTTTGACTTTGACGGGCTGAGAATGATTATGGTAGTGAAACTATTATATTTCGGACTACAGAAATCTATTTTCACTGTTAGTTAATTACTTAAAGACTGAATTAGAGGTACATAATCGCAAAAAAACAATGTACAAATCAATAATCCAAACAAAAACAAAATGTGACGTGTTCGCACTGAGAATGAGCAACCTCGGTCAGTTTGACTCTCAACACGAAGCACTTCCATATCGGAGAGAGTACATCTATAGATATTGCCGGGTCTAGATGTTTCTCATTTTTATACAAGTATGTTTTACAAAAAAGGTATACAAGTATTCTATTAGTTATTTGATTCCCATTGTACTTACAAGCTTTGCTTAGTTGGAGCTAGATAGCGCTGTGTGAAATGTCCTGCATTATTTATTTATTGTTTCAACAGTTATAGTTTGTTGTGAGGATATATAAATGTTAATTTAAATCAGTCCGATACGGTTTGCAGGCGTTTTACGATTAAGTCTCCTAAATAGTTTGTGAGTTCGTATGTTTGAAAGGGGTGATCTCTGAACCAATTCTGAAAACTCTTTCCCTGAAGGACAGTTAGACTTAACCTGAGTGCTAAAGGCTGTAGCCTTTATAGTTTTAATAGGATATAAATCCATGAGAATTTGGAGCAGGTCAAATAGTGTTATATGTTGTTCTTAATTCGTTTATCACACTAGAATAAGTTTAAACATAAGCATTAAAAATGTATGTAACCACCTTACCTATTTCTTTAAATATTTTACATGATGATTTTAAATTGTGAAGTCCACCCTTGTGTGGTCAATTATACCTCTCAATAGCAAACCTCATCTATTTACAATCATACCCTTTGGACATAAAGTTTAAAATCGGCTTACAGGGCCACAGTTAAAATAAATAAACAAACGAAGGCTTCGTTCCCAAGCAAGTTTACTTTAGCCGCGTTAATTGATTCATAATCTGTGCTCGTGTGAATATACTGTGACATATATACTTTTTTTCTTTATATTTGTACTTCAAGATTGTTTTGTTAGGCTGCTGTGTTCTTTTTTTGTGTTTGTATTCTTTTGGCACGTTTCACTTGGTGGTCTTTATAAGGGTCACGTAATAAACGATACGGCTTTCTTTTATTGAATGTTTTAGTCATACCACATTTAGTATGTCATTTGAAATAAATTATTTATTTGTATAATTAGAGGTTTATTTAAATAAAAAAAATGAGTGGTCTAAACTTCATTTTCAAAATATTAATTTATAAAATTGTTTAAGAACGAAATGTAATAACGAAAAATAATCGAACGATCTACTGACTATATATATGTGTATACATATATATATTTCATGCACTGGTTATGAGAGGAAGAGAGAAAGAAAATGTGCGCGCGCACCTCTCTCTCTCTTGCTCCTACAGTAATATACGAAACTCTCTTTCTCTCTCTTTCTCTCTCTTTCTATCTACACTAACTTATATCTCCCTCTCAACTTCCGTTCGCACTTTTCGTAACGCATTCACCAGGTTACTCCCCAAGTCAAGCGCGCGTAAAGAAGTTTTACCTAAATAAAACAGAAAACACTGAGTATAACAGTGACGTCTTCACGTACAAAATACCTCAGTGTCATATGTTACCAGCGATGACATGGTACAGAAACATTGTCTTTCACTATAGGCCGTATAAAAAGGCTCAAGGTTATGGAGGGGGCTGTGCTTGTTGTTTCTCTATAAGATCGAATCAGAAATGAGGAGATTCGTAGACGAAACAAAGGATTAGCAAGCTGAAGTGGCAGTGGGCAGGGCACATAGCTTGAACAGCTGTCGGTCGTTGGGGCAGAAAGGTTCTCGAGTGAAGACAACACACTGGAAAACGCAGCGTAGGATAGCTCCTCACTAGATGTAAAAACCTGATAAGGTTGCTCGACGCCGTTGGGTGCAGGCTGCTTAAGATCAGTCGCTCTGGAAACTATGAGGGAGGTCTATGTTCAACAGTGGACGTTCTAAGGCTGATGTAATAAGTAGTTATGAGTTTATACTTAATTAATCAATACTAGTGGTTCCCCAAACTGAGATCTTGCGAGTCTTCCGTAAAAAACAAAAATAAATATTATTTATATGTAATCGTTGACTATCAAAATAGTGCCAAAAATACATAACCAAAAACCTTGACCTACAATTTCATTCAAATTACAGGTAACGGGAGTTCATTATTTGGTTATATTTTTTTGTGGTAGACTATATCCTATATTTGTGTCACTAAACACGTTAAAGCTACATGCATAAGAAATTTCAGCTTCACTAATGTACCCGGTGAATTTTGTCAAAGTTCAATTTTTATTATGGCTAATAACTTAAAAACTACAAGGTTTAAACTTAAAATAAAAACTGGGTCGAATGTACTCACAAATACCTTTTATATTAGACGTGCCACTTGACCAGATAGTCCCAGATTTTGTTTTACCCCTCTCGAACTCCAATATCTCATCAACCCCCCCCCCCCCCCCCCCACACATTTTTCTAAATTGTGCCATCATTACCTACTTATATATCAAATTTCACGATTATCGGATAAACGTTTCGAAAGTTATCCTCGGACAAACAAACATACATACATACAATACAAAAATACCTATATACATTCAATTTAATCATCGATTTGAAATAAAAATCAGGAAGAGAGAAAATTAAACTTTATTTATTAGTGTGAATTGTATTGTATTCATTTAATTCAGATAATTTTTATCCATAATCACAATAAGTTAAAACAAATTAATTACAATCAAAATAAATTAAATTAATAAGTATTATAATATAATAGGTAAGTTAAAATTAAAATAAGCAACAGTCTTCTTCTTCTTAGCGTGTCAATAGTTCTACTTATATTGTGTTAGATAGGTACTTGGCTACATTGATGGCGTCAGGAGAAGCCATTTTTAAATCAACAATTGTGCAGGTGTTCGGGCACAGAGGGCACACTAACAGGTGTTTCATCGACTGTGTGGGGTCACCACAGTCGCATTGCGTTTGTCTGGGATCCCTGAACCCCCATTTGCACATATTGACTCTGCAGCGACCAAGCCTATTTAAGGACTTCCACACTGGCCACGGCAGGTCGTGCCCTGGTGGAAGCTGTTCTTGAGGGGGAATGAAGTCTGGTGGTGGGGGGTTACTATCTATCCACAGTGCGCGTCTAGCAACGGATGGGTCGTCGCTGGTGGCCTGCGTGAAACGCTGAAAACTCTTACGACTTTTCAGGCGGCCTTGTGGAATTTGATGGCTATATAGAGGGTGTCGACTGTCATGCTCCTGCTTATATTTTTCTATGGAGCAGGCCACATCCCGACGCACTCCGGGGGGTGGTATGCCTGCCAAAGGGTAGATGAGGTTTAGAGGGGTTGGCTTCAGACATCCTGTTATAATACGGCATTTGTCATTCAGCGCAACATCGACGACCCTAGCGTGTGCGGACCGGTTCCAGACTGGGCAAGCATATTCGCCGGCTGAAAAGCACAATGCCAGACCCGTCGTGCGTAGGACCTCTGGAGCTGCTCCCCATTTGGTAGATGTTAATCGACGGAGGAGGTTGTTTCGTGCACCCACTTTCATTTTGGTCTTGTGGCAGTGAACCTTATAATTTAAAGACCGGTCTAACGTTACCCCCAGGTTTTTGGGAGGTTTTCATGTTTGATAGTTACTCCTTGCCAGGTTATGTTTAAAGTCCGCTTGGCATGTTGATTGCGCAGGTGAAAGGCACAGGTTTGGGTTTTTGACGGATTTGGTCTGAGGCCATTGACTTCGTAGTACTCCTCCAGCTCAGTCAGCGCTGCCATAAGCTTGACTTCGGCCTCTTCAAAAGTGGATGTTTGGGTAGTCAATGCTAGGTCGTCCGCATACAAAAAGCGAGTAGTAGATGGACTGCTGGGTTGGTCATTTGTATATATGTTGAAGAGAGTTGGTGCAAGCACGCTCCCTTGGGGAAGACCGTTATTAAGGCAGCGCCATCTGCTTTTGTCTGATAAGAGATGAACTTGGAAGCGACGGTTACGAAGAAGTTCACCCAGAATTTGAACGAACCCAATGTCGCAAGTCAGGTCTTCGACTTTACGGAGAAGTCTTCTAATATTGACTGTATCATAAGCGGCAGTTAGATCAACAAGAACCAGACCAGTGATACTGTTTGCCTCGAAACCATCTTCGATATGTTGGGTTAGCTTGAGGGTCTGACCACAACACGCTTTCCCGGGTCTGAAGCCTGCTTGTTCAGGAATGAGATTCGGCTCTATAAACGGGGTAAAACGGTTGAGGAGAAGCCTCTAAAATAATTTATATAGGTGACACAGGAGCGAAATAGGCCTATAGCTTTTAGGATCGTCGGGGGACTTCTCAGGCTTTAGAAGTGCCACTACTTTAGCTCGTCTCCATATTTTCGGAATTCTTTGTGTTTCGAGGCATTTGTTGAAACACTTTAGAAGCCAGGACACAGCAAGTGGCCCGAGATGTTTTATTTGTTCAACCAGTAGATCATCCACCCCTGCAGCCTTTCCATTCTTTAAGGCTCTAATTGCAATTGTTACTTCGTTGATTGTGAATGGCTTGCTGATGTCTATTGAGTTATTATTGCTTACTGATGCGTTACGTTTTTGTAATCTGGGTAGTCTTTTCGGTGGTTTGCTATTAAGTAAAAGTTGATGAGCTACTTGATTAGCTGTTACTTGGCCTTGATTTGTAGCAGGAAGTGGGTCCCCTGTGAGCTTGTTAATTGTAGTCCAGGCCTTTTTACTGTTGTGCGTCATGTTAATGTTGGAGACTGTAGACATCCCCGTTTCTCTCCGGCTTTCGCTGACCATGAGCATCAGCTCATTGCCAGCCGTCAACATTTCCTCTGAGAACGGGTCGTTGGAGTACAGCTGCTCGTAGTTTTGCAACAAAATAGCAGAGTACTTCGTTAGCCCTGGGATGTATGAGCTACGGCAGCCTCTCGGAATGTTTTGCCTGGATGCCGTTCTTATAACTTCAATAAACTTATCGTAGTTATCAGGCGAGGGATCTAGTTCATTGAGGCCTGAATCTACGCACTTTGAAAAACGGCCCCAGTTTGCCTTTGAGAGGATAAACCTGCGAATAAACTGAACTTGCCTCGGTGTGATGGCCGCTTGAACTTGACATGCGATTGGCTTATGTTGTGTGTTGGGAATCGGAGAACATGTTGATTTTAAGCAGAGAGAACTGATGTTTGAGCTGGTAAATATGAGATCAGGATTGTAACCCTTTCTCCATCGACAGCTGTTAAAAGATGGAGGCAATTTTGGGTCATGGAGCAGCGCGAGGTCTAAGGAGTCCGCCCATTTTTCTACAGCAATACCATCAGAATTGGTTTTTCTATATCCCCACGATAGGCTATGACTGTTAAAGTCGCCGATAATTATTTTTACGTCTCGGTCGTCAAACTTCGAGGTTTTACTAAATTCGAATGGCTTGTTTGGCGGTTTGTAAACGGATGTAATTGTGCAAGTTCCAATATCAATTGTTATCAGTTCTATGCAATGATCACTCTTGCAAGATACGGACGAGACTTTTATGTTGGGTTTGGTGAAATTAGCACTTCAACTAACTTGCAACAGTCAAATAAATTAATTAATTAATTACCTACGTGTTTTAAATTGCCAGTAATTATCCCCACTCAGAATGAATATTAAATTGAATGAATAATATATTGAATGCGTATTAAATTGTGTTTGTTTTTGAGGGTAAGTTGGCAAATATTTTTTACATAAATTTTGCTTAAATTTTAAAAACATTAGTATATTTTGTCCACTGTTACCTTGAATTAACTAATATGCTACTAATCCGGAAAGTAATTCGATAGCTTAACTATTGTGTCTCTTTTGTTAACTCAAACGCTCTTCGACAATTTAATGATCTTACTTTTAGGATCAAATTTCACGTTTGCTTCAAAATTCGGCGTTTCGACAATGAAATGTATTGGAAAATTTGAGATTTGCTAATCGATGAGAAGAATGTAGAGTTTTTAAATATATATTTTTACTTGTTGCCAGTGCACAGTATTCGATATTCGTTAAAAGGTATTTCATATCTTTTTTTGGCTTAATTTTAGTATTCGAAAAAGATGGGGATGGAGTAAGAGGGACCTTCTCCATATATATACATATACACATATGCCAAATATCACACTAGTGCGCGCAATAAGCTTAAAAAGGAGTAAAGGTCTCACTTCACGTACGAATGAACGAATGAATGAATGAAAAATTTTTATTGTTCTTTTTTTATATTTTCTTTCCTTACAAGCTAAACACAACAGATATAAAGCAATAAACAAATAAATGTAAACATAATGGGCGGTCTTATCGCTTAACAAAGCGATCTCTTCCAGGCAAACTTTCACGTATTTATTTATAATGTAGATTCTACAAAACAAACCTATTTTGCGACTTGTTAAACGCGCTGGATAGTTTTTGATTTTTTTATGTTTTATCTTCCTTTTTTAGGGTTCCGTACCCAAAAAATCAAACGGGACCCTATTACTAAGACTCCGCTGTCTATCTGTCCGTCTGTCACCAGCCTGTATCTCATGAACCGTGATAGTAAGACAATTAAAAATTTTACAGATGATGCATTTCTATTGTCGCTATAACAACAAATACTAAAAACAGAATAAAATAAATATTTAAGGGGGGCTCCCATACAATAAACGTGTTTTTTTTGCTCGTTTTTTCTCGATATTGATAACGGCAACAGGTAGACGCTTGAAATATTCACAAAATATTTAATTATATATTCACTTTAAAATAAATAATTATGTAAGGGGGGCTCCCATTTAACAAACGTGGTTTTTTGCTCGTTTTTGTTCGATATTTATAACGGCAACAGGTAAACGCTTGAAAAATTCCCAGAATATTGAGTTTTATTATTCGCTTTACAAATAAATAATTAAATTAAAATAAAATTCCTATTTACGGGGAGCTCCCATACAACAAACTTGAGTTTTTGCCGTTTTTATAGATACGGAACCCTTCGTGCTCGCGTCCGACTCGCACTCGGCTAGTTTTATTAAAGGTTCCTTTCCATTAAATAATATTTTTTCTCAAATAAACCCTGTTTAAAAACTTGGCATAACATCAACCCTAAAAATCTATAAATTGCCCGCAGACAATCGAACCTTAGCAAAACAGAAAATTCCACCAAACACAAAACCACGCATGTCAAATAAAGGAATTTCGGGGTCTCTAACAATAATCGGGTGATCGGATGCGCCGGCGCCGGTCAGGCGACCGCTCACAATGGCCCCAGAAATATTATAAAACATAAGCTATAGACGTGTGAAATCACGGTGACACCTATATAACAAATAGAGAACAAACAAAAAATGAAGGTAAGTTTTTATAAATGATGGAAGATTAATATCTCTTGAATGCAATATTTTTATTGAGTATTAAGTTTTATAAACATACCTTTTTGAAATGTTGTATCGGAGCAATCAGTGTATTTAAAACATTTCCTCCTTTGTGATCTGAAGGTATCTAAAGTTCACGTTTATCTAAATATTTTTGACGCAAGTGATAGTTGTATTAATGTTTGTCTAAAATGTTGTTGTTTTTTATAATTTTTTTGTATTATTCAAATTCATACAAAATATGACTAATTTGTTGTCTAAAATAAAACAAAAACGCTAATCATCATCATCACCATCTTATTAGACACAGGATGTCCACTACTGATAGGCCTTCCATAGATTTCCAGAGTGACCGATCTTGTGCGGTCTGCACCCAACGGCTCCCAGCAACCTTTAACAGATCATCTATCTATCAAGTTGGGGAGCCATCCTACGCTGCGTTTTCCAGTGCGTGGTATCCACTCAAAAACGTTTCTGCCCCAACGGCCGTCAGTTCTTAGATCTATGTGCCCTGCCCACTGCCACTTCAGCTTGCTAATCCTTTGTGCTATGTTGGTAACTTTGGTTTATCTACGAATATTCTCATTTCTGAGTCGATCTCGTAGAGAAACACCAACCCTCATAACCATAACCCTCTCCATAGCCCGCTGAGCGACCTTGAGCCTTAAAAATACCTAATAATACGTTAAAAATGATATAACCTCATTTGAAATTCCCACACTCCTTATTTATAAACTTGATGAATAAACTAGTTAACAAACAACTAACCAAATCGGCCACCGTTTCTAAAATGGCGAAAATGCCGCGTCAGACGAACCGTCCCAAAATTAATTGGACATAATTAATAAAGCGAGAAACAAACTCCTCCCAGACTCCACTGAATCTTGTAACTTAGATTGTTTTATTTCTCAAAACCAAAAATACTTACCCACCAAAACATCCCATGAACCTTACATACTAAACAATAAGGTTGATGATTCGGTAACTTTTTGTTTAGTGGTTACAAGACGGGAAAGTATCATTGTGTGTATCTAAGGCTTTTTTGTTACAACATTCCATACAAAACGAGCGTTGTAAAGAGCCCCCGACGATACCACCCATTCATGAGGACAGTGGTGACCTATTGAGATTTGAGTTTGTTAGACTAATATGGATAAGCCTTTGTTAAATATTTTTCTAAATGATGCAGTAAATGCTTGTTTCTAAATACAGCTAAAAAAAATAATAAATTGAAAAGTTTTATTTATTTTAAAATACATAACGTGACAGAAATAAAATAATCTCTAAATATTAATTATTTATATTATGATTTGATTATGATGATGATATTATAATTTTGGGTTAATAAAATAGATAAAAATAAGAAATTTTATGTTCTTGCATAAATGATAAACTTGCTGCAACTAAATAATTTAGTTTAGATTATTAATCTGTCTTGTTTTATTTTTAGCATGTTTTCAAGAATTCGTTAGCATTTAAATGGTACTTTGGAGTCCCTAGCCTAAGCGCTAAACAAAACATCAGCATCAGAAACATTAAAGCAATTCATGTGGCTAATCTGTCTAGTTTCATTTTGACGTGATAACGTCTTATAAATCGATGAACGCCTGCTGCACGCAAGAAAACGCATGACTCATAGTCATGTTCCGCCTGAGCCGAGCATGCAAGCGAGAGCGCGGAACAAGCGATAGAGTCACAATCGGCCTACTCCTTCGGCTTGTGACGCATGTCACTCGTTATCATGTAAAATTATCGTCCGTGAACAGACTGGTACTTTTTCAATGGTACTTGGGCGTTATAAAGCAGTTACATACACAGAGTTATATGACCATAAATAATAATAATAATCCTCCTAGCCGATTTCGGCTACAGAGACTTGACTTTGTGATTATTGGCCTAGGTGTTTAGCCTGTATGTGGCTGATGTACCCTATTTTTGCGCTAAAAGTCCGGTTACAATGAACACAAGTTAAGGCGCCATTAATGTAGTTGTAATTGATATTAGCCGGCGGTCGACTTTTAAGCTGATCTCGTTTTAAGTCTAGTTCTTGCCTCCTTTCTTCTTCAAACTCGTACACTTTGTCCTGAACATGACGCCTCCATTCAGGTCGTTTTTCAGCGAGAGCCTCCCAGCGCGACGGATCGATACAACACCTCTTCATGTGCCTCTTCTGTACGTCTTTGAAACGTAGGAACTGACCTCCGCGTTTCCGCTTACCATGTTCTAGTTCACAGAAGAAAATGCGTTTCGCCCTTCGCTCATCAGACATCCGAGACAGGTGCCCGCACCAACGCAGCTGACGCCGCATCAAATATGCCTCTATGCCACAGACATTAGCCCGTCGTAGAACATCGGTATTACGGACCCGATCCGACCACTTGATGTTAAGAATGTCGCGGAGGCATTTCAGATGGAATCTGTCTAACGTGCGTATGTGTCTGCGATACAGGCACCATGTCTCTGACGAGTACAAGATGTTAGGAAGTACAATAGCCATATACACCTTAATCTTGGTACTCAATTTGATGTTATGGGAGCGAAATACCTGGACTCGTAGTTTACCAAAAGCAGCCATAGCGGAGCCAAGTCTGCTGTTGATCTCCGAGTCAAGGTCGCATTTTGTTGTTATGCTGCTTCCCAGATATCTGAATGTATCGACCTGTTTTATGGGCTTTCCATCGATTTGCAGATTCAGTGGAGCTTGGTTAACAGTGTCCATGGCCATCACCTCTGTCTTTGTAATATTAATTTTGAGGCCAAATCTACAGCACGCAGCGTCAAGCCGAGTCATCAAGTCCTGGAGTCCCTCAGAAGATTCCGCAACGAAACATAGGTCATCAGCATACATCAATTCGGTAATGAGGTCATACGATACCTTTGTGTGCGCTTTTAACCTAGCCAGGTTAAAGATACTGCCATCTGTGCGAAAACGTATGCGGATCCCTTCGGTGTTGGCTTGTAAAGTCTCCCTCACGACAACGGAAAAGTACAGAGCAAAAAGAGTGGGTGCTAATACACAGCCTTGTTTTACACCACAAGTGACAGGGAATTGCTCTGTCTGCTCACCATTGACGGTTACGCAACAAGTCATGTTGTCGTGAAGAAGTCTTATCAAGCGTATAAATTTGTCGGTGCAACCAAGTTTCGAAAGCACAATCCACAAAGCTTCGCGAGGTACACTGTCAAAAGCTTTCTCCAGATCAACAAAACAGAG
Source organism: Philereme vetulata (assembly GCA_918857605.2). Classification (NCBI taxonomy): domain Eukaryota; kingdom Metazoa; phylum Arthropoda; class Insecta; order Lepidoptera; family Geometridae; genus Philereme; species Philereme vetulata. The sequence continues at coordinate 8,333,122 of OU975455.1, read as the reverse complement.
AAACAGAGGTTGACACTGTTCCCTGCTTTTCTCTTGCAGTTGTCTAAGAGAGAATATGGCCTCGCATGTGCCGCGATTGGGTCTAAACCCAAATTGCGTTTCAGGCAATATACTTTCAGAGAGCTCCATAAGACGATTTAAGAGTACTCTGGCAAAAGTTTTTCCTGGAGTAGACAGAAGTGATATACCCCTATAAGAGTTGCAAACAGATCGATCACCTTTATTTTTATACAAAGAGCAAATTAGTGATACGCCAAAACTAGGAGGAACGAACTCCATTTCCCACATGCGCTGGAAAAATTGCCAAATCTTGTAGTGCAACTCATCTCCGCCATATTTTAATAGTTCTCCTGGTATGTTATCGATGCCGACAGCCTTATTGTTTTTCTGCGCTTTGATGGCGATGATAACTTCCTCAAGAGAAGGAGGCTGATCCAGATCTACGGCTTGTGGTAAGGCAGGAAGTGATGCTAAATAGTTTATGTCAGCAGAACGATCCACATTGAGTAAGCTGTTATAGTGTTCTGCCCAGCGAGTAAGAACTTCTCCTTTACTTACCAGGAGGGTACCTGAAAGTGATTTCAGTGGTACGTTTACTCGATGTGGACTTCCTACTAACTTTTTAATCTCGTTAAAGAAATCGCCGAGTCTATTCGAATCAGCAAGCCACTGAATATAGCGAACCTTGTTCAGCCACCACTCATCTTTTGCGTTTCGAGTTAGTCTCCTTATTTGGCTCGTACTCTCCTTTATTTTTTCAGAAGCAGTTGTCTGATTTCCCTTTCGAAGGAGCTGGCGGTGGTTTTCTAGGGCGACTGTCAATGTATTATCATTTTCGTCAAACCAGTCTTCACAGACACGAGGTTTTTGGCCTAAGATCTCAGTAGCCGCATTGATGGTATTTGTAGTTAACAGTTTCCAGCCCTCGTCTAACTGTTCATCTTCGGGGTGTATGCCTGCTGTAAAGGTATTGACAGCTTCCCTGTAATTTGCCAATATTTCAGCAGACTCTAGCTTTTTCAGATGGAGACAGTTAGGCTTAGCCCTGCGAGGTCTACGGCAAGGGCTAAGACGCAAAAATAGTTTTGTAACAACAAGTCGGTGATCCGACCAACAGTTTGCGCCCCTCATTACTCTCGTTACTTTGACATCCGCTATATCCCGTTGACGGACTATAGCATAATCAATAAGATGCCAATGCTTGGACCTTGGGTGCATCCAGGTAGTTTTGTATTTATTTGGGAGTCTAAACATGGTATTGGTAATACCCAGATGAAATTGGGAACAGAGGCTTAGTAACAGTTGCCCATTACTGTTCATGTTACCAATGCCATGTCGCCCTATCACCCGAGGCCAAGCTTCAAAATCACGTCCGACGCGAGCATTAAAGTCGCCAAGAAGCAAAACTTTCTCACAGCGCCGGATTTTAGTCAGCACTTAATATAAACCATAAAATGAATAAATAAAAACGCTTATTTCAGAGCCGACAGGGATCCATATTTTTTGTTAGTAGGAAACTCTTACTTAAAATTATTGTTAGCAGGTACACAAAAAGATTAAAGAAGTAGAGATTAAGAAAAAGAGAAAGAAATTATAAAATGAGATAAAATTGGGCATGAGCGCATCTACTGAGACTGTGATCGACTTAAGAAAAACCATCCAGCGCCTCATAATAGATAAGTTCATGTTCCCGGCAACAACGATTAGGAAGCTGTTGGTACTTCCACGCATGCGGCTCACCAGGGTGTTGCGGTTTTTTTCGTTATAACGAAACAATATTAAAATATTTTTTTTTTCAGTCTTATCCGTAATAACCATATCAATATGCGGCCCACACGCGCGTCATAGGCAGCCTCTTGTAAAAGCGACTTTGGGATTGAACGACACTTGGTCCTTTTGTTGTATGTCCTTGGACGAACAAATTTACGATCACGCCTCGCCCTCATAAGCAGCACCTATTAACACCTTGACTCAATGAAGATGTTGCGGAGCGAATCGGACCCAGAGACAAGAGAAGGTTTTGAATGAAGACAAAGACTAAAGCTTTGAAAATATTAGTTTTGAAAAGATACTTTTTTGCAAACTTTAGTGGCTATGTTGAGACAGCAAATTACAATTAAAAGAAAATATCGACAGAAAGTTCATAAAAATTTGATAATACTCATCTCCATCCAAAGTTTGTCTGGAAGAAATCTTTTTTCAGCGATAAGACCGGCAATTATACATTTTATTCTTTCTCATTTTGTTCAAATGTAATCAAATTTCATTGATTGCGTAGTATGGGTAATAACAGGGTGTTATGGTACAGTTTTTGTACAGAGCTAAAGCCATATGTAGTGTTAAACGCACGCGATCTTACAATATTTCACTCATTCATTTTGCTGTATTTAGCTTGGTATAAATAAATAAAAATAATATAAAACGTTTATTTTCCCATCACAAATAGGTTTTACAAAAAATATATATAAAGTAAGTTTCAGTAGGTAGGATTTAGTTAACGTCCTAAATTTCATATATAGTTGTGTACTTAAGCTTAATTATAAAACCTGTTTCGTGAGGGACTGGTGCCTGAGATAGGTTTAGAAAACCAGTACATAAAAAATAGTAATACATTCATTCACAATTGGTGTTATGAAGCCGCCCGTAAGCTTCCAATAACAGAATTGAAAAGTTTAAGGTCAGCCAATTATTTTAGTTGTAGCTTAGATTTACATTACAAACCAACCAACAAACAAACCTATTCTAACTTTTATGATCGGATCAAACATGTCCAAAAATATCGAACCGTATAATTAGCAAATAGTGTTCTAACAAACAACACCCCAACACCTCCCGTCACAAATACAACCAATCCACCTTCGAATAACCGTTTATGACTTCTAAAAGATTTCCAACATTCAAAACCGAGATAGGCAGAAAAAATAACAATTTATGAGCACTTCACCCCCGCTGTAACCATTCAAAGCCCAATAATTGTACATTCTTCTACAGTAGTATGCCGTTTTGTACGGCCGATGAAGGCAGCGCAGAAAAAAAGCATTCAACCAAAATCACAGGCGCCTTTAATCACCGCTATTGAGATCTATCGCGGGATCAAAGCGCGTGCGGCGGCATAACGAACTAGCCTCTCAAAATATTGACATAAGGTTCAATTTTCCGGTGCGATTGGACACGCTTTTTTGCGGCCGAGCGGATGCTCGTGTCAAACGCTTTAGTATTTTGAGTTTGTTTTGAAAATTCTTTTATCTGATGTATTCGGTGTTGCTATTGTTGGAGCGGGGTTCATCTGTGCGGAGGTTGGTCGGGGCGGTTTGCTTGCTGAAAACGCACTCTGGCAATAATTTAGACGTCAAATTGAAGGTTTTTGTGCGGGAAGGATGACGTGTCGATCGTTTCAGGGTTATTTATGGCTTTGACAGGATATCGCACAATATGCGGAGGAATTTGCGGCCGCTTTGAAGCGGAGGCTCACTGGTGGCATTTCCGTTAATATTGGCTAAGGTGTTTGAGTCGGTTGCTACAGACGTACTTGTATTGTTACGATCAGCCACCTGGAATAAAGTAGTCAATATTGTAATACTTAACTTACTTCACACTTCTTTTTATCATTACTTATTCTTTATAGTTTTCCTTTGACTTTTCTGTATCAAAATATTAAAAAGGAATCATTTTCATTATCATATTATCAAAAGGACGTCCACTGCTGTAGCCCCCCCCCCCCCCCCATAGATTTCCCGAGCGACCGATCCTGTGCGGCCTGCACCCGACGGCTCCCAGCAACCTTTTTTAGGTCGTCTTTCCATCTAGTGGGGGCCGTCCTACGATGCGCTATCCAGTGGTCTATCACTATGGGCCTCATTAGAAGGCTCAAGGTCTTTCAGCGTGCTGTGGATATGGCTATACTTTGTGTTTCTCTATGAGATTACTCACAAAGGATTAGCAAACTGAAGTGGCAGTGGGCAAGACATATCTTAAAGAACTGACGGCCGTTGCGGCAGAAAGGTTCTCGGGTACCACGCACTGGAATAATTTTACGGTTATTATTTTAAAGTACACATTCTTAGGTAAAAAAAGTTGTTTGAGTTTTATTTAAACTTTAACTAAAATTTCACATACGAAAGACATCAACGCGCTCGCTTCTCTTGCACTGAGTTTCATTTTCCAGCGTGCATTGCTTCATTTTATTCTTACTAAAAGATTTATTTTCTTTTATTCTGGAAATATGCGACAGTATTTACCAATGCCACAGAATAGTCACTGATTTCTTAGATGATTATGCGAATCGCATAAAAAATAAATGTTGCCCTTGTTACCACAAAAAGTAAGACGACTGTTAAACGCGTGTTTATAAAATATCTTAGCAATTCTTGTATATTATGACTTTTTTAAACACGCACTAAACTATGTTTATTTTTTTATTGTGGTAAGACTGTATCTCTGTAACAACTCAATCCTCCCATAATCAAACCAATCCTTCGATCTCTGATTGACACCGAAACCTACAAAAATGTACATGTGTAGACCATGGCCACCTGTCCACGCGCATGGCAAAGCAGCTGCCATCACCACATTGTGGCCAATTGTCCGCACACGCGGCAGCGACACAGAAACAAGATTAAATCTGTTTGAGACATGCGAGATTTTATAGCCGAGTTTTACAACATCCAGTAGACAAGATCTTAATTTGCAACAAGCAAATTTCAGCTAAAAAGAAAATATGCTAATGCTAGATTATTTTAATTCAAGGTCTGAAATAGTATAAATAAATATAAAATATGCGCTTATAATTAGCAATTAATAAATAATAATAATAAATATTACTGGACATTTCACACAGCGCTATCTAGCCCCAAACTAAGCAGAGCTTGTATTATGGGAACCAGATAACTGATAGAGTACTTAGGTACATACATTTTTTTTTGAAAATACAAAAAAATATAGAAATAATTTGTTTAGAAATAAAAACTAATTAGCTAGTACAATTGAAATGAAATATTTTGACAAGACGCTACTATTAGGATAGTCCAAAATGAAAAGCGTTAACTTTCCTCGAAGCCGATGTAATTTGGCAGTCCGTCCTCATAGTCCAATAACCATAAAACCACAAAACAAAGTTCATTCTTTAAAAATATCATGTTACTCCCGATTAAACCCTTGTCCAAATATTTTGTAAGATAAAAGCGATTTAAAAGTAATATATAGCTTAATCGGCAATATGGGAGCATTTGTATTCAAAACGAATACGCGTTATAAAAATATTATGTTCATTTTAACTTCTTTTGTTGAAAATTAGAAGCGGTCTCTTAAAGCTAGTCACATAAACATGTTATAAAGTATGCCCCAAATATATGAAAACGTCCGTCAGATAATTTGTTCGTTGTTGCCTCCGTGCTCCCGCCTAATGGCTTACGACTATAACCATAATACATGAACTCTCTGAACGATTTCTAAAAAGGCAATAGCAAAACTCAATCTATCACATTAGCATATGAAAAAGGAATCGCCAATAAGATTCGAAATCGATTACTATTCACCATAAAAACGGCATCAAAAAACAATTTACGATCGATCTCGTACGTGTTATTTGAGAGATATGCATCATAATCCTAAACGCCACTTGTCAAATCAAAATCGAGCTTACCTTCTTATGGCACTTGTTTCACCGCCAGTGAAGTGCGAGGAGCGAGCAGAGCTGGAAACTAGAAACGAGTTAGCGAGAAGCGAGTGTGTAGTTCGTATAATTGTCTCACTAGGCTATAAAGCGAGTGAGTGAGTGCGGCGGGCGATATTCGCGCCACTCGCGAATATCGCGCGTGTGGCGCGTGAGTTCCGTTCCGCTGATTCTTCTCACGACGCGGGTTCTGACCACCAAGCGAGCATCGCTGAGCGAGTGTTGTCGTCGCTGCGACAAAATAGTGGAGAGCGAGTTCTCGCAGGCAGTGTGAACGGCCAGCAATCAACTATTTATACCTACGTGTCTCTTTTACTGACACGGAATCTATATCTTTTTTTCGTTTCTTGAGCGAGAAAATAGTTGATAGCTAATCGTTTAGTCGCCGGTGGTGAGACAAGTGCCTTACAGGTTCAGGTGAACAATTTTGAATAATACAAAACTTAGAAGTCTCCATACATGCTTGACGATTTTGCGTCCAATCGAGCAAAATCAAATTTATAGAACGACTACGAGACTAATTGTCGAAGTCGAACTGAAATAATCACAAAACGTATAGAAGGGCCGTCGACGTTTGAGGATTTAACTTTTAGCCGATGAATATAACTATGAAAAAATGTTAAAACACTAGTGGTCAAGCCAAGGGACTACCATCTCGAACAGATTCGCGGTAGTCAGTAGACTCTAGGGACGCTGTCAACTGAACACGTAAGGGCGTACACACGACGTATTTAAAATGGGCAGACGATGTGCATTCCACTAAAAGCAGATTGCAGAATATCGATGCAAACCCGCGTTTATAGCGCCACTGAATTAACGAACGCCAATATCGGCGCGTTTGTATCGATACAAACGCGAGACTGAATTTGTGAACGTGTGCAAAGGCTCTATGTTGGTGGTTATGTTTGTTATTATGACAATAAAAATGCATTCATTGAGACAATAGAGGGTTGGGGCCACGATATATTTTGACGCGGTCCATTTATCACGGCGATAATCATCGGCCGCACACGGGTCCGATACTTCTGAGGCTCTCCGACCGACACAATAATGTTTAATTAAATTGTGTGTTTAAAAATATTATTTTTTGTTACCCTTACTAATAGCTTTGTTTGTACCATAAAAGTGGACTAATGTGCTGTTTCAAGTCACACGATCTGTTCTTATGTGGTATTCAGTGATCAGAGTTTTCGGATCTATTATTTATAAGGAATTGAGTTTTATTTGTCATTGTAATTTGTTTTATATTTAATTGCAACTACCTACATATCTACTAACGTAATTCTAAGATTTTATTATTGTTTACTAATGAAATGGATGACATGTCTGAAAAATAAATGAATTGAATTGAATTAATTCCATCAGATGTTAAGTCAAATAAATATCTTTTGAAGTATCTTTCTTTAGCCTCGCTTGACTTTGGGAGTCAGCTGATAAATGCGCAACGAGGGCGTTACAAAAAGTGTGATCGGGCAAGGCAAACGGAAGTTGAGACGGAGATATAAGTTAGTGATGATAGAAAGAGAGAGAGTTACATTTCGTATATTACTGTAGGGGCAAGAGAGAGGTGCGAGCACACATTTTCTTTCTCTCTTTTTCCTAGGGCCAATTACGTTTCGTATATTTTAGACGCAGTATGTACAGGCCTATTTTCTGTATCACACTGTAGGAGCAAAAGAAAGCAGTGCGCGTGCACATTTTCTTTCTCTCTTCTTCTCATAGCCAGTGCATGAAATATACCTATAGGTACTCAGTCCGTAGTTCATTTGCGAGTTTGCCAGCGTTACACGAACGGTGAATTCTGGATTATTTTTCGTAATTTCATTTCGTTCTTTAACAATTTTATAAAGTAATATTTTGAAAAAGAAGTTTTACCTACTTCAGTCGTCTGGTCTAAAGCATAGGTACTCGTTTTTTTAATATATATTTTTAAGTGTGAAATCATGTAAGTACGTTTTGTGGTCACTAAAAGAAATACATTTATCTTAAAAAACTGTAACGAATTATTTAGATACACTGAACCCTTTACAAACCGAGTACTGACAATTGGTTGAACAAATCGACTACAATGTTCACGTTTTCGTCCAATCCCGAGCCAGTCCTCAACCTCTTCAACTCCGTTTAGTTTTTACGCCCAATTATTCGATCTATAATATAAACATGCGTATAAGTATATAAAACGTTCTTATTTACGATGGTATAACTCAACCGCACCCGGCTTTATTGGCACTAAAGTATGAAATTGCGCGTTAGTAGGCTTTACACGTTCATATCAGTGAGGGCATAACTCTAGATTTAATTTTAAGGTGTTTTGTCGAGATGTGTCTGATATTTTTATGGAAATATATTTTATTCTGACAGTTCCTTCGGTTTACTACTCTTGCCACTTTGTGTTGTTCCGATGACAAGTATGTTGTATGGTATATTGGTGTTATATTTTGACCTCGTTATGGAGTGTTTATAATCACATTTAGATTTATTTTAGTTAGATTCAACTACGTGCTTCCTATGCACTTATTATTATATGTACCGAAGACACAACTTGAACTATCTGTATAGACCATGAACGCTCTTTATTATTCTTCAGTGGTAGCTGGAATGGGAATAAAGTGCTTGTCAAATAAGAATAAAACGAATATTTCTGAAAAAACCTCGATATAAAATTTGCAAAAATATATTTAAAGGAATCTGCAATATGGCAGTTTATTATACAACCCAAATTTTTTTTTTCCTGAGACACGTTTAAATGGCTGAACAATGCTGCCGACATTCCGCACGCAAAGTAACACCATATCCTTGGGAATGTGTCGCTCCCATCGAAATATATCAAAACGATCACTATCTCCATACGCATCGAGTTATTGAATGAGACGTGAAAAATGATGTCCGAAGCGCAAAGGCTTCGCCGCATACACCCCTCTCACTCTACCACTATAAAAGAGAAAGGGAGGGAAGATGGGACAAAAGTGACAGGAGCCTACCTTTAGCCGATCGGTGAGGTCTTCTAACAGCAGGGGGCTACTCTGTGTTCTCGCTCGTTTCTCGCCCACAGCGCAATCTTCTCACAGTTTCGTTGTCACGTAATTAATTTATTGCAATTCGTGAAGTGCAGTCTTTGGGCGGTGTGTTTGCCCACAGACCCGTGTAGGTCTTCGCAAAATTAAGACATTACTCATTACTTTTTTTCTCCTTACAAAATAGAGGCGGTCACCTTTACAAATACTAAATTAATCTTAAATTTACGACCCAATTTTAATTTCGCTTGGTTACAGTTTTGTAGATATAATCTGTTTTGGTGGTCGTTCGTTTGCATAACTAGTTTTAGACAAAGAATAGTCCTCTAACCTAAATAGCTGGTCAAGTTATGTGGAAATAAAAAGGCAATAAGAATTCAGGAAGCCATTGAACTTTAAACAAAGGATTTAAAACGGGTGATTAAGTGTAGATAGTTCGTTTTTTGCAAGATCTACAAGACAGACATGCATATCGTCTTGTTCAACATTGTGTTTATTCAATGTGTATTTTGAAACTTATTTTTTTTATTGTATATTATTTGAATGCTCATATCACCAGTGTTTGACTCATATAATAAGAAAACCTAAGCATTTAGAAATGATTATATATAGGTACGACACGATACGTTTTACTTTACTTCATTATCTCATATATTCTGATGGAAAATGTTATTAGGAACTAATTAGTTATCAATAGGATGATTGCAACGGCACGGTGTTTCATTATATTGGCCAAAGGACATCCACTGTTGAATATAGGCCTCCTCCATAGATTTCCAGAGTGACCGATCTCGTGCAGCCTGCACCCAACGGCTCCCAGCAACCTTTATCAGGTCTTCTTTCTATCAAGTGGGGGGCCGTTCTACGCTGCGCTTTCCAGTGCGTGGTTTCCACTCGACTTCTGCCCCAACGGCCGACAGTTCTTTGACCAATGTGCCCTGCCTACTGCCACTTTAGCTTATGCGTTAAATATCTGAAACCGTTAGACCGATTACCATGATATTATTTATTTGTATGTATGTAAGGACAGAGTTGTTTATTTAATTAATGATATTTATTTATTTACAATTATTTATGTACCTAATATGTATTTATTTAAGGTTAAGTTATTTTTCTTTTTCTATTATTAACTGGTGATAGAGCTTTTGTGAACGGGCTCGAGGAAGTGGCCACCACCGCCTTACCGTTATCTGCCCCCAATTATTAGTACTTGTGCTGCTGTGTTCCGGTTAGGTGGTAATGGTATGTTCCTGTAATTACTGGCACATAGGCATAACAGCTAAGTCCTATAGTATGGCAACGTATCCACATAGAGATCAAGACAACATAATAGCTTGTTTTAAATTCTATGTGGATATCCATGGGCTGCAGTAGCCACTTAACATCTGGTGGACTGCATGCTCGTTTGCCATATAAGTAGTGTAAAAAAAAGTTTATTCTTTTTACACCTCGGCCAATCTTCCAAATGCAATGATCCTCTCCATCCAAAGATTGTCTGGAAGAGATCGCTTTGTTAAACGATAAGACCGCCCATTATGCTTACATTTATTTGTTTTTTTTTTTTTTATATCTGTTGTGTGTAGCTTGTGAGGTATAATAAAGAATTTTCATTCATTCAAGAAAGTTGGTACAACTGTTTTTTCATGGAAAAGGTTTTTTTTTTGTGTTTTTATTGTATTGACAAACCAAGCTAGTTTTATAATAAGTACCTAAAATATTTCTAATCACTTTCCCCATCCGCCCGACGTTCGAATGACATACATACGTACCCCTTGTACATACATTGTCTTAGCTGGAAATCAATGGAGCTCGCATTATACCAGAGAGAATAGCGTAATGAAGAGGAGGCTTAGAAATTATTTTTGGTTGATTTCAATCATTATTATAAATACGTTAATATATCATAATTAAATATATATATTAAATCTACTCGCGCTCCTTAGGGCTGCGGCGCGTAGTGCGAGGCGAGATCGGAGCGGATCGCACTCACCCTAATGAAGGTTCACGAATTGAAACATTGTCGGTCGAGATACCGATAAAACGGTACGTGATAAATCCCGTATTTATAATAATGAAAGAGGAGGTTTATAATTAATACCCTATTTGGTAACAGACGGAATGAAATGATTATTTGTAAAAATTATGTTCTGTGTTTTACTTTGGTGTACAATAAAGAGTTATAAATCAATAATAAATATTGCTGGACATTTCACGCAGCGCTATCTAGCCCCAAACTAAGCAGAGCTTGTATTAAGGGAACCAGATAACTGATAGAATACTTACATACATATTTTTTTGTAAATACATACTTATAATATATAGAGAAACAACCAGACCCGGAACAAATATCTGTAGATCATGCAAACATTTGTTCCGCTGCGGGAATTGAACCCGCTACCTCCTGCGTCTCAGCCGGCTATTCGCCCACTGCACCACGGTGGTCGTCAATCTTATCTTTTCTTATCAGTTATCTTATCTTATGATATCTCATCAAATGTGATTGTTTACAAGTTCACTCGCTACCTGTTTTTGTGTTAGTTACTAGCTAACCCGTTAGTGGCTCGCACGTGAATTATCAATTCTAAAGTAACTGTGACTGTCTGTCTGTTCCACGGGTCTGTTCGTTACGTTTTCACGACGAAATGGCTTGATCGATTTCGATGAAGTTTGGTACATTTATATATTATACCCGGGATTGTGACATAGGCTACTTTTTATCGAACTGCGCAGAATGAGGGTAATGTTTTTATTGACAAACCACGCGTGCGAAGCCGCGGGTGGATTCGCTAGTTTTATATAAAATTGTAATATACCAGTTCTATTAGTATCTAATTACCGCCGCTATCTTTATTTATTCACATATATTCTGTGTATTCAAAGGTTGCATGGAAGAGGTCGCTTTTAGGCATACTAAAGCCACTTAATGTCCCTATGACATATAAGTTTTTTGTTGAAGAAATACTTTTTCAAAACAAGCTTTTATAAAACATGTTTTTAAGACAAAACGGGTCTTTTCGTACACAGATTTATATCAAAATTATAATTTTGACTTACCTCGACGTTTCGGCCAAGTTACATCGGCCGTGTTCACGAGAGACTGAAAGCGGGCTGGTGTCATTGCCGGGAAGCGCGAATGTGGTCACCAACTACCCGCACTTGGTTTTCTGAATCGCACGTATCACTGTTTCGACATACAATACTAACAGTATCTGAAGTTACGCGTGGATCTAAATCCACGTAAGCTTTTATAAAATTTATAATCAGAACCGCAAGCAGATTCAAATGAGCCCAAACACTAGTAGCCTACTATTATCCATTCAGAAGTTCCGTTGTCTCCAATCCGTCTCTATCAAGAGACCACCTTCATGGTACCTTAATATTGCATTGTCACCAAAGTTACTTTAGTGTTCCAAATTTCAGCTCAATCGGTTGAGGGGAACGGGTTTAAAATTCAGTTGCAAGATTCCACCCGGACAAACATTGCAAGTTAATAAAAGCTTGTAAAAAAGGTTATAACTCACAATTAATATATAAAAATAAATTATTTATCTATCTATCTAAACCGATTTTTTTAAGTTTTAAATTATTTTCGAACTACCGGTTCATCGAAGACTTCAAAACTGTACACGATTTCATTTGCATCAATGAACGCTTTCAAGACCAATTCAGGAGTGTCAACGCGAACACATCCCGTAGTGTAATTTACCATTTACAAAATGACCACCATTTATTCTACCTTTTGTTACCAAATAAAAGCACAAGACTTTGTTTGGTTAACAATTGTAAAAATGATTATGCTGTCGGCTACTTTAACGGATTACTTTCATTGTGCGAAGTGAAAATATTATCTCTGCGTTCGAATACGACACATGCCAGCATTCGAAAATAACGTCTATTTACGGATAAGTAATGGTCCGTTTTGAATTGACACTTGTATTGAAGAAAGATACTCCTTGCTTTAGAATTTGATGTTATAGTTTTGTAGATTTTGGGTTGATAATTGACTGGTGTTGTTTTTATTTGGTCATCCAGGCTCAAGGCTCAAGTACAAATTGAGGGATTGGATGCAGGTACAGTTACGACCATTGAGTTTTTAGCTACAGATGTTATCTGTAAAACAATGATATAAGTTTTGCAAACTGACATCACACTGAAGATAAATACAGTAACGCAACACTGCATCTTGGAAATATTAATTTAACTTGCTCCGTTAGAGATTTTCTAGTCATTAATGTCTATATATGTACGCCCAAGATTCCACAGCTTATCGACGAGGTAAACACTCAACTTTTCACACTTTCTGCGAGACAATAAAAACCAAATCTAGGTTGGTGCATTCTGTGCAGAGGTTAGTTCGATTTACGAATAAGTTTAGTTCTTATTGTGTGGGTCACTTTGGTTCAAATTTTAATACATATGAGGTTCCAAATTCCAATCATATTATGCTTGCCATAATTAAATTCAGTACAACTTTACTCCCGGCTCAGTCGTAGGGATTTAATCAGTGAGTTATATAATTTGACATTGTCGAGCAGGTGGTGTGAAAGACACATTATAACATTTTAGGTGTAAATCTCTTCTAAGCCTTAACAATACAGGCCTAATCTAATGGCAAGACCACTGGTCTGATCAATTAATTTTAATTAATCACCAATTTGCACTAAAATATAATATACATGCAAATAGTTTTATTTATCAGCAAGAAATTTTCTAACTACTTAAGGTATGGTAAAGCAGGTGCTTTTGCAAGTTGAAGTACTGATTAAGCATATACAGTGCAGTTTTCGGTGATTAGCGAATTTCTCTATCTCTAAAGATCTTGCAAGCGGTTTTAGTAAGTGTTAGCACATATTCGTTAAAAACTTTATCTGAGATTAGTCCCTGATCTTTAGTCTCAATTCATGTCGGTACTTTGTACATACAAAACTGTAGAAACGACTCAATGAATGAGGTAACACCATAAGAAATGTTTTTTTGCGGTTGTAGGCGTGAGAAGTGAAAACTGTTAGCTTTCTGTCGCAGGTTCTGATCTGTCTCAGTTATTAAAGTCCTTTATACCGTAGGTAGACAAACCAAGTGCTTTAAAAATATAAATATACTGAAATTTTGAGTCACACGTTTAGTATATTCAATTGATTTTGCATCGACTAGGTATTTTAATCATAGGTACTCTATTATGACTTGCACTTTTTTACTAAATCGCAAGACTATATGTTTTTATCTATACTTACCTATAGTTTCTTAGATGAATGGCGGCGATTCTGTTGTTCACACTGACTAACTAAATTGTGTAAAAGACGAACGGTCTTATTTTGTTTACGCTAAAGATCAAATTAGAATGACATTTAAAGTGACATTTCTAAAATTAAGTCATTTTTACTAAGATGGCGTGTTTGCGGGCTAGTTTTAATCAGCACCAATTTGACTGCTGACTAAGACTAGCCCAAATCCACGCAATCTTAGTAAACAATACTTAATTTTCGAAATGTCACTTTAAATGTCATTCTAATATGATCATTAGCATAAACAAAATAATACCGTTTGTGTTTTACACAATTTCAGTTAGTCAGTGTGAACAACAGAATCGCCGCCATTGTCTAATAATTAGTTGCAATTTGCTTTGAGTACATAATTAAAACTTATTAAATAATGTTGTAATTAGCTAATTGTAAACATAATTACTAACAACTCTTTCCGTAATAGGTACACACGGCTACACATCAAGCTATACAGTTCCAGTATAAGCGGACCTCTCATACTACGAAAAGCCTACACAATGCGAGGCCAGCTTATACTAGAAATGTATAGCTTGATGTGTAGCCGTGTGTACCACAAATTTATAAATTGACCCATTAGAATAACTACAAAGTAATCCTATTAAATGCCCCAAATTGACAACGATGACTAACAGGCCCTAGCGTAAAATATAAATATGTTACAACAAATAAAAATAAAAATACTTCTTAAATAAAATCTGCGGTCGGCAAATTAAATACAAGCGCTGTTAACGAGATGTTATTAGCGCTTACACGACCGAAACCGCAGGCGTGAGCACATCCGTTTAATCTAAATAGGTGTTCCTAATTAGTGAGTCACAGGGATATCAAAGGTGTTCCGAGAAATTGACCACCCCTGGAGTAGAAAGTGTTTTTTAATGTCTATCTTTTTATGGTGATAGATAGGGTATTTAGGTATTCTTAATTAGACACACTTCAAATAATACACTCTAGTTGTACACCCACTTGTAGATAAAAAAGGTTTGCTTCCAAATGTTTTCTTACACTAGCCTACATTATTCCATTGCTGGGCAAAGGCCTCCCCAAACTCTCTCCACCTATCACGGTACTTGGAAGATTCCCACCGTTCCGTCTTGAATGCGCTGATGTCGACACACCAACGCTTTCACGGCCGACCTCGACGTCGCTGTCCATCCTACCAAATGTGGTCAATCAAAATTTTCACAGGTATATGTATAAGATTTTGTAATTTATGTTAATTCAATAACAAGAGAAATTTAAAATTATGTTGTTGGACTGATCATACAATTAGCAATCTTAAAAAGTGATACTTCAAAATAAAACACAAGATATTATAACATGAAGTTATAATATCTTGCGTATATCATGTGCTTTGAACATTTGTAAATTTTGCAATACCTAACCACGCCTCTTTTGCAACTCGATGCCACATAATTAATGTGTCTTATCTATTTTACCAGTCGTTAACTAAAAAATCAATACAAAATTATCGTAATAGCTTTGAAGGAAAGTTTTTACGCGAGTATCATACTCAGAACGCTGGCAGGAACTGATCGCTCGAGCCTGGTTCTGCGACCTAAGTTCTGGATTCCATGATGAGTCGCCTTAATCCCAAGATTAAAAACATGAATCACCTATCCAGAATGTTCTCACTGAAGGGATCAATATTTAAAGCTACCCATTTCCTGTGGCGCTTATTGCAAAAACACTCGTAAATTATAAGTTGACTAACGAGTGGTTTATGATCTATTGAGTGATGAAAAGATGCCGAAAACGTATTATATTTTAACATTTTTTTACAGATTTTCCTTAAACTAAGCAATAAAATCAATAATATTGAACAAATACTGAGTTTGTGTACATTTTCAGTGCATTGAGCATTTGAGCGTAGGACGTCCACCTACAAGATGGGCAGACGACTTGATAAGAACCGCAGGTCGGCGTTGGATGCAGGCCGCTTCCAACCGCAGTTCCTGGAGATCCATGAGGGAGGCCTTTGTCCAGCAGTGGACGTCCTATGGCTGATATGACGATGATGATGATGAGCATTTAAATTCGAATTTAAAGCTTTTGAAGTCAAGTTATGAGCTTTTATAGTAGAATTAAAATGCAGGGTTACTTCCGCCATCTAGCGGTGAGTAGCAAAACAAAATATGATAATCGATTGCACTGAAGAAATAAACGAATATTAGATTATTAAGTTTTAATTAGACTATTAATACATTAAATATAATTATTTTAAAGTTTTCCCGCATGTTTTATCGAATTAGCGAAAATTTATTTGAATAATATATGCATAGTTACATAATAATCCTGACAGATGGCGCCACCAAGTTTTAAATCTTTATTTCTTAAATATTTTTTAAAAAAGCTTACAAAACGCGCGTTTTCATAAGTAGGTAATTTTTGAACTTCTTTTAATAAATCACATATACAACATTATTTTAGTATTGCATTTGTGAAGTATTGCTTAAGCCACTTGCTTCGACTAATAAAATAATTAGAATTTCGGTTTCTAAAGTTCTTTTTAATATAATTTATCGCTACTTTAGGAACTAACTATTTTCACACAGACAATGACTACTTTAATTAACAACGGTATTTCATGTCTAAATCTGAATGGAGGTCCTATAAAAAGAGCAAAAACCTTTACCTAATTAAATCTATATTTTATAAACCAACACCAAACTACACCTAAAATCACGTCATTGATTGCTATCAGCGATTCAGAGCTAAAGACCGCAGCAACATCCTGTCATTTCTACCATTTAACTTTTTCAAACAAGACCCACGAATTAAATACCTTCGATTATAGATATGAAACTCCTCAGGAAATCACGTCCTGAGACCGCTTTCTTACAGTATTGTATTTCAACTGTAGTATTTCGTTTTTTTTTCAAGATTACAACAAGTATGAAGAACATCTCGTAATCAGCTCCTCACATATTTTAGGGTCTGGGCTTCCAAAATGAATGTTTACCAGCGGGGCGGTACATTTTTCAGGCGTTCAGGCACCGACCTCGACTCGGCTTATCAACGTTGGTAACTGCCAACGACAATTTCTTACTAGGAATTTGAAGTAATTCCTTGCGTTTTTCTTTGAAAAAAGTGTCAAACTTTTCACACTTTTGCTAAGATTGAAAAAACAATACAATTTTATTTGAACAGTCGTGTAGAACTGACAATTCTATGAATCGATCCCCGGTCATCACAACCATCGTCCGTTTGATTTGATGGTTAGTTTCGTATCTACACATACTATTACCTTAAGAACATAAGCATTTATCTCCAATCGGCACCCTGTTACATGTTCCACGTGAAGGTTAACACCGATTCATTAAAAAAGAAGGTCTCAAGACCCCCAAAAGACTGTGAAAGGAATAAAAAGACCGCGAAGAAGACCAAAAAGACTACATTTGGGTAGTGAGCGGCGCCTAGTGGGTGCCGCGGCGGCGTCTGTCAATTTAAGGAATTTTAGAGTGCACGATTCTTTAGCCGAACGGTTTAGATGTTTAAGCCTTTTAAAACCACATTTTGAATAGTGACCACCAACGTGTTTACATGTCATATTTTTTGTAATAAAAACGTTTATTTTACATGGATCTACATACAATCTACAAAAACAAAAGTTTTCTCTGTTTATTGTTTTGTCGTGACTACAACAAAAATAATATTCAAACAATGTCCTCTATTTCTGTATTTTTTAATGTATTTTCTTGTGTGCAATAAAGAATAAAGAATGAGTTGCACTCCTTTCATCCATCAGTCTTAAATGTGCACCCCGACCATATCTTTAACAGGTTTTCTAAACCTATCTCAGGCACCAGTCCCTCACAAAACAGGTTTATAATTAGGCTTACACAACTATATACATATATATGAAATGTAGTACGTTAACTAAATCCTATCAACTGAAACTTACTTTGTGTTTTTTTTGTAAAACCTATTTGTGATGGGAAAATAAACGTTTTTTTTTACATAACTAAATCTTCTCCACCCAAAGGTTGTCAGGAAGAAATTGCCTCAAAACAATAAAGCCGCCCATTTTACTGATTTGAAAGAAACATATCTTCTATTTTGATCGTACTATTTTTATATTTATGGAGTACAATAAAAGGCTTTCTCTGATTCATTTACAAATTTGTTTGATCAAATTATTAAACAAGACCGTCCTTTGCAAATATTTTTGACACCAGTTTGTTAAATTGACAGTAATCCAAAGAGTTCGGAAAAAATATCTTGGAAATATGAAAATCCGTCGAATCTTTTGGATTTTCTTTAAAAACTCGTATAATATTTTTTAGGGTTGGAAAAACTTTTCCTGTTTTTAATGCTAACTTGACTGTCCTGTTGTTTTTATGTTGATGACCTCTGTAGTAGCGTGGACGAATAGACGGCTGGGACGCAGGAGGTTGCAGGTTCGATTCCCGCCCCGAAACAAATGTTTACATGATCTACAGATATTTATTCCGGGTCTGGATGTTTCTCTATAGGTATTTATGTTAATCCCATAGGACACACTTTTGCTTAATTAGATAGCGCTTTGAGAAGTGTTATTATTTTTAGGGTTCCGTACCCAAAGGGTAAAACGGCCCCCTATTACTAAGGCTCCGCTGTCTGTCCGTCTGTCACCATGCTGTATCTTATGAACCGTGATAGTTAGACAGTTAAAATTTTCACAGATGATGTATTTCGGTTGTCGCTATAACAAAAAATACTAATAAAATAAATATTTAAGGGGGGCTCCCATGCAACAAACGTCACTTTTTTTGTTCGTTTTAGCTCGATATTGATAACGGCAACAGGTACACTCTTATAATATCCACAGAATAATAACATATATATTCAATTTAAAAATAAATAACAAATTTAAAATAAAATAAATATTTAAGGGGGGCTCCCATGCAACAAACGTCACTTTTTTTGTTCGTTTTAGCTCGATATTGATAACGGCAACAGGTACACTCTTATAATATCCACAGAATAATAACATATATATTCAATTTAAAAATAAATAACAAATTTAAAATAAAATAAATATTTAAGGGGGGCTCCCATGCAACAAACGTCACTTTTTTTGTTCGTTTTAGCTCGATATTGATAACGGCAACAGGTACACTCTTATAATATCCACAGAATAATAACATATATATTCAATTTAAAAATAAATAACAAATTTAAAATAAAATAAATATTTAAGGGGGGCTCCCATGCAACAAACGTCACTTTTTTTTGTTCGTTTTAGCTCGATATTGATAACGGCAACAGGTACACTCTTATAATATCCACAGAATAATAACATATATATTCAATTTAAAAATAAATAACAAATTTAAAATAAAACAAATATTTAAGGGGGGCTCCCATGCAACAAACGTCACTTTTTTTGTTCGTTTTAGCTCGATATTGATAACGGCAACAGGTACACTCTTATAATATCCACAGAATAATAACATATATATTCAATTTAAAAATAAATAACAAATTTAAAATAAAATAAATATTTAAGGGGGGCTCCCATGCAACAAACGTCACTTTTTTTGTTCGTTTTAGCTCGATATTGATAACGGCAACAGGTACACTCTTATAATATCCACAGAATAATAACATATATATTCAATTTAAAAATAAATAACAAATTTAAAATAAAACAAATATTTAAGGGGGGCTCCCATACAACAAACGTTATTTTTTCCCGTTTTTATACTTAATACGGAACGCTTCGTGCGCGAGTTCGACTCGCACTTGGCCGGTTTATTTATCATTACTTATATTGAATTAAAACTCATAATCCTCATCATATTAGCCACTGAACGTCCACTGCTGGACATAGGCCTCCCCCATAGATTTCCATAGTGACCGATCTCGTTAGTCCTGCACCCAACGGCTCCCAGCAACCTTTATCAGGTCGTCGTATTATATTATGACATTCCATTATCAATTTATCTATGTAAGTCTAATGTATGTTCACAAAAATATTAATTTGTTAAAGAATAATAGCGATAATCATAATTTTAATACTAGAAATAAAGATAAACTCGCTGTTGCCCCTTACCCTGTACACTCCATAAAGTTAGTAAATCGTTTAAAGAGCAAGATGTTCGCTTATATAACAAACTTTCAAGTGATGTACAAAAATTGACAATTAACAAATTTAAAAACGTACTTAAACAAAATCTTACTATAAAATATCGGATTATTTAGATGATAGAGAAGCTTGGGATTGAAATTGCTCCAACTCGTTCAAAATGTTACGTTATTTATTTTCTGTATTCTTATGTATTCTAAAAGGATCGTTAAAAAAACAACCAGCCTTGTTTCTTGCCTTTCTTTCCTGGCTTGGTCGCAAAGGAACAGGCAGTAATATTGACTTTTCAAAGTGATCCTTGAAATTTTAATGAATAAAAGATTTTGACTTTGTCTTTCCACCCAGTGAAGGGGGGGGGGGGGGGGGGGGGGGTCTACATTGCGTTTTCCAGTCTCCACTGGAATAGAGGATTTTTGTCGTGCCATATAAAAGGTCCATTTAGATGTTTGGGCAGATACACCGCGCGTAGTTTTGTTGGCGCGCACCTAATTTATACGCGTCCGAGCCGACACGGCCTATTGCATATAACACGGTAATATTATTGTCTTTATAT
This sequence comes from Philereme vetulata, assembly GCA_918857605.2. Lineage (NCBI taxonomy): Eukaryota > Metazoa > Arthropoda > Insecta > Lepidoptera > Geometridae > Philereme > Philereme vetulata. The sequence continues at coordinate 8,312,538 of OU975455.1, read as the reverse complement.
GCAAATAACTTTTATTTATTTCTGATAGTCTACCTTAGCAACAAAGAACTGCGATCTTTTAGAATATAAAATCTGAATATTAGTATCTAGCTGACCAATCCGCAGTTTCGCATGCGTAGTTTTTCAATAACAACATTACTCATAGTTCAAACAAAGGTTGCCTGGAAGAGATCGCTTTGAGCGATAAGGCCGCCCATTGTACCACCAAGTATTAGTCTTTAAGTTTTCTAGGTTAAGTTATTTTAATTTGGTGTAACAATAAATAATTACCAATCTATCTTCCTTCTGCGCAGTTGGGTAAAAAGTAGCCAGGGATGGTATGTCACCCAGGGATAGTGTAGCTTTCAAACAGTGAAAGACTTTTTTTAATTCGGTCCAGTAGTTTTGGGGCCTATTCAATACAAACAAACAAACATACAAATCTTTCCTCTTTATAATATTAGTGTAGATATCGTATTATCTCTAGATTTTCCATATAATCCAAAAGCTCTGCAAGTATCGATCGCGTTTATTTTGCGGATAAATACTCAATACTCAATCGTTTATTGTATTCCACAATGTAATAATAGGTGGTAAGTAATAGGTACATGTTCATTATGTACCCTGTTGGGCGCAACAATATCATGGAGAGAGCGTACTATATAAATATTATCATTTTTATACAACATGGAGATAGATCATGCATAATATGACCCACCTGATGGTGTTAACCATCGCTTATAACAAATTATTGTCTCGTAGGTCACGCACCTTAGAAACGTGCCCTACAATGCACTGAGCGTCCATCAACTTTAAGCACTCAGGTCTAAAGCCTCTGCCTGTTATTTCACCGCACCCATGCCCTATAAACCGAAATACAATAATCCTGATCGGCAGCGGAAATAGGTAGAGTTTTAGTACTTCCTCGGTTGAGCCCTTCACAAGGAACTCTACTAGGTACCTACTCTTTATTTATTACTAGCCTGCCGAACTTCGTACCGCCCTTGACTTGGATATGACGCGGGCTGTCAATGTATGTAAGAGGACGTACATATTGTCAAACGGCCATCATTAGCTGCAGCTGTGTATGAGAAAATTAATTTTTTTGTATAATTTCTTTTTGCGTGAATTTTTCTGATATTAGTTTATTAATTTATTTACTATTTTTACAAAGATTACAGTTATATGTTCACTAATATAGCACCAGTACAAACCAGTGAGGTTTGTGCTGGTGCTATTGTGGGATTACATCACAAAAAGGTGTTTTTACTTAGCAATAAAAAGTATATAAAATGTTAGTAGGTAAATAAGCAGGAGCCAGGTTTATCGGTTAGATTAGTAATTTTATAAATGAGACAGGAAAATTAAACTTGACTCATAAAGTAGCTCCTTAGTTAAAATTTCATATTTTTAGGTGTCGTCCTACGACGTACGTCAAATTATCACGTACGTCAGAGAATAGGATGTTATTCTGCTATTCGGAGCGGAGACAAATGCAACAAATCAAAGATGATCAAAATCGGTATAGCCGTTTTTGAGTTATAAATGGTGTAACAAACCCGACTTTGTTTTATATGTATGGATTATACTAGCTGACTTTCCTGCGGCTTTGCACGCGTGGTTTTTCAATAAAAGTCACCCTCTTGAATGAAAGAAAAAAATTGAAACACACTTCTAAGTCTGCAATTTTAATGATTTTAAAAGAAAGATAACCTTTTGTTCAAAAAACCACACAGTAATAAATAAAAATTAAAAACACAACAATAATAAAATCTAACCGAAGCACTAACAAACTTAAAAGCTCCGTGTGGAGATGAATAGGTACTCAGTTCAGCATGATGCTACAGCATGTTAATATGCCGCAGCGCTTCTCTTCCGCTGAGTCCAGTTTACAATACCTCACGTACACACGGCTACACATCAAGCTATAAATTTCCAGTATAAGCTGACCTCGCATTGTGTAGGCTTTTCGTATAATGAAAGGTCAGCTTATACTGGAAATTCATAGCTTGTTGTGTAGCCGTGTGTATATCTTGATCAAGGTTAGCCTTCATAAAAAAAAACACAACTACATATTGTTAAATTCAAAGCAAACCATATTAAAAACATACATAACACAATTAAATACGTACTATTTTAATACAATAAAAACTATCACTACTGACTATCACACTTAAGAACATTTCACTGGCATAATTTAGACTAGACATGGAGACCAGGAAAAGGGAGAGAGAGAGAGAACTTTTGATTGAGAGATTTTGCGGGTATGTTGTAACTAACTCGATATAGATATGTTTTGACATTTTTGCTGTTCAGTTATACAATGAATATCAAATGATTGTTTGTATAGGAATCGTATGAATGAATGAAACCACTTTATTTTACACCACAAAATAACAAGCAACCTTAACATACAACAAATGACGAAAACCTTCAATAATCTATACAAGAACTAGACTCGAGAATGTCTACCAAGAATGATATTTTATGCATGCATAATATTAAAATTGCTACTAAAATTTTCCAATTAAATACAAATTAACATTCCTAAACGATTACAAAAATCATAACATCTTACATTGCACAAACACACGTAAATCGTCATAGCGAGCAAATTCTTCCGATTCCTCCATACATCTTTCACTTTGGTATTCTCGCTTATTATGTCAAAGCTACCAGTATTAAGAAGCCGGTGAACCCCGACCGCAATTTCAATTCGGCCACGTCAAAAACTTTGACCTGAATATCGCTATCCCTGTTTAGTGACGAAGTTTAGCCACGCAGAGCGACAGTGATAGCAATAGGACGATTTTAAATCTGATTAGATTTTGACCGTGTTCCGTAATACCAAAAATGATGACTGAAAACTTGTTGTATTTTTCTCATTGTGTTGTTATTCTGTAACTAGACGATAAAATGTATGTTCCCATGACTAGGATACGTAAGATGTTGTTGTTTTTAATACGAAACAATTGGGTTGAAAACAGGTCTTTTATGACGTACAAACATGCAGAACGCGATACGCTTCTATTTAATTTTAGGTAAGTATTTTGATCTAATATATGGTTGGGAACCTAGATAAATACTATTTAAATTAAAATAATACCTTATTCATCATAAAGAGTCCTTCTTTCTCCAGAAAATCGGCCAGCCTCTGTCCCCTGGGGTTCCGTTGCCCATATCCAAATTGCCCCACTCTCAACTCATCATCGCTTCTCATGCCTAGCTTTGCATTGCAGTTCCCCATAACAATAATAAAGTGAGTTTTGTTCGTATGTATGGCTCTACTGATGTCCTCATACATAGACTCTACTTCTTCATCTGGGTGTGAAGAGGTCGGCGCATATACCTGAACGACCTTCAGCGAATATCGCTTAGATATTCTGAGTGTCAGGTACGCAACCCTGCTCGACACACTGTCGATGGTGATAATGTTGTTGATGAGTGACTTGTGAACGAGAAACCCAACACCACCTTAGGACTGTTGGTCGCCCTCCCGGTAGTATAGTAGGTTACCAGACTTAAGGGATATCGTGTCCTCGCCCTCTCTACGGACTTCTGATAACCCCAAAATGTCCCAGTGTAATCTACTAATTTCTTCTTCCAGCTCAACAATCCTTTCGTCTGTCCTCAAAGTGCGGATGTTGTGTGTTACCAGGGCCAGTGGTCGTCGTAGAGTTTGGTAGCCGATCGTCTCCCGGGGATTCTTAGCACCCCTGGCCCCGCCGTTACCGGAACCAGGATTAGCGGGGCCGCCGGGGACTCGGGGCCTGGTTTTATGTTGCAATATCATGAGGGGGTTGTTGCCATACTCGCCACGCTTGGCAGGCGGGTTGGCGAGCGCAGTATAGGTATTGAAAACACGAAAAGACGCTGCTGCCCATCTTTCGGAAGTATCCCTTAGCAGACTCCTACTGCATCCACGGGCAAGAGCGGAGGGGCAACATTCTATTGCCGGCGCCCCACGGCAACTTCTTTTTTCCAGAAGCCGCCTCACAGGAAATGGACCTGGATGAGTCCCAACGGTTCCACGAGAAAGGAGATGGATTTCATCTTGACCAACAAGAAACGGATATTCAATGATGCCTCTGTGATTCACAGGGTGAAAATCGGCAGTGATCACCGAATTGTTAGAGCCACATTGAATATGAACGTTAAACTTGAAAGGTCCCGTTTGATGAAATCTACGCTCCGACCCACTCGCGCACATATTCAAAACCTCGAGAGCTTTCAACTCGAACTTGCAAATCGCTTTGACTGTCTAGAAGTAGATGCATCAGTGGACGAGATCAATAACAGGTTCGTAGAAACCGTCCATACGGTGGGGTCCCAGTTCTTTAAGACCCCCCGTACCAATAGACCTCAGAAACTCTCTGATGACACCCTTAACATCATGGCTGAACGACGTTTTTTACAACTGCAGTCTCCCGATGATGCTCAGTCACATAGGCAGCTCAATAGAAAGATTTGGAAATCCTTGCGCCACGATATTCGTACCTTTAATACATCTCGTATTAAAGATACGATAGAGCGGAATAAAGGCTCCAAAGTGTTCGCGAGAGATAATTCTATTGGGCAGAGCCGCATGACGAAGCTGAAGAGGGAAGATGGCAGCATAACGTCAAGTAAAGCGGAAGTGTTAAGGGAAGTCGAAAGGTTCTATGGACGGCTCTACGATTCGGTCACTAAACCTGTTTGCAGTGCGGCCAACGACCCAAGAGCCAAACTGACCCGACATTATACCGAAGATATTCCGGACATCAGCTTGTATGAGATCAGGATGGCCTTGAAGCAGCTTAAGAACGACAAGGCGCCGGGTGAGGACGGAATCACTTCAGAGCTTCTGAAAGCGAGTGGATCACCGGTACTTAAAGTCCTTCAGAAGCTTTTTAATTCCGCCTTGCTTGAAGGTACGACGCCAAAAGCATGGAACGGGGTCGTGGTGGTTCTGTTCTTCAAGAAAGGTGACAACACCTTGCTTAAGAATTAATGTCATTCTCTGTGCACGTACCCACCACTATAATCAAATATCTCTATCTTCAAAGGTTTGCTGGAAGAAAACTCTTATTAGGGTTAAGCTCGCCTTTGTACATGTCCATTTTGTAAGCTATTTTTATCTGTAAATCTATTTGTGTACAATAAAGAATAAAGAATAAAGAATCATAAAGAATTACAGACCCATCTCGCTTTTGAGCCATGTTTATGAGCTGATTTCGAGGGTCATCGCGAACCGTCTCGAACGCAGGTTTGATGACTTCCAGCCTCCCGAACAAGCCCGGTTCCGTAAAGGCTACAGTACCATAGACCACATACATACGCTGCGGCAAGTCATACAGAAGACCGAAGAGTATAACTTGCCGCTATGTCTCGCGTTTGTGGACTATGAGAAAGCCTTCGATTCGATCGAAATATGGGCAGTGCTTTAGTCTCTCCAACGATGCCGTATTGACTATCGGTACATTGAAGTGTTGAAGTGTTTCTATAAAAACGCCACTATGTCAGTCCGAGTACACGAACAGAGCTCGAAGGCGATTTCCTTAAAAAGAGGCGTAAGACAGGGAGATGTCATCTCTCCGAAACTGTTTACGACCGCATTGGAAGATGCATTCAAGCTTCTGGAATGGAAAGGACTGGGGATCAATATTAACGGCGAATACATCACTCACCTTCGGTTTGCCGACGATATTGTGGTCATGGCAAAGTCGATGGAAGAGCTCAGCACGATGCCTCGAAGGCCTCAATCGAGTCTCTCAACGGGTAGGACTTAAAATGAACATGGACAAGACGAAAATCATGTCGAACGTCCATGTCGTCCCTGCCCCAGTTATGGTTGAGAACTTGGCTCTTGAAGTTGCCGACGCGTATGTATACCTAGGACAAACAGTCCAATTAGGTAGGTCCAACTTCGAGAAAGAGGTCAATCGTCGAATCCAACTCGGATGGGCAGCGTTTGGGAAACTTCGCAACGTCTTTTCGTCCAACATACCTCAGTGCCTTAAGACGAAAGTCTACAATCAGTGTGTGTTACCAGTGATGACATATGGAACCGAGACGTGGTCCTTCACTATTGGCCTTATGAATAAGCTCAGAGTCGCTCAACGAGCTATGGAGAGGGCTATTCTCGGGGTTTCTCTACGGGATCGAATCAGAAATGAGGAGATACGTAGGAGAACTCAAGTCACCGACATAGCCCGACGGATTAGCACGTTGAAGTGGCAATGGGCAGGCCATATAGCGCGCAGAACAGATGGCCGATGGGGCCGAAAGGTTCTCGAGTGGAGGCCACGGACCGGCAAGCGCAGCGTAGGACGTCCACCCACAAGATGGGCAGACGACTTGGTAAGAACCGCAGGTCGGCGTTGGATGCAGGCCGCTTCCAACCGCAGTTCCTGGAGATCAATGAGGGAGGCCTTTGTCTAGCAGTGGACGTCCTACGGCTGATATGATGATGATGATGATGATGAATACCTTATTAAGGTAGTAATATGCTCCAATTAGAAATGATCTTGGTAGTATCTTGGTGTTGTATGGGCGATTCCCCTCCGGTGTCCCCTTAACAGAATATTATTTTAATTCTGCTTATATGAAGGCGACTTTACGTTGGTTTTTATAAGACTGAAGATAAGAACCTTATTTATGTTTTAATTCTGCAATTTGAAGATTATTAGTACATAAGAAGCTTCTGTGCCGTAGTTATCAATAAATATAAATAAATAAATATTGCTGGAAATTTCACACAGCGCTATCTAGCCCCAACCTAAGCAGAGCTTGTACTATAGGCACCAGAAACTGATAGAATACTAATATACTTTTTTTTGTAAATATGTACATACTTTATAATATATAATAAAAAAAAACATCCAGACCCGAAAAAAATATCTGTAGATCATGCACACATTTGTTCCGCGACGGGAATCAAACTCGCTACATCCTGTGTCTCAGCCGGCTATTCGCCCACTGCGCCACGGAGGTCGTCAAATAGAATTCACCCACCTTAGTAATAAAAAATAAGATCATTATCCGTTTTTTTATATCTATAATTATATGTACATATATAAATTGTGTACAGCTGGCTGACACGCAAGAGGTACATGTTCAATGAGGATCAGTAATGTTATAGAAAATTCAATATAACTAGTATCTACGTTATTCTTTAGGACATATAAATGATACATCTTTTTGAATTATCAAAATTGGACAATTATTTATGAAGATATTAGGTAGTAAACTTATGCCGTTCCTCCCGCTAAACGTCAATGTGCGTGGGTGCGTGTGACGTCACTGTGACGGAACCGAGCGCAAGCGGCACTCTTAGGGCGTAGAGACCACGCGTTTGTTTACTATATTTGTCAATTTGTTTACTTATAGAGTTGTTAGAGTATAAGTCAGTGTGTAAAAATCTTACATAATATAAGTACTAATAAAATAGAACCTGGTTTTGTGCAAGCTCAATCAGATAACCTTCCAAAAATGGATTATTTCATGGTATTTGATTACCTAGGTAATCATTCTAAGTTCACAAGCGCTGAAATCCGTGGTTGGAAACTACAAAGGTAAGGGTGCTGCTTATTTATCTACGTACATATGTGCTTATTAGTAATCTTTAGGTCTACGCTATTAGTTGTAGGTAAAGTACCTACAATGTTAAGTATAGGTACAGGGATGTATTCAGAACGTTTGAGGTAAGTGTAAAAAGAATTAATGTAAACTTAAACTTATGAATCTTTATTCATAGTTATAGTTTTATTCGTGTTCTTAGTATCTTGATAAACGAACGTTGTTTTCGTTGTTGTGAATCTTTTCGCTGATGACTTTTTAACCAACTTTCACTTTATACAGTGCATGGTTCTCTGCACTTACTGATCATTCTCATTATTATTAATATCTCGGCCATTGTTACAAGTCATTAATTCGGTATGTACTTACTTAGAATATGTTGAATATAAATAACTAGTGGTTCGCCCCGAACTGAGATCTCGCGAGTCTCCCATAAAAACAAAACAATATTATTCGTAATCTTTGACTATCGAAATAGTGCCACGAAATGCATAACCAAAGTACTTGACCTACAGTTTCATTCATATTACAGGTAACGGGAGTTCATTCTATATTCTTCATTCTTTATTGTACACAAGAAAAAACATTATAAAGTACAGAAATAGAGGACATGTACAAAGGCGAGCTTAACCCTATAAAGAGTTTTCTTCCAGCAAACCTTTGAGGCTAGAGAGAGAGATGATTTTAAAGGTAGGTGCGTGTACAAGAATCATAAATATGTACATATATCTCAAACAAATAAAACGATTTATACCAAAAGAAAGTAATAAAATGAATGAATATAATAAATAAAATAAATAGACTAATATATACAAAAATAAATATATACCTACAATAAAATAAAATTACAGAGAAAGATAGTGCTCTTTAACTTTCCGTTTGAAAATGTTAAACGACGGACTAGCGCCAACTTCATGGGGCAGGGCATTCCAAATTTTCACCGCATAAACGGTAAAGGAGCCACCATAGCGGCTTGAAGTGTGTTGAGGTGTTTTGAGGAGTTTTGAGGAGAAGGGATTTAGAGGACCGGGATGTCACACTGCGAGGGACAAGGAATTCAAGCGTTCACGGAGGTAGGGAGGAGAGAGTGGACAATATAATACTTTAAATAAGAGTGAAAGAACGTGAAGATCACGACGAAGACGAATAGGGAGCCATTTAAGTTGGGATCTGAACGTGGATACGTGATCGAACTTGCGCAGTCCGAAAATAAAACGGATGCACAAGTTCTGTAGACGTTCCAGTTTATTGAGAAGTTCCTCCGTGGCATCAAGAAAGCAGACATCTGAATAGTCGAGAAGGGCAGAGGCTTGGGCGAGAGTATTTTTTGTTTCAAAGGGAAGAAATTTCTGAAGACGTTTGAGGGATTGAAAAGAAAAATGCACCCTTTTGCTTATTGCATTGATGTGGCTGGCCCATGATAGCTGATTGTCAAAAATGACACCAAGGTTCTTGGCCTTGCTCGAGTAAGGTATAGGCACCTGATCGAACTGGATTTGAGGAAGGGTAGACTGGTTGACAATACTCAGCATATATGGACTTCCTAAAAGTAGAGCCTGGGACTTAGAAGGGTTAACCAATAGACCAAAGGTTTTAGCCCATGTGTTAATGCGGTCAAGATCAGCGTTAATCTGGTCAACTCCCTCTAATATCCTCGGCTTTAAAGTGTCGATAAATTTGTATGTCGTCGGCATAAAAATGGCAATGAGAGGAAATAACAAGAGTAATAGAGTTGATAAAAATTGAAAAAAGTAGAGGGGAAAGGACGCCTCCTTGCGGAACACCAGCAGATATATCGCACCAGTCAGAGCAGGACTTGTTCCACCGCACACACTGCGAGCGTCCGGAAAGATAAGATTTGAACCAAGAGGTTACTTGATGAGAAGCATTTAGGGAGAAAAGGATAGATAGAAGCATATCATAGTCAACAGAATTAAAAGCACTACTGAAATCCAATAACACTAAGACAGTAAGACACTTATTGTCCATGCCCCAACGAATGTCGTCAGAGACTTTTGTAAGGGCGCTTACGGTGCTGTGGCCATGTCGAAACCCAGATTGGAATGGACTCAGCAGGCTATTTTTAGAAAGAAAGAGAGAAAGTTGCCTATGAACAATGTTTTCGAGGACTTTGGAAAGAACAGGTAAAATGGAGATTGGACGAAATTGGGAGACAACGGTAGGATTAGAAATTTTAGGCAAAGGAAGGACAAAAGCTTTTCTCCAGGCAGAAGGAAAAGAGCTGGTTGTTAAAGAGTGATTTATGATGTGGGTGATGAAAGGAGCAAGCTCAGAGGATAAAAGTTGTAACATTTGAATGTGAATGTCGTCTGAACCTACAGCTTTGGTGGAGATGGATTTTAGGAATAAAATTACTTCTTTCTCAGTAACCTCTCTGAAGACAAGAGGAGGGCACTCGGGCCTGGGCAAGCGAGAGATTTTGTCTAAGGTGGAAAGTTTGATGTTCTTATCGAGAGAAAGAGGAGGTTTGGAGAAATGAGTGTTAATAGTATTCAAATCAAATGATATGGCGGAATCGCTAGACAGTTTACCCAGCCCAAGAGATTTTAAAAATTTCCACATTTGAGAGGAATTGCAACATTTTATAGAATCGTGGCGTCTCTTGGCATCTCTGCACAACTAAGTACAACGATTACGGAGTTTCTTGTAGGTTGCTAAATTCTCCTCGGTGGTAGGAGAAAATTTGAAGGTCCGTTTAGCTTTGTCCCGGTTAGACATTGCCTTCTTAATAGATCTTGTCAACCAGGGAGCAGGTGGGTGTTTGACCTTAACAAGTTTAAGGGGTGCATGAGCGTCATAGAGTGTAGTTAAAATATTATTGAAAGCGGCTACTTTGTCATTTATTTCCACAGGATTGATGATCGGAGACCAATCAATGTTGCATGAGTCGGCTCTTAAACGCTCCAGATCAATATCCTTTAAACTGCGAAGTAGAAGTGTTTTAGGTTTTTGTCGAGGGCAACGAATCTTATATGAGAGGAACAGAAGATCATGATAGGAGAAAGGGACAGTGAGTTGTCCGTGAGTAGCCACGCGGTCAATATCTGAGACAATAATGAGGTCAAGAAGAGAAGGAGTGGAGTGGGGGGCATGGTGGGTAGCGGAAAGAGGAAGGATGTGCATGTTTACAGAAGAGACCAAGGAGATAAGCTTTTGGGTACGCATATCCTTCTTTAAAAGGCATGTATTGAAATCCCCGAGGATAATGGTGTGGTCATAAAGAGGAGTTAAGGATTCTAATTTAGACTCAAAAGAGGAGAAGTAATCAACGTTAAGAGACGGTAGATAATATACACCAAGTAAAATTTTAGAGTGATTAACGGTGATTTCGAGAAACAGGTGTTCAGCAAAATTATTATATTCACCCAGCGATTGATCAATGACATTACAGGGAATATCAGCTCGGAGGTAGATGGCTACTCCACCACAGGCTTTGCCGATCCGATCGTTTCTGATTAACCTAAAACCAGGTAGAGGGTATTGTGTAGAGGGTAGGCCAGGCTTGAGAAAGGATTCGGAAATAAGTATAGCGTCAATAAAATTGCAATTAAAAGAAGATAGAATATCGGAATAATGGGCAGGGATACTTTGAGCATTAATGTGAACATGGTTGAAGTTTTTGTAATGCCTATAGAACTTATTTTCCAGATTATCTCGCAAAAGAGTTGAGTCATCGTCGAACGCACTAGCATAATCATTATCAGAAGCACATGAGAAAGAGCACAAAAAAAAACTATCATCGAATTCAATAGTATCCATAAAAAATAATAATATAAAAGTAATAATATAAAAATACTAAATATATACCTAATAAAAGTGGCTTCATTTCAGCCGTAAAACGTTCACTACTGAACACAGGCCTCCATGGATCTCCATGATGGGTATTTGCCATACTCACCACGCTTGGCAGGCGGGTTGGCGAGCGCAGTACGGGATGTTGATACACGGAAAGACGCTGCTGCCCATCTTCCGGAGGTTACCCTTAGCAGGCTCTTACTGCATCCACGGGCATGAGAGGAGGGGTAACATTCTACTACCGGCACCCCACGGCAAAAGTGGCTTAGGTGCAAATTACAATACAAATACAATACAAATGTTTTATTTCGATAACTTGTGTTTACAATATCTTAACTAGTAGTTGAAACCTCCTTTTAAGTAAATAATACCTGTATTAGGAGGTTTCGCTCTTCCGTAATATAAAAAAATTAGACGTAACTTAAGAAAAACATTTGAGGTTTACAAAATCAAATACATATTCTAAAAAGCACTTAACTTCAAATCCATTACTAACATTTTATATACTTATTTTATCTTATATAGGTAATAGTGTACACTGAATAAGTGAGTGTGAGTGGGTGCGTGTATGTGCGTGTGTGAGTGGGTGTGTGTGTGTGTGCGTGTGTGAGTGGGTGTGTGTGCGCGTGTGTGTGAGTGTGATACATGTGTTTATGTATGTACGTGAGTGTGATGGTGTGTGTATGAGAGCGCGTAAGGAGGTGCATGAGTATATGTGTGTGAATGTATGTGCGTGAGTATGTGCATGGGTATAGTGTTGGTGTTTGGGCGTAAAGAGAATGTTGGTACAGTACAGGCGCTTCTATGTTACGGTGGTGGTAGGTAGGTGTGCGATTAGCGTTTCGACTCGATTTATATTATAATACTAATTACTTAACAATTTCTAAAAGTGTCTCTGTCTCGTCGTAATTTAATGATATTAGCCATTCAGAAACAATTCTTTTACATTTGTGATTGTTCATTGGGTATATATTCATAATTTTATTTATTTTATTGTATAGGTGGGTAGACTGTCTGATGTATTTTCGTGTTGCGAAAGTTGTTTTGACATGTGATTTATTAGTTACATTAGATAATCTTTTTTTAAGTTTTGTAGGGTCATATTCCAGGGTTTTATGAAGTTTTAATACCGAATTGGGTACATAAAGTTTTCTTACGGATAGTATTTCAGAGTATGAGTATAGGATATCTGTGGGGTATAGGTATGGTTTAAAATACATTACTTTCAGCAGGGACCTTTGAGCTCTTTAAAGATCTAAGAACTTAGTTTTTGTTGCACCTCCCCAAATTGGTATACAGTATGTTATGATAGACTGCGCTAACGCAACATATATCTGCTTAAGAAGTTTTTGTGATGCTACATGTCTTAAGCTCTTAAAAATCCATATTAGTTTTCTAGTCCTACTCATGAGCAATTCTAAATGTGCGTGCCAAGATAGTCGCTGGTCTATTATAACTCCCAGATACCTAGTTGTCTCTACTTTGGCTATATTTGGACAGGTACATGAAAGTTGATGGTTGAGATTACAGTCGTGTATCCTAATATTGAAATCGGATTCTGGTTGAGTACGATTGTACATAGTAAAGCAGATAAAGTTTGTTTTAGCAACATTAAGTGTAAGTAGATTCTGTTTTAGCCATTTAGCAATCTTTACGAGACCTTTTTCTAATTAATATATTATAAATATTAAATTTACAGTTACAGTTAACAATATAGTTTGCCTGATACCAGACACTGACCTCCCAAGCACTCGCTAGTTTGCCGGGAGAGCAACGAAACACTAACACAGTTTGAACCAGTAATTAAATACGTAGACACAATTTGCCTCTTCAGTATATACAAAAAAAAAATAATAACAACCAACTTATTACTAAATTAAACAAAACAGAGAGAAAGAAAAAACAGAAAAAAAATATTGTGGGCCAGGTTTTGCGGATGTGCAAAAAGCTGTGTATCCGGGAAACAGATTTACGTTTCTGAAAGAATTCACACAAAATAGCCACGAACATCTGTCATTGTCAAAAGTACAAAAGTAAACAGATTCAGAATTTTTCTACCCTGTTCATTAAAAGATAGAAGTTTTATACCTCCAAATTAAAGAGTATGTTTGATCGTTGATTATGGTATAACGAGCCGCAAACACATACTGCAGAAGAGCCGGGCTCCCGTAACCACAGATAAACTTCACTTCACATTGCGCCTAGACCTGGCCTCAGGCTTACCGGCGGCGTTTGTTGACGAAGAAGCGGAGGCCTTGTTTTTATCTTGGGACGCGGGAGCAGACTCAGCAATGCCGTGAAAAAGCAGTACCTTCCTGCGTGTAGCAGTCTCCTGGCGGTCCAGTCCTTGGACAAGAAGCTCCAGTTGTGCTCTGATCATTGCCATTGACTTCCAGACTAATGACTTGAAGTCAAGGAACTCACGAGAAAGGGATTCCAGGTCCTTATGAGGAGCTTGTTTAGGGCTGGAAAGCTTCTTAAGGTCCTTTTCCATTTGAAGCATTCTGGATTCGAAAGTGCCTGCCATTTCCTCCATGTTGGATGCCAGCTTTGCAAAGAGGTCCATTGTTATTGCAATTGTGGTGTTGCAGGTGAGTGGAGAGGAGCAGTTATTAAACTAGTGAGTGTAAGAGGTACTGGGCTTTAATATTTCGTCAACCAGTGCATGAAAATAAACTCTAAAACATATAGACACAAATATAAATAAAATAGGGAGCTAACTACTAAAAGATGTTTACACTACGCCTACCCGCGTTTTATCCTAGTTCATGTCATTTGGTTAAACTTTTTTGGGGTAGAAATTGCAGTTATTCTGGATTTCAGACTTTTACCTATATTTGTTTAACTAAAGCTACACTCATACAAAATTTCAGCACTGTGGGGTCACTGGTGTACCCTGTGAATTTAATCAAAATTCAGTTTATATTATGGCTAAAACTACAAAGTTTAAACTAAAAATAAAAACGGGATCGAAATGTACTCACACAGACCTTTTATTAAACGTGCCATTTGACCGGATAGTCCCATTTTGTTTTTTTTTTACCTCTCTTGAGCCCCAATATCTCAACAACCCCCTAACATTTTTAGCTCATTGAATCACACCAAAATTGTGTCATCATTACCTACCTATATACCAAATTTCACGATGATCGGATAAACGCTTTGAAAGTTATCCTCGGACAAACATACATACATACATACAACGCCGATTTGCCCAAGTTGATTTGGAGAACTCGCTTCGCTCGATCAATAATTTGTTTTTTACTTCACTATCATGTGTTTTTATTCCGATTTATTTACTTATTACAGATCTGCTCATGAAACCTATGGAGATGATGCTGTAGGATTTGTCCAAGTCCAGAGGTCGGGACATGTTTGTACAGTAAAAGCAAAAATAACGCCTGAACATAGAGTAAAAAGTAAGGCCTATTGCTGCACATTTACATGTGATGAAGAAGAGGAGACGGTTTTGAACGTGGAATGTTTAGATTCTGCTGTTTTTTTATCATCTCTTTTTACAACAGAGTACCATTTTTTACGAAGTTTTGGGTATTTTGGCACCTTAAAAAATAGTTTTTCTGGTGTTTTAATAGAAGTGTTTGTACATTTCGGCACTATACAATAATTATACATAGTTAAAAAGGTGAATTAGACACAAATCCAGACCCTTAGTTTCTTTTAAAGTCACAACTAACCAAACAACACACTCCGCGCTCTAACGCTGCCAACGGCTAACTGGCGGCGATGGTCCCAGTGACGTCACAGCTACCGCGGCGGCCGTTTAGTGAACTTCGCTAATAATTTGGTCATAACTTCGTAAATTTTTGTCGTAGAACCAAAATTTTTGCACTATATGTTAAGGATTTTTTAGCTCTGTAAATCTGCATTCTCAACTAAAAACGTTACGGATCCTCATTCCCGCCGCCGAACAAATGTTTGCATGATCTACAGATATTTGTTCCGGGTCTGGATGTTTCTCTATATATTATAAGAATGTATTTAAAAAAACAATGTATTTAAGTATTATTTTAGTTATCTGGTTCCCATAGTACAAGCTATGCTTAGTTTGGGGCTAGATAGCGCTATGTGAAATGTCCAGCAATATTTATTTATTATATAGCGTCATCTACACTAGTGGTTCTGTCAGAATAGTAGACCTCGCGTCCCAAGTCCAAAAAGTAATTTGCGGAACAAAATTAACGAAGAAATTCCAATTTTAAATCAATTTTCAGTTGCTTGAATTTTCCAATAAGCTTACATTATGTAGACTTTTGAGCAAAATATTGGTATAAGTTTAAACGATTACTCGCGTTTCTTTGCTCCTAGGAGGTCAACATGTTCATCTCGTGAAGGCGGAGAGGACTGCGTAATCTGATTGGTATAGGTAGGTAGAAATTTACCAAAAAAAAATTCTAAATTTGAAATCCGTCCATATATAACGTTACAACAAACTTCCTCCCCTTTCCCCCCTCTACTCCCCCTCCCCCTTTATAATTTTTTTCGCAATATCTTGTGTAGAATGAAGTACTTAGTGTGCCTCCCAAAATTGTATTGAAATCCGTCGATAAATAGCGCAACAGCAAACTTCCCCCTTTTCCCCCCATTTCCCACCCAATCAAAAATTACGATAGGCTAAAAAATTTTAATTAATCAAGGAACTTGTGTGCTAAATTCGTCAAAATTAGTTGAAAAATGCAACCTGTAGGCAAGAACAGACAGCCGGGTAAAAGCATTGAATGGGCAATCTCGAAACGAGACTCTCGTCCGCTCGTTGAAAATTGATAAAAGCCAATTGTGTAATGCCTCTTTTTCAATTGATTTCGAAAAAAGATAGATAATACTCATTTTAAATGTCTTAATAAAATTACAATGACCAAGATATACTAAAAGTTATAGGTAAGTAGAATGAACGGTCTTATCGCTAAAAGGGATCTCTTCCTGGCAGGGATGGACAAGGCAACACAAAATCAATTGATGGCGGTGTACCATTATGAAAGATCCTTGATTAGGTGTAATAAACCTCTTACGCCCGAGTATAGCACATAACTTTTACATAACAGTTTGTTATTAAAAAGAAAATTTGCGTTCCTGGTGTCCACTGTTTTTTTTCATAACCGGACTGTGCCCTATATAATTTTTAAATAGAAATAGGAATTTGTCAAATAGGTTGTATTTCACTTTGGCTTATTATGAATGCAATGAACTTCATTCTAGTGTCAAATTTATTGCATTTACGGAGTCGTTTTTTATGTTATTTGTGGGGAAACAGGCTTACGGCTCACTTGATGGTAAGCGGTCACCGTCGCCTATTAACACCGGCAACACCCGGGGTATTGTCGATGCGTTCCCTACACTGTAGAAACCTCTTAATATTTCTCTTGAAGCGTGCCATGTCGTAGCCTAATGGGAAAACCTCAGATGGTAGCTCATTCCACATCTTGCAAGTATGGGGTAGAAAAGATCCCGTGAAGCGTGTGGTGCGCGATACCTAATTGTCGATGATATGTGGATGAGCTTTATTACGTTGTCGAGAAGTGCGGTGGTAAAATTTCGACGACGGGATGAAATCAAATAGCTCCTCAGAACATTCCCCATTATACAGGCGGTGGAATACACTGAGCGATCCGATGTCACGGCGTTGACTCAGCGGTTCCAGCCTGTCGGCGAGTTTGGGATCACCGACGATTCTAATGGCTCTTCTCTGAAGGGAGTCATAACGAAGCAATTGGTACTTTGGAGCTCCGTGCCAAAGATGTGAACAGTATTCTACGTGCAGCCGAACTTGCGCTTTGTACAGCAATAGCCGTTGTTGTACCGTAAAATACTGTTTGGCATGGTTAAGGACTCCAAGTTTTTTGGAGGTGAGCACAGCTTTTGCTTCTAAGTGACTCCCATACTGGACCTTATTAGAAATTTCGACTCCCAGAATCCCTATACTCGCCGAGACGGGGAGAGGAATGCCCTGGAACCGTGGAGATATTGTGAAAGGGGCCTTCTTTGTGGCGAACGCACAGACTTGCGTCTTGGTTGGGTTAAAGGTGACCAGATTAAGGTTACTCTAATCTGACACGCGCTCCAAAGAGCCTTCAACCTCAGACACAAGCCTTTGTCCAATTATCCAATTATCAATGATTAACCCATGGTATGAGAAAAATATGAAACGTCGCACTATGATAATGCTTACTTTGCACTATATGTACACCCTGTACTATTTAGTGCACATATAAAAGTATGGTTTCCATAATATCAGTGATATTTCATAAACCCATATTCCTGAGGAATGCTTCCATAAAAAGCGATCACGATCAGAATAACCGACATCACTCGTAATAAAATGACTGTAAATGGGAAAATAATTGATTCTAATCGACGCGTTCATCTCGATGTGCGCTTGCGCATTGCAAATTATTGTTGTGACAAAAAATGGGAACACTGGGCAATTCATCTTTATGGACTGAGGCTGATTCATTGCGGTATGTTGGTACATTACTTGGAGAATGATCAAAAGTTTTTGAAGTGAAAACTTCTTAAGGCGTGTTAGGCGTTTTTTTGAGATGGGAGAAAACCATTGAACTTGCGACACCGTTACTGACACCTCTGTATATAAGTATCTGTAGTGTAGCTTTTATTGCAGTGAAAACTTATGTAGGCGCGTTGGTCATTTTTTGAGATGGGAATAAAGCACTGAACTCGCGACACTGTTACCGTTACCGATATAAGTATCTATAGTGTAGTCTGCTATTAAATTTTTCATACCCAAACACACACATAATTGTTCAAATTTTCACTTCTGTCGGCACTCCCAGATTGCCACTTTTTTATCTGTATTTATCTGTGTTTGACCGCAATGTCGCCTCATGGTGAAGCGATGAAGCAGTCTAAGATAAAGCACGAAGATCTAGAAGAAACCTATTTACTCGTACCCCTTAAAGTGGTGATAAGTCGAAAATTTTAACTGATAAAATTATTTTAAAGTCATAGTCAAATGTAAAATTAATCATTGTCATATACAATTAGATTGGTTCATACCTAAACTCCGTATTTCTATTAAAAAGTAGAGGTACGCTTATTTTAATTTGTTGGATTGTATGTAACCTACACACTAACTAAACGACTGGTCTACCTTCTTAAGACTAAAGACTTCTCTCATATTTTTCGGCGTTTGTGACAGTCATTTTCGAGTCAAAGAAACTATTCAGTACTGTAATATCAGTTTCTTAGAACAAATTGTAGGTATAATAATTTGAAAGAAAATATTTGACACTAACACACTATTTATCATGACTCTGCTTAATTTGGGGCTAGATAGCGCTGTGTGAAATGTCCAGCAATAGTAACGATTTCTCATCAAGATTATATATAGTTCATGGAAATTTAACTATAACCCACATTATCATACGTACCTACCACAAATTATATAAATACCCACTCTGTTAAATATTATTCCTGTTAAAATAAATTAGATCTTTCAAAAATCAATTCAAAATATATTATTTACTTATGCTTTGATTAAATTATTATGCACTAGAATGCTTACGAGATTGAGATGGTCGACGGGTGATGAGCCGGTGTTAATTCATACAACTTTATAATGTATTTTGTATCGTATTAGGTGCTGATAAGCATAGCAGGTGTCACAAGCGGTTGGAGTACCTACAGTGTTGTCTTGGTTGTGTGAGTTAGTACCGTCTTGCGTAATGTGTAAAATGTATATGTATAATATCGAAGAATGTGAGTACATATACCCAGACAAACCTTGCACGGTTTTTAGGGTATAATATTATGGCTAAATGTAATTAAATTGTAGCAAATAAATAAAAAAAAATAAGTTATTTTAATATATTTTAACTGTTTTTATTTTGACTGCCTGAACAATAATATTATCCTAAAAGTGAGTGATATCAACCAATGCTTAATCACGGGTCATAGACGGCTAAGGAAAGCTGGCCACACCCACTCACGAACTCATAATCTTATCTATTCTTAACAATAATCATTTATTGCCTACAGAACGTAGTCCTCACAGAAGACATTATTCATAGAAACGTTTAATTTAAATGACCCATTTATCAAATGTTATGATCAAATTAAAATAGTGATTATTTCATAAAATAAGTTTTATTGTTGAAAAATTACTTTTTCATAACAAGCTTTTAAAAAATTCATAATCAGAACAGCAAGCAAGCAGATTCAAATAAGCCCAAACGCACGCACGGCACGCCGTGGAAGCAAACCTATCAAAAATTTATTTTGTAAGCATAAAGTATAGTGTTTTTGGCCGCTTCCATATTGGGCTTTATAGCAATATCCTTCTCCTAGATAGATTGCAAACCAATGCTATTGGCGCCTATCTTGCCAAATTACACAAGTCAAAGTATGAAGTCAACCAAGGAATACTTTTGTTAAAATTCAGCTGATATCTGACGACTTCAGAAAACAAGAAAAAATCCTACGCCATCTTGGAGGTCCCGCCATATTGGTATTATTATATTATAAATAACTGCATTACCACTGACTGACTCACTGACATCATTGTTCTTCCAGATGCCCCCTCGTAGGGTGGAAACATTTGAAAGGATCGTATAGAGGGAGGTCTGGTGAGTTGGGATAAAATCCTTAAGTCCCTAACATCCTAAAATCTTTTTTCCCCCCAACGACCTCCTCAGTCACCGTCAATATGGGTTTCGCCAGAAACGGTCTACTGGGGACCTTCTAGTGTATGCCACACACACCTGGAGTGAAGCCATCGAGAGGTATGGTAAAGCACTGGCTGTTTCACTAAATATCTCGAAAGCTTTTGACAGGGTTTGGCACGCTAGCCTTATTGGCAAGCTTCCTTCATACGGACTTCCAGCTCAGCTCTGCTCTTGGCTTGCAGACTTTCTGAGGGAACGATCCATTCGGGTAGTCATTGATGGCCGCTCGTCTGATCAATTGGCTATAAACGCCGGGGTACCTCAGGGGTCAGTTTTCTCTGCTTCACTGTTTCTGTTTCATATCAAGTACGCAGACGATAGTACACTTGTGGAGAGGTACACTTCTAATGCTCGAGCCAGCAGGGCTGAAATTCAGAGGCAGAGAGATGAGATGCTGCAGCGTTTGAATTTGACAATCAAGGCCGTCTCTGACTGGGGCGATGCCAATCTCGTTAAATTCAATGCTTCAAAAACGCAAGCATGTCTCTTCTCGGCAAAAAAGAGTCAGTTTCTCCAAGTTCCCATTTTCCGAGATGTACCGGTAATCGTAAAAGGTCACCTCAAGCTTCTAGGGGTTTCGCTCACGCCTACTCTCAACTTTAGCTCACACATCGAGTCTAAAGCTAAAACAGCTGTCATGAGGCCTGGATCCTCTAGACTTAGACCTCCTGGACCTGGACCTGGACCCCCTGGACCTGGATCTCCTGGATCCCTCCTGGACCATAACTCCCTGGACCTGGATTCCCTTGACCTGGACCCCCTGAACCTGAACCTGGATTTTGTACCTAGACTCTCTGGACCTGGATCTCCTGAACCTAGACTCCCTGGACCTGGACCCCTTGGACCTGGACCCTTAGACCTTGACCTGGATCCCTTGGACCTGGCCCCTTGGACGTGGACCCCCTGGACCTGGACCCCCTGGATCCCTAGTGGACCTGGACCCCTTGGATTTCCCCTGGACCCCTTGGACCTGGACATGAATCCCCTGGACCTGGACCCCCTGATCCTGGACTATCTGGACCAGGACCCCCTGGATCCCCTCTGGATCTAAGACCCACTGGACCTGGAACCCGTAGACCCAGACTCCGTGGACTTAGACACCCTGGACCAGCACCTGGACTACTGGACCTGGATGCCCTGGAACTGGACTTCCTGGACCTGGACCTCCTGGACCGGGACCCAGTGAACCTGGACTACCACCTGGATCCCCCTGGACCTAGACCCCTGGACTTGGACACCCTTGACTTGGACTCCCTGGACCTGGCCCTGGACTCCCAGGGGGTCTAGGTCCAGGGTGTCCAGGTCCAGAAGATCCAGATCCAGGGAGTTCAAGTCCAGGGGGTCCAGGTTCAGAGGTGCAGTTCCAGGGAGTCAAAGGTTCAGGGGGTTAGGGGGTTTAGGTCCAGGTCTAGGGAGTCCAGGTCCTGGGGGTCTAGGTCTAGGGAGTCCAGATCCAGGGGCGATCTAGGGTGTTTAGGTCCAGGGAGTCTAGTTCCAGGGGTCCAGGTCCAGGGTAATCCAGGTTTAGGGGTCCAGGTCCAGGGGATCCAGGTTCAGGGGGTCAGGTCCAGAGAGTCCAGTTTCAGGGGGTCCAGGTCCAGGGAGTATAGGTCTAAGGGGTCCAGGTCTAGGGGGTCCAGGTTCACGATTACCACTAACTTAATGACTCATTAACATCATTGTTCTCCCAGCTGCCCCCTCGTAGGGTGGAAGTGTTTGGTAGGATCGTATAGAGGGAGTTTTGATGAGTTGAGGATAAATCTTTAAGTCTCCCTCCCCCCCCCCCCCCCCCCCCCCTATTTGCTTCCATCCACCTCGTATCTCGGAAAGTAGAAGTGTAGTACGAGTAGTACGTTGTACGTAACACTTCAACATACTTTTTATATTCGAATCCGTGAAAAAAAAAATAGTCTTTCTTACAAAAAAAAAATGTCCCATACAATTTTTTTCTGTATGAATACCGTATACCGTATATTTAGTTTACCGGGGCATGAGATAACTTAGTAAATATTTAAGTTTATGCGACATCCATCATGATTTTTGTTTTTTTAAAATACAGCTTCCATCCTGATCGTTATGCTGCGATCATATTTATTTACTTATCTCTTAATTTTTTTTACTATTTCTATTATAATCGTTATTCAACATCCATATATTTTATTGTTTTACATTAGTCGTCCAACAACCATTTTTTTATATTTGTTTTACATTATAATAGTCCATCAACTTTTTTTTTACAAAATTATAGTTTTTTATACAAAACTTAATTCGCTTCTTTTTCTTCTACTTGAATCATCTTTCACTTCGTCATCCTCTTTGAATGTTCCTTCCACCTCGATATCCTCTACTTTTGTTTCTTTCACTTTAATATCCAGTTTAATTGCTTCTTTTACTTTCATATCATCTTTAATTGCTTCTTTTACTTTAATATCCTCACTACAAATTTACGGTTTTTCATATATTTAATTTCTAATTAAATAGCTCGTATCTTCTAAACGGGAAGAGATAGCCATAGTAAATTTTTAAAATTATAATAGACAAAAATTTAGATGGAACCGTTTTCTTATTGTCATCATTGCCCTTGACATCATTTTTGATATATCGTCTTTGATTGCTTCTTTCAGTTCGATATCACCTCAACAAAATTATGTTTTTTTCCTCTAATACTTTAATCGCTTGTATCTTCTAAACGAAAACAGATAGGAAAACTTTTACAAAATGGTAGGACACATTTTTGGTGGAATCGTTTGTTTATTGTCATCACCCTTGACATACATTTTGAATGCTTCTCTCTCTTCGTCATCCTCATAAAATGCTTTTATCACTTTAATATCCTATTTGATTGCTTTTTCTATTTTGAAATCCTCTTTGAATGTTTTTTTACATTTTGATATCTTCTTTGATTGCTTCTTTCACTTTGATATTTTCCTTGATTGCATCTCCTACTTCGATATTCTTTTTGTTTGCTTTTTCCATTTTTATATCCTCTTTGATAGCTTCTCTCACTTTGATAACCTCTTTGATTGCTTTGTCAGCTTCGATATTCTCTTTGATTGCATTTTTCTCCGATATGCTCTTTGGTTGCTTCTTTCACATCGATATCCTCTTTGATTGCTTGAAAGAAAAACACGCGACCTCTAGTTATAGTATATATCTTGGATAGTCCACCATATTTTGGATTTAATGTGACGTTGTATTAATTTTTGTGTTTTCCTCAGCAAGCCCTTTCATTTGATACCCATACTGTGGTAGTACAGAACGAATAACTAGCCCGCCATCTTGGATGATCCACCATATTGGAATTAGAATGACGTCATAAAGCTAAGCATGAATTGTCTTCTAAGATAAGCGTACCAAACCAACATACCAAATTTCAGCGCAATCGGTTAAAGATAACTGATTTATAATTCAGTTGCAAGATTCCACCCGGACAAACATACATAAATTGCAAGTTAAATAAAAGCTTTTAAAAATATTGAATTAATTTATATATTCCATGCAACAACGGCTAAGAAAACCAACAAACAATGAACAAAACAATGGAAACCGGAAACGCAAATTTTCATTTAAGCAACAAGTTAGTGTTCATAATTTCCATGCACGTGTGATGAAAAGTTATGCGTCTTACTAATAATTACCACCATACCTATTTCTGCCACCAAGCAGCATTGCTGTGTTCCAGTATGAAGGTTATGGTTTCCGGTGCAATTACAAGAGGCTTTACACCGGTATGCCTCAAGTTTATGGACGCAGGGCAGTGCATCGTTGGGCACTTTTCTTAGGTGTGTGACTTACGGAGCAATACTGTCTTCTAGGCGATGGTTACCACTTATCATCAAGTGGGCCTACGCTTGTTATATCACAAATCCATTTAAACAAAAAATTGCTAGATATAAAAACATTTGTAAAAAACTGACTCATCTGTTTTACTCTATGCCTAGTTGTTGAGAGCGCAAACAGTAATTAATTATTTACACTTTCTATACTCCACAATAAGACGGTGCAAATCCGAACGTTGACCTACCTGCCTACTTTTCGTTGAAGGACACGTTGTGTGTTACTTGTGATATATATTTGAACACCTACGTGTAATAAGTGTTACAACGAAAGTTTTAGATAATTACAGGTGTTTGTTTACCAACTGTGCAAATTAGCAAAATGGACTTTAAATTAATTTTTTGTTAGTTGAATTTGAAACATATTCTAGGTTTTAATTACTTTGTGGGGACGAAATAAATAACAAATTCAAAAAATGGACATCAGGATAGGATTTTCTTATAATGAAACTAAGAGTACCGTGATACCTCACTCAAAACGTTGTCTGGAAGAGATTGCTTAATGGCGGGTTCCTATATCCGTCGGTAACCGACTACGACTCGTATCTCCATGAAAAAGTGTCAAACTACATAGTGTCAAACTTTTGACACGTTTTCATGGAGAAACGTGTCGTAGCTAGAGATGGGTAACCACCCGGGTTAAAATACATGAGTGGGTTAAAACCCAATTATCACCCAAGTCATTCCACCCACTGGGTTGTTTGAGCGGGTGAAAATGAAATAAGTAGTAATTATTAACAATGACGTCTAATAAAGTACCTGGTACCTCTAAACTTCTTTAGCTCCATCTATATGTATGTATATTTATATACAGAGTGTTTTTTTTAAACTGGGACAGTACGGCAGCACCCATAACCAGAGGAGATACAGATGCAGTTCCTTTTAAAACATCAGCTCGTTTTCGAAGAAAAACATTTTGGCATTAAAATTTTTTTGGCCAAGCGTGAGTAGCGCCTTAAAATGAATCAAGTTGGTAATATTTTTTTGACGCCGATCGATGCGGTTCTATGTAAGGTTCATTTTATTGTATTGGATGAAAAAAATCGGAGCCGTGAAAGTTAGTCAAATTTGATAAAATGTATTCTCATACAACAGGACAAAGCAAAATTCCTCCAACAAACATTTTATTAGATTCTAATTGCACAACAAAGAAGTATTAATACTGTAGCGATTAAGAAGTTTAGGAACTCCATGCTCTCATGAGCAATTCAAAAACATTTCGTATTTCAGAACAATTTTGAATTTCGAACATGGTTCTTGCATCTGTCGGACTTTTTTATCAGTCATTACATCATCTTATTTGTCCTATCATCGCATTGTCAAATACGCAAAAAGTAGACTTAATTGAAGCATACTTCCTCAATCGCAATCTGGGTAGCGTTCCTTATACCACTTCAACGCATTAGTTGGGCTTCGTCGGTTGAGGAAGTATGTTTCAATTAAGTCTATTTATTGCGTATTTGACAATGTCATGATAGGACAACTAAGATGATGCAATGACTGATATAAAAGTCCAACAGGTGCAAGAACTATGTTCGAAATTCAAAATTGTTCTGAAATACGAAATGTTTTTGAAATGCTCATGAGAGCATGGAGTTCCTAAACTTCTTAATCACTACAGTATTAATACTTCTTTATTGTGCAATTAGAATCAAATAAAATGTTTGTTGGAGGAATTTTGCTTTGTCCTGTTGTATGAGGATACTTTTTATCAAATTTAACTATTTTCCGCTCTTCAGATTTTTCTCATCCGATACAATAAAATGATCCTTACAAAAAAATGCATAGATCGGCATCAAAAAAATTACGAACTTCGTTTTAAGGCGCTACTCACACTTGATCAAAAAAATTTTAATGCCAAAATGTTTTTCTTTGAAAACGAGCTGATGTTTTTAAAGAAATTGCACCTGTATCTCCTCTAGTTATGGGTGCTGCCGTACTGTTATAGTTAAAAAAAACACTCTGTATATATATATATATATATATATATATATATATATATATATATAATATATGCATAAAATAATGTTTTAAGGAAATGTTAACTTTATTTCGAGGCGCATACAGTAAGTACATAAGTTACCTTCTGCTGCTGCCTGCCATCTGTTGTGGAATAGCTGAACTTTTTCGTAAATCGAAGCTGGTATGTTCAAAATAGAAACGTCGTTAATACATTTTTTATCTATAGCAAAATTAACTCCATTATACAAGCATGAAGGAGTGTTTTTTTGCAGTTTGTATAACTTAAGCTAATTTGGGATAGGAGATATGCGTTCTGGAATATTCTCCGCTACTCAGTTAGTGATGTAGTCTAATGCGATAGCAGTTTTATTGATCTCTGCCATTTAAATAAAAATTTTCACAAAAATTAATAAACGTTCATCAAATGGTTTTACCCCTTACCAAAATGAAGGGTTGTTAAAATTATAACTTGTACTAGTAATTTATGATTCTATGTGTGTGTCATCAGATAACCTCAAAAAGTAACAACTTTTGTATGGTGTTATTTGTCAGATAGCTATGTGGAACTTTATCAGAAACCTGTGAAATGGGCCCTTAGTGTTAAAATCGACGAATAAAACTTACGTCTTTTAGTTTTCAACTGGTAATAACGACATATATTTATTCATGCGCATTATTATTTACATCATGATCTTCGCAAAAAATAGTTCCATTTCTGTAGGTAAATAATAATGATTTTAGTAAGTTTTAGTCAAATATTGAACTAGATTATACTTAGATTATAGATGACAGCACCCTTTTGTATCCTATAACATTTTAATTAAACCCAAAATCGGGTCCAATCGATAATGACAATATTTTGTGCCACCGCGCTGGCTGAGTTGTGGTAAAAATAATGTTTTAAGGAAATGTCATGTCTATTCTGTTTCCCTATTTTTTTATTTGTCAATGGCAAATGCACAAAACCGTGCGACGCCAAGAAAGAAAAATAAAAAGGAAATGTCAACCTTATTTTGAGGAGCATACAGTAAGTACATAAGTTGTTTTCTGCTGCTGCCTGCCATCTGTTGTGGAATTGCTGAACTTTTTCGTAAATCGAAGATGGTAGATTCAAAATACGAAACGTCGTAAATACTTTTTTATCGATAGCAATTCGCCAAGTCAAGCGTGCGTAAAGAAGTTCAACTAAGTAATAAATCGATCTAAATTTAATTCCGACTTTTATTAATTTTCCAGCTTGAAGTGTCTATTAGATCGCTACTATTAATTTAATATTTTAATTACGTTCCTAGTAGGTACCTACTAAAGTGGGCACCTACCTTATTTTAACTTTGGCATTAAAATAGCCAAATACCCATTATCCGCCAGCAAAATGGGTGAAAATGGGTTAAAATCGAGTTAAAACCCAAATCACCCGGTTATAACTCAAATGGGTAGAATGGGTTTTTACCCATTACCCATACTCGTAGCTGATTACCGACGGATATAGGAACCCGCCATTAAGCGATAAGATCGCCTATTCTACTTAATCAATTTGTAAGAAATTTATGATCTGTAATTTATTTTGGTGCACATTAAAGAGTTGTATAATATAATCTAAAACTGGAAAAAAATATTTGCAGTTCACGTAAATATTTTTCTACCCATCCGTATCACATAGACTATGAAACGAAGCGAAGGAATGAGTCAGTTCCATTGATGGTGGCATTTTTTTTGGCATGATTCCATCAAAGGTTCTATGGCAAAAACAAGTCATCCAGAGTGGTAGTGGCAGATGGCAATACCTCGTTAGATTTTGTTTTTTTTTGTAGTTAATAGTATTTTATTTTATTTTTAGAATTTTAGGAAAACTTACAGCTAGGTTACAGAAGAGGTATTTGAGTAGAAAATAAACAACAATAAATGGTACTTATTCTAAGAAGGCCAATTAAAAGTTTCCGCAGATAAAGTAAGAGATTAGTAGGTATTATATAAACAGGTAAGGTAGACGACACATAAAATGAGTATTTATATATAGTATTTTATTCAGTGAGTCTATAAATTTACACACAATAAACAGTCTGTTTTTTAAATGTATAAACATCTTTATAGTGTTTTTTTTCTTTTTATATACAAACCGAAGAACAATAAATAATTTTATTTATTTAAATAAATATTGCTGGACATTTCACACAGCGCTATCTAGCCCCAAATTAAGCAGAACTTGTACTATGGGAACCAGATAACTGATAGAATACTTATATACTATTTTTTTTTGTAAATACATACTTATAATATATAGAAATACACCCAGACCCAGAGCAAATATCTGCAGAGCATGCAAACATTTGTTCCGTGGCGGGAATCGAACCCGCTACCTCCTGAGTCTGAGCCGGCTATTTGCCCACTGCATCACGGAGGTCGTAACAATACATTGCACTACGTTATTTTTAAAACTCTATTCAGCGTTCAGAAAAGGTCAAACTATATTACTGTATTCTTCAGCATTCGTCATACCGTGTTTATGAGTTTCAGCCCCTAGTAGCATTATCAATTTATCATCCAAGAAAAGTTTCTTTATACGGAAAAGTAGAGTTAGGCGCTGCGTAAACAGCAAATAGTTGCGCTAACTGACTCGTTTATGGTTTCACGTATATCATATAACTTTGAGCAAATACGCAGACAGTAACTCTAGTAGGTGCGATTTTCGAGATGCGAAGTATAAAGTGTTTTTTTTATACATTATAGGTTTGCGTTGACCACGATCTCGCCTAATGGTAAGCAATGATGCAGTTTACGATGGTACACGCTTGTCTAGAAGTAACTTATTCATTCGCAACTTAAAAATACCCAGGTTGTAGCTATCTGGAAACACAGACTCTGGCAAGGCGTTCCACTCTGTTGATTCCAGAGCTTCAAGTTGGTACTTCGCTGATCCGTCCCGGAGGTGAGAACTCCAAACACGATTGGACTGGTGCTTGGTATAAGTTGAGCAACTGTCTCGGTGTGAACTAGTGCCTCACCTTTGCGAGTATACCAAGCTTTTTAGCAGCCAACTGGGTTTTTGACTCAAGTGACAGTAGTGACTGAATCTAAACCTAAGTGTTGTTTTAGTCCATAGTTAGTTTGATTAGCTTATTTTATTAGATACCTATCTAAAGTGGCCATTCCAAATGTTGAAAAGATTTTAGCTTTGCGCGTTTTGATGCGCATTAACCAGAAATTTCACTTGATCTTTCTGCGCATCGTAAGCATTTATTTATTTCTAGGAAAACCAACAGCTGATAAACTTATACAAATAACAGATTGTTTAACATATAGCCAATTACAGGTTTTCACGTTTATACAACATGAAACAGAAAAATGTGAACAACCATTCAACATCTCTTATTACAGATGAAATGAAGAATGAGTATACCTTTACTATTATTATATTAAATATACTATTTTTAAACACTAAAGAATTCACGATTCAACCGCTGTCGAATCAAACTGACGCTCATGCAGAAAAGGTCACAGTCCGAGCACTTACACAGCTTATTGAAATTGTCACTTGCTCGCCACAAAAATGAGTTTTGCCTGTAGTTTGTACCAACGATGGTTAAATCTATAGGAGGAATGAAACTAGTTTGTTTAAATGGAACATTAATTCTTATTTTATTTAACAAGTTAGGACAGTTTATGACATTAGAGGTTATTTTTAATAAAAACGACAAATCAGCTATTTCACGCCGCTTAACCAAGGGCAGGAGATGGAATTTTTTGCACAGTTCTGTATAAATGGAAGATGAAAATGGAATTTTGAGACGAAAACATAGGTATTTAATGAATTTAATTTGAATACGTTCAATTCTAGTTATATATTTCTCATACCGTGGTTTCCAAACCTGTGATGAATATTCGAGAGTGCTTTTAACGAATGTACAGTAAAGGATCTTGAAAGTTTTAGCTCGATTGAATCTAGCTGAGCTCCTCATAACAAATCCCAAGGCTTTAGATGCTTTTTATACTATAGATTCGATATGCTCTTCAAACAACAGTTTTAAATCATGCAGCACACCAAGGTCCCTAACAAGATTAGAATTTTGCAAGGTATGGTGCTTTAAATGATAAGAAGATGGCAGTGGCATTTTTTTGCAGGTGAATGTGGTAACATAGCATTTAGATGGATTGAGGTCTAGCTTGTTAATAGAACAGTAAATGTCCAACCTTAACAAGTCGCACCTTGATAACCAGACTGTCACTAAACGAAATTCGTAGTTTTTGGGAATAGACGATTAAAATTTTCTAAAATTGCCTACCCGGTAAAGATGGCTAAAATGGCACATATTGTTTATGTATTAATGTTTTTTTTCACTTTGGTCATCCGGCAAAGTATTGGCATTAAAGTAATTGTTCTATTATTATTAGTTACCTACTTATTTTTTTGGGGGTTTATAAAAACTATTAGCTTAGTGTCACTGTTCCAATCACTTTCACTAATTGTTTAATAACACTATTTGTTACTAGTGACATTAATTACCTAATGTCATTATGTCTGACAAAAGATGAAAACAAAAATGAATCCGCTATTGGTTAACATTACAGCAAATTGTTAGGAATAAAATAAAGAAATAAAGACACTAAACCAGAAGTTATCATTAATTTATGAATAAACATAATGCAAACAAACCTTCAGATGAAATGGAAAATTGACTCGAAGCAAAGCAGAACACTGTTCCATTTAATATAAACAGAAAACTTACCATCGGCTTCGGAACAATGTCACACTTCTTCGCGGAATCACTTTCTAAATCTTTAAAATTCTACCTACTATACAAAAATTACTGTTTTCCGTGCTCGGTGTGTGCGCGCCCCTCCAAAATCCATAACGTCACTAGCGCCACCTGGCTACTTAGAATAGAAACTGACAATGGGTGTTTTTGCACATTATAGAATTCGATAAGGCGGAGAAGATGACGCTCTTAACTAAAAATCACTATTTTTCGTTTAGTGACAGTGTGGTTATCAAGGTGCGAAGTCTGCTTGAAGATCAGAGACATCCTGAAAGTTATTTATATATTTAAAAATCTTCATATCATCTGCAAAACATAACAAGTTACTTTTTTGAAAACAACTAGAAATATCATTGACAAAAATTAAAAGGAGTAAGGGACCCAGTAGTGAGCCTTGGGGCACTCTACTTGGTATTGGAACCCAGCTTGAAATATAATTATTTACGACGGCCGCCTGAGACCAATTGATTATACAGGAAGAGAACCATCTTAGTAGGTCTCCCCTTATACCAATGAGGCTAAGCTTAGACAACAGCAATTAATGGTCTATTCTGTCGAAGGCTTTGCTGTAATCGGTGTAGATTACGTCCACCTGATGACCATTGTCCATAGCTTCAGTCAAGAAGTCATTGAGCAGGGTAAGATTAGATACAGTTGAGCGACCCCTTAGAAAGCCATGTTGCGAGGGGTTGAATGAGTGCTGTAACGCTGAGTAAACCTGGCCATATACAACCTTTTCATATATTTTGGCAATAATATCTAACATTTATAATTTTAACCACTGGATATTGTCAGTGTATGCTGTGTTGATGATTCTTAATAATAAAAATAAAATAAATAATGCAGAGTTTGGAAATAGGCCTGTAATTACTGACTTCACTTTTAGAACCTTTCTTGTGAATGGGTGAGACAAAGGCCGATTTCCAAGCATTAGGAAAAATACTTTCTTTCATAGATTTTTGGAAAATAAAAGCTATTGAGTAACAAATGGTTTTAGCACAGCCAATAAGAAATAGTGGGCTGATACCATCAGGTCCAGCCGACTTGGATGTATCCAATTTAAGAATGAGCTTTTCAACTTCATGTACTCTTATTTCGATTAAACAGATGTCGTGAGAAGTATAGGCATAACACATTTATAGGCATAACAGCTAAGTCCTATAATATGGCAACGTATCCACATAGAGATCAAGACAACATAATAGCTTGTTTTGAATTCTATGTGGACATCCATGGGCTGCAGTAGCCACTTAACATCTGGGGGACTGCATGCTCGTTTGCTATATAAGTAGTACAAAAAAAAGTAATGGACTCTTGTATATTGAGTAAATAATGGCTAAAACTCGAAGGCTGAGAATCTGACGATAGAAAAGGTGGAATGGAAATATTTTAAAATGCATCGCATATAGAATCCCCAGAGGTTACGACCGAATCTTGATATTATCTTGATAGAAATCTTGATAAATATCTTGATAGAAAAGTAGGAATACCACTGGAGTTGGAACGACTTTTTATATACGACCAAAAATGCTTGGGTTGTTTTTCTATACAGTTTTCAGTTACTGCAATATAATTATTATAGCACTGATCTTCCAAGGAGTGCACTCTGTCCCGTAGTAATTTATAAGTCTCAAGGTCACTTCTCATACCATATGTTTAAAATTTCTTAAGATACTTAGACTTTTCCTTGACTAATTTGATAAATGCAAAAGAGTACCATTTGGGATAGGAGCTATTAGATGATTTTTTGTGGGTATAAATTCAGTCCTTAAGTGATCTAAATCAGAGTAGAAGTAATCAACGGCATCATCCAGGGAACGCGATGAAAACTCTGTGTACCAATCAATATCAGATATTTTTGAGTTGATGGAGTCGTAGTTCCCTTTATTATACATGAATTTTACGTGCGATAGAGGTTTTAATCAAGGAATATTCAAAAAGTTGACATAAATCGACAATGCTTTATGGAGGGGGTCAAGTGGTACTAGAGGGTCATAACACTCGGCGACAACGACATCATTATCATTCGACAGAACAAGATTCTAAATTCTGCCCTGCTCATTACTCACACTATTAAATTGGCGTAAGCCGTGTGTACTCAGTTAATCGGTTAAGAGTGTTTCCAAATTACTAGAATAATTGGAAGGTATGTAATATGAGCTTGAGCAAGGTAACCAATTAATTTTACTAAGATTAAAGTCACCTATCAGGATGAACTTATCTATTGGTGTCGAGATGATTATTTCACTCAATTTATTTAAATAGTTGTCTAATTGCTGTGAAAAACTAAATCCTAAGTTTTGATTAAATAGGTATAAGCAACATAGGTGAACCAATTATATATGATTGACTATTTTGTTTGATTGATTAACCCATAAATTTTCCGCTGACGATTGAAATGACGGTTGCGGGGTGGCATGAATATCCTTACGTATTGCTATTAAAACACCTCCGCCCAGCAATTGGCCTGTAAGATCATAATCCCGGTCCCTACACCATACAACATACCTGTCATCAAAAAGTTCCAAATTTGTCATTCCATCCAAAAGCCATGTCTCGGTCAAGACAATAACATCATACGAAGTCTTGTAAACATTCCGACAAAAGACTAAAGTTTTTGTGCGTAACCCTTTGACGTTTTGGTAATATATATTCAAGTTATTAATTTTTGTACTACCCATACTTCATCCTACCACATAACCTCGGAACAGACACAATTCTAGTAAAATATTTTTTGCACTCCGTCATTGAAATCAACACCACAAGCCGCGCACTGCACGTTATGACCCAAATGTTAACGATATGTGAATCAGAGGTAGTTCACAATACGTGTCGACCAGACAACTGCTCACACCGTACATAGCATTGCGTTATAAAAGGAAAAGGAACGTTCAGTACTGCTATTCCAAATGTGCTACTAGCGACAACATTTAGTTTGTTCCTTTTTGATATATCTAATAAGGCCGATCAGACCAACTATCCACATTAACGTTGTTTACTAACGGACGATATAATTGGTGAAAACCAAAGGTCCAAAAATCAAATAGTTCATTTATAATTACATTTGTTTAAAGAACTCGTTTGCAGAGTTGGTGCGCGCAGAGGGGGAATGGAAACAACCAGAGAGAAATAGTGAATGGAAAGAAGTACAGAGGAAAAGATATTAAAATAGATTTATAGGTCAGAAAGGTTGTGCGTCTACTGTACCTGAATATAGGTTTAGAGCCGCTGATATAAAATCCCCTTATTTATAAATAACGTAGATAAGAGGGCCTTTTCTGCAGATATCGCGGAATATATCATGAAAAAGACTCAAGTAGCTGTAACGTTAGAGAATATATGTATGAAGCAACAGAAGGATTATGACGCATATAAGATTTTCGTTCCGAGGCATAAGTTGTCTCTATTTATGGACAGTGTCATCTGGCCGGAGGGAGTTTCTTTTAGGCGTTTTATAGACTTTGGAAATAGAAGACAGATTAATAAATTTTATGATGGATCACAATCAAACAATAACAACGCCGTGTAGCAGTTTTGTTAGCTTTAACTGTAAGTCACTTACTCGGTCTGTGGATTACGTGAGAACCCTATGTCAGCGAGCGGACGTCATCGCCCTACAGGAGACCTGGTTGTTCCCGCACGGCCTGCCGTTGCTTGGCACGGTCGACCACGACTTTGGTTTCACTGGGAAATCGGCCATCAACACATCCGCTGGTATAGTGAGAGGAAGACCGTATGGTGGTGTCGCGTTGTTATGGCGAAAAAGTGCTTTCAATTCAGTAACAGTTATATCGTGTAAAAGTGTGCGTCTTACTGCTATTAAAGCAAATATGCAGGAACGTTCGTGCTTAATATTTTCTGTTTACATGCTAGTGGACTCACCAGAGAATCTTATTGAATTTACTGACTGTCTCAGTTAGATAAGCGCTATTATTGAAAACACTGAAATTGCTGCCGTATTTATGTTAGGTGACTTTAATGCTAGTCCTAATCAGTTGTTCGGAAGAGAGTTACTAAAATTTTGTAGTGATCAAAGTTGGATATGCGCAGACATAGAAAAACTGGGTGAGTCGTCGGGCACTTTCACGTTTTTGAGCGATGCGCACGGCAGCACCAGTTGGCTTGACCACTGTAGAGTCTGGCTAACGAAAGTAGATACTGGATTTTTTTGCAAACTTTTTATATGACAACACTAAAGTGTTCCTACCATCGGATATTTACCCTACAAATTGAGGTATTTTAAGCAGAAAGTACTTAGGAACAATTAATTCCAAAAAGGCATTTTTAAAACAAACTTATTTTAAACATTTTATAAAAAAAGTTTTAAAAATTCGTACGTGTGCTAAAATTGTATTCATCGAAAATAAGTATCGTATGTACGTGTTGGATCATTTCAAGAGCAACACTAAGCCTTAAGTTGGTCTAATAAATAGCTTAATTAATTAGGTACACTATTTACTAGAGAAAAACTTGGCAATTTTATTTTAAAGAAATAAATTTTCGGCTATTTTCCGAAAGATTTGGTAAAATCAGAATCAGTGTATGGTATCCCTATCTCTGACGCAACAAGATGGCGTGTTGTTGATGTTTCATTGTGGTTGACTTGCGTATAGTTTTGTTGAGATATATCCGTGTTAATGCTACAAAAATGAATAAAACTATAAAGAGTGAAGTGCGAAAACTATTGTTTTGTATGATTTCGAAATATGAAGAGAAAAAGCTTGTGAAACAAGCCGTATTGCGAGAAAAACAGGATTGTTTACGTACTGTGACTGATTTTTTAGGTTAGTACGGTCAAAATGTCTTTAGTACGTTAGTAGCGTTAATTTTTTTTATTTTACATAAGTACATATTAGTTTTAGTTACTTTATATAATGTTATTATTCTTTTACAGATAGTCTTGAGGATAATGCACGAACTGCTGAAGTAAAACAAGCAATTGAAAATATCACAGATTTAGATCAAAAAGATATGATGAAATCGCAGAACCAGTACTTAGAAGAACTATCTTCACTCACCGGTAAGTTTTCACTCAACATTAATCTTAGACTAGTTTTGTAATACTTGTGTTTTTTCTATTATTTCTTAGTTATGAGACTCACGATAATTGACATTTTATTTTATTCTTTTTACAGATGTAAGTGTTATTATATTGAAGAGAATTAAAAAAGAAGGTGCGGTAAACGAAGGGGTCTGGAGGACTCCAGGTAAAAAAAGACCTCACCCTTCAAAAGTGTCGAACTTAGATAGTTTCGATATGGATGTTATTCGTAATAAAATAAACGAATTTTACATTGTGAGGAAACAAGTACCAACATTAAGATCTTTGTTGGTAGAGTTAAAAGAAAGTATAGATTTTGGTGGATGTCGTGAAACTCTCCGTCGCATATTATTAGCCAACGGTTATGAATTTAAGAAAAACAAAAATGAACGTTCATTATTAATTGAACGGTATGATATAGCTGCATGGAGACATCGCTTTTTGCGTACCATTGCATCGAAGCGTGCAGAAAGCAAGTCAATAATCTACTTAGATGAAACTTATGTCCACAAAACCTATAAGCCTAAAAAATGTTGGCAAGGTCCATCAACAAGTGGAATAATTGAAAATATATCGTCAGGAAAACGATATATTATTGTGCATGCAGGATCAGAGAAAGGCCCTATTCCAAACTCATTGTTAGTATTTAGCACCAAATCGAAAATGGCCGACTACCACCATGACATGAATTCCACAAACTTCAACAAATGGCTTCAAGAAAAGCTTATGCCCAATTTGAATGAACCAAGTGTAATTGTAATGGACAATGCATCATACCATTCTGTCATAATAAATAAAGCGCCCACATCTCAAAATCTAAAGTTAGAGATACAGAATTGGCTTACATTGAATGGTATTTCATTTGAAACATACAATTTAAAAGCAGAGTTGCTCTGCTTAGTAAAACAGAACACACCAGAACCTATTTATAAGACTGATGAACGTTTAAGCCAAAACGGACATGAAGTGCTAAGACTTCCTCCATATCATTGTGACCTAAATGCTATAGAACTCATATGGAGTCTAGCAAAAAGAAATGTGGGAAGCAAAAATGTAAGCCGAACTCCAAAAGAGTTCGAGGATCTCATAATCTCAGAATTCGGGCCAGCTCCAACGGTATACTGAATACGTTCGCAAACAGTTCGACTGTGAGCATCTAAACCATTGTACATGCGCAGTACCTACACTAGATGCTCACATACCACATATATTGTTATTTAATTGTTGTTATGTCACAATTGTACTAACCATTTGACATGTATAATTAAGTTTACTAACAAATATGGATTTTTGACATCTGAAATAAATGAATTGATATATAAAACAATCTTTTGAGTGTATTACAGCAGATGATTGGAAAATAATGACAGACCATGTCATTCATGTGGAAGACAAGTACAAAAGAAGAGACCATATAACTGAAAATAATGTACAAATCTTCATCATCAATTTAAGAGACGGCAGCGACTCTGACGATTCACTCCATGTTGAATTTTTAGATTCAGATTTTGATTATAGTGATTAAAAAACAGTATAAAAATATATGGTGTTGTTTTCTTTGATACATACTCACATAGATTTACATATATTTGAACTCATGATAATATTGATACTCATGATAGTGTTTGATAGCCTGTTTGTTCCTTTAATACGCCACAATGGAGTGACGTATCCTTTATCATATGTGTGATGTTTGGTATGGAGTTAATAAAGAGTTAACAAGTGATATAAGCTACTTTTAATCTCGTCATAACGCGGACAAAATTGCAAGCATCCACTAGTAAAATAAAAATAAATGTCAAAGTATCAAAGTGAGTTGTTCCAACTTTCCTTTTTACTTTAGGGCTGCCATGCTCATCTTTTTTAAATTTGCCGCGCTTTTTCAGTATCAACTTTTATTAGCCAGACTCTATAGTAACAGAGTCTGCGTGGCAATCGGTTGGAGGCGTTAGAGTGCACTTGGTCGGATAATTTCCAACTAGAATTGACATGTAATTTATCAGTAATTAAATCTCAATATATGAAAATTTATAATAAGCGTAAAGATATTTTGTGGGGGGAGAGGGGCTGTAATCAAATTGAAATTTTTAATAAACTGTGCAATAATCGATTGAAATAGATTGAGTTTCCATCAGAGTTGTCTGATTGCTGTGATAGTTCTTGCAATAATGTATACCATAGAAAAACGATTGACCAATTGTATAAGAGTATTGTTGACATTTTGTGTAACGCGGCTGTGACTAGTGTGGGATCGAAATCAACTGTTAAAAAGCAAAAGCGCGTGGTTGTGGGCTAGAATAAACATTTCGGAGTGCGCATGACGCCGCCAGGCTTAAATTTCAAGTCTGGCTGCTTCATTATAAACCTTCAAAAGTTCCGATTTATGATGAAATGTCTGAGTCAAGGCGTATATTAGGTAGCATTTTGCTGACATCATTTAAGCTTAGATTTAGCTTAAATGATGTCAGCAAAATGCTGAACAAATAAAAATTGATATTCTAGCCTCACACCATGCTAAGAAGAAGTTCAAGGACTTTTGGAAGAGCACGAAAAAGCTAAGTCCTAAGCCTAATGTCCCTCTCAATGTTGATGGTAAAACAGAACCACACGAGATCGCCAACATGTTCAGGACTCACTTCCAGGTGGAGCTCTCGCGTTGATGGGTTCGCTGCCGCCGGTGCTTAATACTGAGAATCGTCTGCCCTCTATTTTACCACCTGGGGGATTTACAGCTAAGGAAGTGGCTTCTATTATTAAGAACATGACTAGGGGTAAGTCCCCAGGACATGATAGTCTTAGTATTGAGCACCTCCAGCATGCGGGTGTTCATCTGCCAAGGGTGTTGTCCATGTTTTATACTTTTTGTGTCAGACACGCTTACATACCGAGTGAGTGCATGAAAATGGTGGTTGTGCCAATAATAAAAAATAAGACAGGCGATTCATCTGACAGAGGTAATTATAGGCCTATCTCTCTAGCTACAACTGTGGCAAAGGTGCTGGACGGCTTGCTTGATAAGGTCCTATGCAGTCATCTGAAGTTGAACGATGCTCAGTTTGGCTTTAGGCCGGGGATGTCTACGGAGACTGCGATATTGTGCCTCAAGCAAACTGTCCGGTACTACACCGACAGGAAGACTCAGGTCTACGCATGCTTCTTATACATGTCGAAGGCCTTCGATTTGGTAGGTATCCTATGATGTACTCTGGCAAAAAATGGAAACGGAAACTAGCCTGTCCAGTGACGTAATTAGTATTTTTGACTATTGGTACAATAACCAAATCAATGTTGTACGATGGGCGGGAGCAGTTTCTGATGAATACAGGTTGAAGTATGACGTCAAACAAGGTGGATTAACATCCCCCAGACTTTTCAACATGTATATCAACGGACTTATCGAGGAACTCGGCAATACCGGAGTCGGCTGTTCTATAGATGGTAAATTTGTAAACAATATCAGCTACGCTGACGATATGGTGTTGCTGGGTCCCTCGATAAGTGCTGTCATAAAACTTCTTCAGCGGTGTGAAATGTACGCCGAGGCTCATGGGCTCAGGTACAACGTGAATAAAAGTGAACTGCTGGTATTCCAATCGCGGGGTCACAAGATCACCGATGTACACCCGTCTCTCTTAATGGTGTCGCCTTACCCAGAGTTTCACGTTTCAAGTACCTGGGCCACTGGGTCACGGAGGATCTCACTGACAATAAGGACATTGAGAGGGAGCGCCGGGCGTTGGCTGTCCGAAGCAACATGTTGGCTCGTAGATTTGCACGGTGCACGGGAGCAGTAAAGGTAACTCTCTTTAAGGCCTTCTGCCAGTCTTTTTACACATGCAGTCTATGGACCAACTATACGCAGAAGACAATCAATGCCCTACGCGTTCAGTACAATAACGCGTTTAGGATGTTGTTGGGGCTGCCGAGGTATTGCAGTGCATCAGGCATATTTGCAGATGCTCACACGGATGGATTTCATGCCATTCTACGCAAGAGAGCCGCCTCGATGCTATGCCGTGCCCGCGGCGGCACTAACACTATCCTACGCGTTTTGGCTGATAAAGCTGACTGCCCAATGTTGTGGCACTTAGTTCAGCTACATGTTAGTAATAAGTATTATTAGGAAATAAGTATTCAGTTTTTATTTTTCATATATTTTATCATTAATTGACATGTTTTTTAATTTATTTTATTATTGATTCAAAATTTTTAATTTGTATTGATTATAATTTATTTTGTCCTTTTTCATTATTTATTTTAAATTTATATTACTAACATAGATATAGGTAAACAAATGTGGTACTAACCATATATGGACATAATAACGTCTGAAATAAATTTTATTGAATTGAATTGAATTGAATAATTTTAAAATCTGTGGCTTACATGGGTTGGGATCTCCTCTATTGCAATAACCTGTATTAGAGAAGTCCCCTCTTTCT
The DNA here is from genome assembly GCA_918857605.2 of Philereme vetulata. Taxonomy (NCBI): domain Eukaryota; kingdom Metazoa; phylum Arthropoda; class Insecta; order Lepidoptera; family Geometridae; genus Philereme; species Philereme vetulata. The sequence goes on along the minus strand of OU975455.1, from coordinate 8,272,455 downwards.
TTTAGTCAGTTACGTATCTTAGAATTAAGAAGCAATTATATTATTTATATTATATATTATTAGACAGATATATATAGATATACATTTATATATATATATATATATATATATATATATATATATTATAGGCTTGCGTTTGCCTACGATCTCGCCTGATGGTAAGCGATGATGCAGTCTACGATGGTACACGCTTGCCTAGAAGAAACCTATTCTCTCGCGACTTAAAGATACCCAGGTTGTAGCTATCTGGAAACACAGACTCTGGCAAGTCGTTCCACTCTTTGGCGGTCCACATAATAAAGGTCGAAGAGAACCGCTTTGTTCGAATGGGAGGTATTTCTACCATACATCAACAGTGATCAAGCTATAGAGTATGAGCACAATACTGAAGCTGGAGATAATGTGTAGCTTGACCCTTAAGCTTCGCCCACGTGCATCCTGGCAACAGGATGCTCAGTTCGCCTGTAATCGCCCTAATTGCAACGTTTGCCCTAATTCGATCCACACATAACCTGTACAAATACAGTGTACACGAATACAGTAACTCATCCACAGGGTGGCGACATAATCAGAGTATGTATGGAGGTGAATATGTATGAGATATACACGACACAAAGCAAATGCAAAATATGAATAAAATATTCAATTTTTAGGGTTTCGTACCCAAAAGGCAAAATGGAACCCTATTACTAAGACACCGCTGTCTGTCTGTCCGTCTGTCACCAGGCTGTATCTCATTAACCGTGATAGTTAGATAGTTGAAATTTTCACAGATTAATATTTCTGTTGCTGCTATAACAACAAATACTAAAAAAAGAATTAAATAAATAATTAAGGGGGGCTCCTATATAACAAACTTGATTTCTTCGTTTTTGCTCAATATTGATAACGGCAACAGGTAGACGCTTGAAATATTCACAGAATATTTAGTTATATATGCACTTTAAAATGAAATAATTAAATTACAATAAAAAACATATTTAAGGGGGGCTCCCATGCAACAAACGTGATTTTTTTGTTCGATATTGATAACGGCACAGGTAGACGCTTGAAATATTCACATATATATAGATATTGAATTATATTATTCACGTTAAAATAAATAAATTAAAATAATATATAATATTTACCTTGGGGGCTGTAAACAAACGTGATTTTTTTGCCGCTTTTATAGATAATGATACGGAACCCTCGTGCGCGAGTCCGACTTGCACTTGGCCACTTTTTTAATAAATACGATTTCTATGTGAACTATTTACTTACTATTATGAAAGATGAACGCAGTGCAGTAAGGCAAATGGGTCCATATTTTCTCTTAATTACCTTGCAAAATGTAATGACATTTTAGTGGATGCTTTGTCAAAGCTAATGTAAATACAATTCTAATTTAGATTATTGTGTGTTGCAAGGCATGAAAAGGCAAAGCCCTGCCCCCGGTCGTAGGTAAACATAAACAAGACTCCAGCCGCTTTATCAGCTTTCAGTTATCAATATGTTTATTGAATACAGGCGACTGCCGATCACCATCATCATCATCCACAGCCCGACTTCACCCACTACTGGACATGGCATCTTAAGTTTGTGCTTTCCATCACGATCACGGTCCTGCGCTGGTCTCATTCATTGACAGATGACAGGACAAGTTTATATAAAAAAAACTTCTTCAAGATGTATACGGCTGCATCAATTTCCACTAAACTTGACTGTAAACCAGAGGTTCCCAAACTTTCTTTTCTTATAAACCACTTTCAAAACTTATATGGTCTCGGTGGACCCCCTGCAGCTACATTTCTACCATATTCCCAGTCGACAAAAAATGTGAAGATTAGATCTAACTATGGAAATTTGCGTTGCGGCTGAGTTCCAACCACGAATTAACAGTTTTCGCTTTGCAAGTGTCAGCACGTTGTACTGAATATAGAATATGCAAGTTTTTAAAAGTAACAGTCGCTGAGCTTCTTAAAATATAATCTACCTACATTAATAGGTAAAGTCAAGCCAACATTTTAGTTCTTCACTATCGAAGCCAGATACATTTTCGTGGACCCGCGCTTACGAATTGTGAACCCCCATTTTTTGTGAAGTACGTAACCCCCGTAGACCCCCGTCGAGTCTCCCATGGACCTTTGGGAGTCCATCCGGACTACTTTAGGAATCAATGCTGTAAACCATAGCAGAAATCTTTACAAATATTGCATTAAAATCTTTCATCCGTGATTAGGCACAGGCTTTAAACTTGATTTCATTTTGAGTCCGGGTTTAAAAACATCAACAACAATATGTAAAGGGTTGTGTTACTTTTTTTTTATTCAACCTGTGTCATCCCACTGCTGGGCAAAGGTCCCTCTGTCTTCCAGGACTTTTGCTCGCATGGCAAATCTCTCCAATCTGTCTCGAAGGCTTCGAAATCATCACGCCAGCGTCTACTAGGCCTTCCTCGGCGCCGTCGCCCGTCTTCAGGCACCTACGGCGTGACGATCGTTGTCCATCTGTCGGGGTGCATTTGTCTTACATGGCCCGCCCAATACCATTTTAGCCTGGCAGCCTTATTTCCTGCGTCAGCCATGCCGGCCTTTTAACTGTATTGTGTTACTATTTAATATTTTTACTCTGGCCACAGTGAGTGCTACGTAGGTGTTGCGACGCCCCGGCAACATTTCCATCTCATTGCCGATGATTCTTTTGTTATTGACACCAGCAATTTCGGTTGTGAAATTTTATTGTAGGTGACGGCACACCTATGACTTCTTTAATGTGCACTATGTAATTTAATTTTGTTTATTCATTAATTTTAGGAAAGCCTTCTCATATTGAATGATTTTGAATTCATTTTGATGACATTTGGTGTACAGATAGATTATAAGTGGGATTGAAACATAGACTATTTTTTACCTGACTGCGCAAAGGGATGGTAACGTATTTATTGATAAACCACACGTGCGAAGCCGCGGGCGGATGAGGTATTATATTATGATGAGATTTAAAAATACCTGTATATTTTACAAATATAAATGTATTATCAATCAATAACCTATGTCCTCGGTAGTAAATTCAGCTCAAAATGACAAAGGCATGACATGAGCAAGTAAAGAACAGAGACAGCGCAGACCTCAATGACGATGTTCACTTTATTGGTGTCTAGATATTCACAAATTAACCATATTTTCTATTATAATTGTCAGTCAAATATTTCAGTTTAGGAATATCTAATAAAAAGTATCTGTTGAATGTCGGCTAATCTTTGAAGCACTCGCTCGCAAATCACATCTGTTTTCGAGATTACCATACATACATTATTTTGCATATTATTGACATTTACTACCTCACTGCTTTATTTATATACGACACAGGTAATGAGAATAAAGCTAGGTCACTGTACTGAAACAACTCTGCAAGAACAATATTTAGAACAGTGCCTCAATCTCGTCAAATCGACTTTAGTCAACTTTCGTTTTAGTAAGTTCCAGATTTCAGTCGAGATTAAACGGAAATTTGAATTCAACTAGATTAAACTACGGAAATTCTTATCTTGTTAATTGAGGGATAATTTTGGTGTAAATATACACAAAAATAATTTTCAAAAAACATAACTAATCTCTTTATTTTGTTTTTAGAAGTATTTATATTTAAAATTTGTGTAACGTATATTTGTTTAAGTTTTTTTATACGTTTGTCCCTCATCGTCATTTTATCATCTCATATTCGTATACTAACAAGACCGGTATGAAGAGTGCTACGCGCGCTTATCTTTGACATTTATCTTATTAAGATTGTCAAGATTTTTAAAACCATCTCAAAAACTTTCAAGCCAATTAAAATAATACAGTAATAATAAAAATATTTATTGAAACATTAAACAAACCTGACACAAACACAATGCAACTTTAAAATATTGTTAAATATACATGGCTCAACGCTTGCGCGAGTGAGTGAATCAGCCGTTGCTTTGTTAAACTGTGCACCTCCACAAATATTTGGGAAGTATTTTCAACAACATAAAAATGTTTATAGGAAACAAAAAGATCGATATTTATGGTCGGTCCGCTGTGTGTCAAAGGCAAAATTTATATTGTTGAAAACTGATTTAAGCTTTGGTTCTCGTTGAAACGCGTTCTTTGTGACGAGATACAGACCCAAACCTCCTTATGTGGATAATAGGGGATTATCAGATTATTCCGTAAGATAACAGTGTTAATTTTGAGTGTGAAGCACAATCATTTTGTTACAGTAATGACGCCGGGGCTACCAATTTGATTAAATTTGTTGTCGTTGAGCTGATGGGCGCTACCTTTAAGTGGTTTTATTTTTAAACGATTATCGTAATTTTGGACAAGTTATTGTGCCTTGTTTTAGGTTGATTTGAAAGCATTAGGTTGGAGATTATTTCGCAATTAGCTTGCAGATAATAGTCTGGGATGACAAACCCGTTTGGATTTCAGCTGTTTGGATGTTGCAAATGTGTTTGGAAACAAGTAGTTTGTAAATTAAATGCCAATTTTTAGGGATCCGTAGTCAAACAAGGAACCCATATAGTTTTACTATGTCCGTCTGTCTGTCTGATTAGTGTAGACTAGTGAGGTAAAGCTAATAAACTGCTGCACAACGTCGATGATCGGTCGAGAACCGGTGTTTTCAACGTGTTATGGACGTTGGCAGTATGGACGTTGACTAATAAAACTTACTGAGCGGCTGAAGACCCTCTGCGCTTTCAAAAAGTTTTATTAAGCTGACGACCTCCGTGGTACAGTGGGCGAATAGCCGGCTGAGACGCAGGAGGTAGCGGTTCGATTCTCGCCGTGGAACAAATGTTTGCGTGATCAACAGATATTTGTTCCAGGTCTGGTTGTTTCTCTATATATTATAAGTTTGTATTTACAAAAAAAATGTATTTAAGTACTCTATCAGTTATCTGGTTTCCATAGTACAAGCTATGCTTAGTTTGGGGCTAGATAGCGCTGTGTTAAGTGTCCAGCAATATTTATATTTATTTATTGGCCTCATAGGCCAACAGCAAGTCTGTTAGAAAAATAAAAAAGTGGCACGTCCGGGAGTGCGGGTGCCGACGAAGTGAAAACTTGAACAATTACGTGTGTATTTTTTGAATCGTCAGGAACGATGTCGGTAACGGTAACAGTCTCGTGAGTCCTATGGTTTTTTCTTATCTCAAAAATACCGAACGCAACTAAAGAAAGTTTCACTTCAAAAAATTTGGATGTTGCAAAATGATCATGATGGATCGACATCCATCATTATCATTTTGTTTATGCGACCATAAACATGAAAATTTACTAAGAAAATTGTCTTAGGCCCCTCCACAAACTAAAAAAAATCTAATTATATACAAAGGTGTCGGTAACAGTATCGCGAGTTCAATTGATTTTCCCATCTCAATTTCATGCTCTACGCGCCTAAAGAAGTTTTCACTTAAAAAAGCCAACATACAGTTTTTAGTTGGCTACAAGTACGAATACTTCAAGCGATCAAAGCGGATTAAAGTGTTTTGTTGTGCAACAGTAGTATAAATTAGTATAAAACCCCCGTGCCGAGTACGTGCGAGAAAGCCTGGGGGTGCGCGACATCGCTGACAAGGCGCAGGAGAGTCGGTTGCGATGGTACGGTCACGTGAAGAGGAGGCCACCTGACTACCTAGGGAATTTGGCACTACAACTTTCCATCCCCAGTCGAAGATCTAGAGGTAGACCCAAGACAAGGTGGAGAGATGTAGTGTCAAAAGACATGAGAGAGCGCCAAATTTCTGATGACGACGTCGAGGATAGAGCGAAGTGGCGAATAACGACAAGGAAAGCTGACCCCACCACCATGTGGGATACATAGCTGAGAAGGGAGAGAGAGTTTGTAATTGAAATTTTTAATAAACTCATCATCATCATGTCAGCAACGGGACGTCCACTGCGGAATATATGCCTCCCCCATAGGCTGCCAGAGCGTTATATTATTTTGGTTAAATTGGTTTTCGATATTCTACCCCCAGCTCGTAACATTAGCATTATATCTGCTATTGCACCCGTTATCCTGAAATGAACAGGTAACAGTCCTATGTGCCTGTAATTTCACCTATACCCAAACCTTTCAAACTGGAACACATCAATGCCTAAAAGAAAGACTGCAAATTATGACTCAATTACCTATCTGACTGTACGAACTTAGAAATTCTTCGTGTTTTAAATACTTTTCAAAATGATCTCATTCCAACCGGTTTTACTTTTAACCATGTTTTGTGCAATAATTAGAACTAAATATATCTAGACAAAATGGTCGTACATGTAAAATGCTAAGTATTGAGATCAGCTAATATTATTAATTGCTAAATTATAGAGCAGCGTGTTTCCAATCAGTTTGTAAGAGTTCCAACACAATAGAGCAAAATTTTTAATTTTTGAAAACTTTTTTTTAGTTATTTCTATAAAGCAAACCCGCGTGCTTTGCATGGAGTTTTACCAAAATAGAAACTTTTTAACAAAAATTTAACTGTATGCAGTAACAGAACATACAAAAGAAATCGGACACGGAACTCTAAAACAAAAAGTGAATACCTCTACATACCTATACATCATTTTTGAACCGCTTTGAAAGTGCAACAATAACAGAACAGAAAAAAAATTGGACACGGAACTCTAAAACAAAAAGCGAATACCTCTACATACCTCTACATCATTTTTGAACCGCTTCGAAAATGAAACAATAACAGAACCGAAAAAAAATTGGACACGGAACTCTAAAACAAAAAGTGAATACCTCTACATACCTCTACATCATTTTTGAACCGCTTTGAAAGTGCAACTATATCAGAACAGAAAAAAAAATTGGACACGGAACTCTAAAACAAAAAGTGAATACCTCTACATACCTCTACATCATTTTTGAACCGCTTTGAAAGTGCAACTATATCAGAACAGAAAAAAAAATTGGACACGGAACTCTAAAACAAAAAGTGAATACCTCTACATCATTTTTGAACCGCTTCGAAAATGAAACAATAACAGAACAGAAAAAAAAATGGACACGGAACTCTAAAACAAAAAGTGAATACCTCTACATACCTCTACATCATTTTTGAACCGCTTTGAAAGTGCAAAAATAACACACACACTGGTTTGCAAGCAAAATTATTTTTCATCTTCTCCCTTCCACAATAGTAAGAACCTAAATTTTTTTTAATGAAAACGTACCGTTTGACTTCGATCTTACCTGATGGTAAGCAATGATGCAGTCTTAGTACGCTTGCCTAAAAGAAACCTATTATCTATTTTTACCTAAATTAAACTTAAAGGGTCCACCCTAGTTAACTCATATAATCTATACCTACTAATATTATAAACAGGAAATATTTGTTTGTATTGACTATGCTCCGAAACTACTGGACCGCTTTAAAAAATTCTTTCACTGTTGGGAAGCTACACTATCCCCAAGTGGCATAGGCTACTTTTTACCCAACTGCGCAGAAGGATGTTTTTATTGAAAAACTACGCGTGCAAAGCTGCGGATTGGTCAGCTAGTCTTTAATACATATAACAAAGTCGGATTTGTTCGAACACTTATAACTCGAGAACGGCGGGACCGATTTTCATTGTTTTTAATTTGTTGTATTTGTCTTCGTCCCGAATAGCAGAATGACTATTAAATATTGGAAAAGTTTACGCAAAAACTTCTCATGTCCTCATACATAATGAAGGCAGGTTTTCAATTCTACCGGGGTTACGTGCATTGACAGCCCGCGTCATACGCATGTCAAGGCGGTACGAAGTTCGCCGGGTCAATTGGTTATTATTATATGCCTGTTGTCTCACTGCAGGACAAATGCCTCCCTTCCTTCTTTCCACTCGTTTCTGTTGTTCGCAAGTAAAGCCCAATCCTTGAGGTAGTAGTTTAGCTCATCCCGCCACCTTCGCCTGGGCCTTCCACGCGAGCGTCGTCCATTGTTTGACACGCATTGTCTTTCCCCCTCCATTAGCTTTTTATTAATTAATGAATGTTCATTATAATTAATTATGGCAAATGTTAACTGTACAGCATCAACTCCGACTTGCACAACATCTAAACATATTTATATTACAAGTATTTGTATGATTTGACAACTCTCTAATCATATTTAACCACTAAAGGCACCTTGCCTAAACGTATTCAGTGGTTAAATATGATTTAAAGAGTTGTCAAATACCAATACGTCAAATTTAAATATGTTTATTATTTATTTATTTTTTTTAGAATTTTAGGAAAACTTACAGCTAGGTTACAGAAGAGGTATTTGAGTAGAAAATAAACAACAATAAATGGTATTTATTCTAAGAAGGCCAATTAAAAGTTTCCGCAGATAAAGTAAGAGATTAGTAGGTATTATATAAACAGGTAAGGTAGACGACACTTAAAATGAGAAAAGAAATTAAATAGAAGAGATATAAATACACACACACACACACACACACATACACGTCATTGGTTAAGTGCCTAATGTATATAATAAAATATTGTCACTAAGTAAACGGTTGAGCTTACTTATTTAGTCTTGAATATATCAACCTCTTTATTTGCCTTAGCCAATGAATTAAAGGAGTGACAAGCTCTCACCATAAATCGCTAAAAACGTTTAGGGGTCGTTATTAAAACCAACCTAAATACGTTTAGGCATCTTTGCGCAAGTCTATGGCCATGGCGATAATATAAGTAATCATGTAGAGAACCACGCGTCTCCGATTACGACTCGCGCTTGTACACCTATTTGTTTCAACAATATACCTACTGCCTTACCGATGACATCAGTAACTCGAACAAGGTTCAAACAGTGAAAGTTAATTAAACTATTTAACGACAACGAACTGGTTCCACTTTGGCTATGAAAGTAAGATCATAATAACACGACTGTAGGTCGGCCAACGATAAGTCTGCGTTAAAAATAAAAATGAATTTATATTTTTTGAACTAAATTAATATACAATGACTCAAAAAAATGCGTATTACAGTTCAATTATCTAAAGACCGTGGCAAACGATAAGACTGCCTAATTGCTTTGTGTCTTCTATTGTGTGTGTATGGTGTATTTAAGGCTATTTTCATATTGTCTGGTTGTTTCTCTATGTATTATAAGTATGTATTGTTACATTTGAGTTTTTGTCCCCCGATGGAACGAGGAAGAAAATCCCAAATGTTACTTTAAGTGGGCTTGCAGTACAATAAAACGATTTATTCGATCACAGCTAGTAACACTTTATTCTAATTTAACAACTCCATACAAAAAATGGAAATAGGATTTTTTTTATATTTTGGGAAATTTTTATAATTACTTTGTTTTCAAGGTAGATACTTAAAAAATCAGGTCAAACTTCATCTAACCCTTATTAATAAACCAAAACACCAACTAAACATCCAACACACCATGGAACATTAGTATCCCATGGGTTAAATTTGAAGTTTTGTTACAATTTTAATAATACCTAACCAGCCAGCTAATATTTCATGGGTAAGAGCTATGGGTCGCGGGTGGTTGGGATAAAGCCGAAGTATTCTTATCTTGTAATATTAAATAATTGACTATTTCTTCCGGATGTGAATTCCACTATTAAAAAGAAATGCCAGTACTATTTGTCCAGAGAACGTGGGGGGATTAAGTTTATTAAATTTTAAGTAGTGGGCGCCAGGATCGAAGATCCGATCCGAATCTCGAGACGACGATGTGATAAATTTATAAATGGCAGGTTAATGGTCGAGCTCGGAGATCCTCAATGATGTAGAAATTACAACCAACGTTTTCCATTTGTGACGTTGAAACCCAGGACGGGTTTTAAAGAATTTTAAGTAAACGGCCACAAATAAACGGGGTAAAAAGATGTACGTTGTATAGGTTATTTAAAAAAAATTAAGGATAGATATTTATAAGAAAAAAAAACCGTCTCCGCCTGCGCTCCAGCAATTTCAGCCTGCAGTACAGCCTTCGCTCCACGCTCGAGGCCCTGGTGTCCCAGGCTTCACTCTGAACTCAGTCTGTGGCAGGCACCACTCCTGGAATTGAGAATAGGGAGGCCTTAGCACTAAGAAGCTCGACGCGCTACCTAACCTCTAAACAGCTCCAAACAAAAGTTATTTTACAGGGGGGTTATGTTACACCCAGCTTTGAACTGGATCGATATTAATGGGAAACGCCAAAAGAACCCTACAGCTTACCATTTCTAATGCTTTTGGAGCCGTACGCTTGCCTTTTAGGGCCAAGGAATTAATCTTAAACATACACAAACGATGCTGAAATTTATGATGAAAACATGACAATTTGTTAACGGGAACTCGGAGGTAAATTGTGGCTAATGCTTACATTTTACGGACGACTGGTGCACGTGGCTTTTTGGTGGGCTACGGCGTGGCGTCGCGGGTGGTGGAGTCCAGTGGGAACACACGAAATCCTGCAATGAAGCCACGAGGGTTTACCATCACCGCCTTGAAAGCCGCTCAAGGAATCACAAATCACCAATTTCCGACATTCTTACCTCGGGTACGAATCAAATATATTTCGACCTTCAAGTCACGCGTGGGTCAGCTCGAATACACCCAAATCTCTCCGCTCCCTCATTGCCCGCAAACGCCAATCTGGGTTGCTCAGGTTAACCTATTTTCCCTTATTTTGTGCAGAATACTTTGATCTCTGGCTTCAAGAAATCACTGGAAATCCAAAACTTCCGTCAACCAAAGACGTCAAACATGACGTTTCACAACTTGCTCGTGGCACTGAAACGACATCATAAAATTCCACAGACCCGAAATGGCAACAGCAAGCATCGTTTATTTGCCAATCAGTATCTTATAATCGATTTCTTGGGGTAATTACCCGGCGTAAATAATCGGGAGGTTTAATTCCTCACGTGGTTACCCCAATACCATAGGCAACCTATAGGAAGCGACTCTATTTGGTCTTATCGAAGTTTCTAGAAAAAGTTTCATATATGAAAAAGGATTTTATTTCCGATTTAGTAAGATTTTTATTTTATGATTTAATGATAATATTTACTAAGCAAATGAGATTTAAAAATAAGGATTCGATCCTAACTCACAATTGTAAAAATATGCTTTGTAAACGACGCGCGTGGCTATTACAAAATGTCACAAAATGTCAATGCCACAACGACAGATTTCACTTTCGTACACACGTCAAGTTTCGGTTTATTGACCTCAATTTAATTGTAAATTCTTGATAAAAGTGATCTCAAAGGTGTATTTATATTTGAATTAGTTCAAGTAAAGTGCCTGGCAAAGTGAGAGTCGAAGCTACAAGTCCATATTACTGAGACATATCGAATCCCATTCGACAAACTCAATGATTTTAATTACCTTGAAATAATGAGATTTTATCTTGAACTTTATCAGGTAATTGTTAGTTAATTATGCTAATCTATCGACGAATTATTAAAGGTACTTAAGGACCAAAATTTACAACGTAAGAGTATTTACAAAAAAAAGGTATATAAGTATTCTATCAGTTATCTGATTCCCATAGTACAGGCTATGCTTAGTTTGGGGCTAGATAGCGCTGTGTGAAATGTCCAGCAATATTTATTTATATGACCTACTACTTTTTATGTTCATAGGAACTACTAAGCGCGCGGTACCAGATCAAACTAAGTAGTGTTTATCGTCTGCATTACCGCACGCTACTCCGTAACGTATTAATCCGCAACGTAACGCTATTACCGCGCGGTAATGTAGACATATGTAGATAAACACTATTTAGTTAAATCTTGTTAATCGTATTTCGAATCAGAAATGAGGAGATACGTAGGAGATCTCAAGTCACCGACATAGTCCGACGGATTAGCACGTTGAAGTGGCAATGGGCAGGCCATATAGCGCACAGAACATATGGCCGTTGAGGCCGGTAAGTTTTCGAATGGAGGCCACGGACCGGCAAGCGCAGCGCAGGACATCCACCTACAAGATGGGAAGACGACTTGGTAAGAACCGCAGGTCGGCGTTGGATGCAGGCCGCTTCCAACCGCAGTTCCTGGAGATCATTGAGGGAGGCCTTTGTCCAGCAGTGGACGTCCTACGGCTGATATGATGATGATGATGATATGAACTTAGGTTTAAAGTGTCTTCATTCATACAAATAATGTATAAATAGCTCAACTGAACACTGGCTGCATTGCCCCATTTTATTAATTCATTTTATATTTTTTTAATCACAAAGATCCATTTGAAATTACAATTTTACCGCCTGTTCCTCCGCGATCAAACACTGATACAACAAGCAGCTAAACTTAAATACCACCACGATGCTTTTACTCTGCAGTGAGTTACTTCAGGCTCATAATAGTAGCAGGAGTGAAAGATAAAAAAAACTAAAAATTTAATACCGTTATGTTGACTTATCGTGGTCAGACTAAATTAAAATTGATATTATTTTATGACTGCCGTTATAATAAGTGGTATTACAAATACTATAATTGGATAAAGCATGATTTTGTAGCAAATTGAATCACTGATTTAGAACGGATGTTCACACTTTTACTTTTTGAAGTAAAACTTCTTTACGCACGCTTGACTTGGGGAGTAAGCTGGTGAATGCGTTACTTAAAGTGCGAATGGAAGTTGAGAGGGAGATATAAGTTAGTGTATATAGAAAGAGAGAGAGAGAGTTGCGTTTCGTATATTTTTAAACGTTAATGTGCGAGTTGCGTGTGTCCAGAATAAACATAGACTGATCGACCTACAGACATGTTGACAATTTTATAAATTAATATTTTGAAAAATAAGTTTACTTCAGTCGTGTGGCTAAATCACACTCGTTTTTTTGCATCATACATCTTGTCAAGGGAGAAGAAGTATTTAAAAAGGTAAGAAAGATTAGATAAAATATTTTAGACCAATCTCAGTACTTCCGACATTAAGTAAAATATTTGAAAAACTAATTTTAAATCAACTACTTAGACATTTCAATTCTCATAATTTACTGCATCATAAACAATTTGGATTTACCAGGGGTCGCTCAACCACTGATGCTGGTATTGAGTTAATATCGCACGTATTTGATGCCTGGGAGAAGTCTGATGACGCTTTAGGTGTTTTTTGTGATTTATCCAAGGGATTATACCATGACATAGACCATGACACATTGATCAGGAAACTACACCATTTTGGCATTAGGAACGTTGATCTAGACTTTCTCACTTCTTATTTAAGTAGCAGAGTGAAAAGAGTTGACGTGAATGGAAAGCGTTCTCCGGGGTCTCTGGTTAAAATGGGTGTACCACAGGGATCAATTCTGGGACCATTTTTGTTTTTAGTATATATTAATGATCTTCCCCATCTTGTAAGGGACGATCATGAGGTTGTATTGTTTGCAGATAACACGTCCCTTTTATTTAAACTAAAGCGACGCCAAACCAATTTTGATGATGTAAACAATGCAATCTCTAAGGTCGTAAAATGGTTCAATGTAAACAATTTACTTCTAAATGAAAAGAAGTGCTCGAGCCGTCGTACAGTGCGGACGTCTCTGGGGCGTCGTTACGCTGCCCGTTGAATATACGAAGATTCGATCGTCGTTAGTGGTCGAGGCAACATCGCCTATAAAAGGCTCCTCAGATCGCGCGGCACGCATTCGATCGTCGTTAGTGGTCGCCGCTATAGCATGCAGCGGCCACACCTTAGGAACCTAGGCTGGTAGAGGGGGGCTCGAGTGCCGAAACACTTTGTTGTAGCAACGGCGTGTTTCGGCCCTCGAGTCGGCACGGTCACTCCCCGTGCTAGTGCTCGTTGCTTCGGCGTCAACGCAATCCACCTCAAGTGGCGAGGCAACCAGGCAACTGTAGAAGGCCTGAAGGTAGCGATAGGAGTTTTTATCGTTGCCAGATACTGCGTCCTGTTCCCTTCCAGTCGTAGCGGTTCTCCGTTCCACTGGGTCAAGGGGAGTAAGGAGGAGAGGGTGCATCTGTGTACGGCGCGCACACTTATGCAACTTAATATATCCTGCGCATCTGACTTGGCTTTGTCATTCCGAGTTTAAAAAAGTCCTGGGCTTGGTCTAATACCTGGACACGGGTGGCCTAAGGAGAGGAGAGTGGTCGCTCTAGCACTGCATCGGGGTGACAGTGTGGTTCGGCAGCACTCTTTGAGACAAAGCAGCTTTATTTAGAGAGGCACTGCTTTCCTCGCTCAGCCGGGGAGGGGGCTAGAAAAGGTGCCCCAAACAAACGCTCATTCCTCGCAATAAGAATAAATCTAAAAACATGCAGATGAATATGACTTTTGGTGCGTGGAATGTACGTACTCTTTTAGACCGACCCAACAACCTCTGCCCAGAACGTAAAACCGCCATTGTGGCTCGCGAGCTCAAACGCTATGACGTCGACATAGCCGCTCTCAGCGAAACACATCTAGCTGACGAAGGTGAGCTTGTTGAACGTGGTGGTGGGTACACTTTCTTCTGGAAAGGCACACCAGCTTCTGAGCCTAGACGGTCAGGAGTAGGCTTTGCTATTAAAACTACTTTAGCCTCTAAGTTGGAAGAACATCCAGTTGCTATCTCTGATCGTGTCATGTCCTTACGTTTCCATCTTCGAAACAATAAATACTTAAATGTTATCAGCGTATATTCGCCAACACTCGACAAAAGTGATGACGTCAAGGACAAATTTTATGAGGAAGTGTCAGAAGTGCTGACTAAAATCCGGCGCTGTGAGAAAGTTTTGCTTCTTGGCGACTTTAATGCTCGCGTCGGACGTGATTTTGAAGCTTGGCCTCGGGTGATAGGGCGACATGGCATTGGTAACATGAACAGTAATGGGCAACTGTTACTAAGCCTCTGTTCCCAATTTCATCTGGGTATTACCAATACCATGTTTAGACTCCCAAATAAATACAAAACTACCTGGATGCACCCAAGGTCCAAGCATTGGCATCTTATTGATTATGCTATAGTCCGTCAACGGGATATAGCGGATGTCAAAGTAACGAGAGTAATGAGGGGCGCAAACTGTTGGTCGGATCACCGACTTGTTGTTACAAAACTATTTTTGCGTCTTAGCCCTTGCCGTAGACCTCGCAGGGCTAAGCCTAACTGTCTTCATCTGAAAAAGCTAGAGTCTGCTGAAATATTGGCAAATTACAGGGAAGCTGTCAATACCTTTACAGCAGGCATACACCCCGAAGATGAACAGTTAGACGAGGGCTGGAAACTGTTAACTACAAATACCATCAATGCGGCTACTGAGATCTTAGGCCAAAAACCTCGTGTCTGTGAAGACTGGTTTGACGAAAATGATAATACATTGACAGTCGCCCTAGAAAAACACCGCCAGCTCCTTCGAAAGGGAAATCAGACAACTGCTTCTGAAAAAATAAAGGAGAGTACGAGCCAAATAAGGAGACTAACTCGAAACGCAAAAGATGAGTGGTGGCTGAACAAGGTTCGCTATATTCAGTGGCTTGCTGATTCGAATAGACTCGGCGATTTCTTTAACGAGATTAAAAAGTTAGTAGGAAGTCCACATCGAGTAAACGTACCACTGAAATCACTTTCAGGTACCCTCCTGGTAAGCAAAGGAGAAGTTCTTACTCGCTGGGCAGAACACTATAACAGCTTACTCAATGTGGATCGTTCTGCTGACATAAACTATTTAGCATCACTTCCTGCCTTACCACAAGCCGTAGATCTGGATCAGCCTCCTTCTCTTGAGGAAGTTATCATCGCCATCAAAGCGCAGAAAAACAATAAGGCTGTCGGCATCGATAACATACCAGGAGAACTATTAAAATATGGCGGAGATGAGTTGCACTACAAGATTTGGCAATTTTTCCAGCGCATGTGGGAAATGGAGTTCGTTCCTCCTAGTTTTGGCGTATCACTAATTTGCTCTTTGTATAAAAATAAAGGTGATCGATCTGTTTGCAACTCTTATAGGGGTATATCACTTCTGTCTACTCCAGGAAAAACTTTTGCCAGAGTACTCTTAAATCGTCTTATGGAGCTCTCTGAAAGTATATTGCCTGAAACGCAATTTGGGTTTAGACCCAATCGCGGCACATGCGAGGCCATATTCTCTCTTAGACAACTGCAAGAGAAAAGCAGGGAACAGTGTCAACCTCTGTTTCTCTGTTTTGTTGATCTGGAGAAAGCTTTTGACAGTGTACCTCGCGAAGCTTTGTGGATTGTGCTTTCGAAACTTGGTTGCACCGACAAATTTATACGCTTGATAAGACTTCTTCACGACAACATGACTTGTTGCGTAACCGTCAATGGTGAGCAGACAGAGCAATTCCCTGTCACTTGTGGTGTAAAACAAGGCTGTGTATTAGCACCCACTCTTTTTGCTCTGTACTTTTCCGTTGTCGTGAGGGAGACTTTACAAGCCAACACCGAAGGGATCCGCATACGTTTTCGCACAGATGGCAGTATCTTTAACCTGGCTAGGTTAAAAGCGCACACAAAGGTATCGTATGACCTCATTACCGAATTGATGTATGCTGATGACCTATGTTTCGTTGCGGAATCTTCTGAGGGACTCCAGGACTTGATGACTCGGCTTGACGCTGCGTGCTGTAGATTTGGCCTCAAAATTAATATTACAAAGACAGAGGTGATGGCCATGGACACTGTTAACCAAGCTCCACTGAATCTGCAAATCGATGGAAAGCCCATAAAACAGGTCGATACATTCAGATATCTGGGAAGCAGCATAACAACAAAATGCGACCTTGACTCGGAGATCAACAGCAGACTTGGCTCCGCTATGGCTGCTTTTGGTAAACTACGAGTCCAGGTATTTCGCTCCCATAACATCAAATTGAGTACCAAGATTAAGGTGTATATGGCTATTGTACTTCCTAACATCTTGTACTCGTCAGAGACATGGTGCCTGTATCGCAGACACATACGCACGTTAGACAGATTCCATCTGAAATGCCTCCGCGACATTCTTAACATCAAGTGGTCGGATCGGGTCCGTAATACCGATGTTCTACGACGGGCTAATGTCTGTGGCATAGAGGCATATTTGATGCGGCGTCAGCTGCGTTGGTGCGGGCACCTGTCTCGGATGTCTGATGAGCGAAGGGCGAAACGCATTTTCTTCTGTGAACTAGAACATGGTAAGCGGAAACGCGGAGGTCAGTTCCTACGTTTCAAAGACGTACAGAAGAGGCACATGAAGAGGTGTTGTATCGATCCGTCGCGCTGGGAGGCTCTCGCTGAAAAACGACCTGAATGGAGGCGTCATGTTCAGGACAAAGTGTACGAGTTTGAAGAAGAAAGGAGGCAAGAACTAGACTTAAAACGAGATCAGCTTAAAAGTCGACCGCCGGCTAATATCAATTACAACTACATTAATGGCGCCTTAACTTGTGTTCATTGTAACCGGACTTTTAGCGCAAAAATAGGGTACATCAGCCACATACAGGCTAAACACCTAGGCCAATAATCACAAAGTCAAGTCTCTGTAGCCGAAATCGGCTAGGAGGATTATTAAATGAAAAGAAAACAAAGTGTATTCGATTTCCACTACCTAATGTTACACAAGTTAAAGCAGATATAAAAATCATAGACGAGGAGTTGGCTCTTGTGGACACTACCGTATTCTAGGTATAACCCAAGACAATAAGCTTCAAAGGGGCCCTTACATTGATAACTTGTCGAAGAGACTTAGTTCTGCGGCATACGCAGTCAAAAAGATCCGTCTTTTCACAAACGTAGACACAGCTAGACTAGTTTACTTCAGCTACTTCCACAGCATTACGTCATACGGTATACTGCTGTGAGGGAGTGCTGCAGATATAAACACCGTTTTTGTGCTGCAGAAGAGGGCTGTTCGTGCAATTTATAATATGGGCCTAAGAAAATCATTACGCAATAAGTTTAAAGCAATAAATATTTTGACATTCCCTTGTCAATACATCTATGAAAATCTGATGTATGTTCATAAAAATATTAATTTGTTTAAGAAAAATGGCGATAATCATAATTTTAATACTAGAAATAAAGATAAACTCGCTGTTGCCCCTTGTAGACTCCATAAAGTTAGTTAATCGTTTAAAGGGCAAGGTGTTCGCTTTTATAACAAAGTCCCAAGTGAAGTAAAAAATTGACAATTAACAAATTTAAAAACGCAATTAAACAAAATTTTTATAAAAAAGCCTACTATAAAATATCGGATTATTTAGATGATAGAGAAGCTTGGGATTGAAATTGCTCCAACTACAATGTTACAATTGAGACGTAATTTATTTCCTGTATTGTTATGTATTCTAAAAGGATCATTAAAAAAACAACCAGCCTTGTTTCTTGCCTTTCTTTCCTGGCTTGGTCGCGAAAGAACAGGCAGTAAAAATTGACGTTTCAAAGTGATTCTTGTGATTGTAATGAATAAAAGATTTTGACTTTGAGTTTGAATTCGATTTATAAAATACATTTACTTAGTATCATTACCATCATCATATCACCAATAGGACGTCCATTGCTGAACATAAGGAACAACACATTTATTGAGTATTTTGTGCAATAAAGAATTAAGTAAATAAACAACTCTGCCCTAGATTTCCAGAGCGACTGTTCTTGTGCGGCCTGCGCCCAACGGCTCCCAGCATCCTTTATCAGGTAGTTTATTCATCTAGTGGGGGACATCCGATGCTGCGATTTCCAGAGCGCGGTCTCCACTATTGGTATTTAACGGTATCCCGTGTGGTATTTATGAATAAAAAAAATCACAAAAAATAAAAAAGTACAGTTGGCTGAAATAAAACAAAAATCCAGGATACCGGTAACCGTTTTATCCCATTCAATATCCATACAAATGTTATAATTATATTAATGTTAATATTCAAAAGTAACTCTGTCCCTGTGTCTGTTTGTTGCGGATTCACGACTAAACGGCAAAACAGATTTCGATGAAAGGTATTAGTACTTACACAAGTACGTACGTACACAAGTAACTTTTTAACAAATGTAAGACCGATTTCAGATAACAGTAAAAACCAAACTACTCTGCCAATTTTGATGAAATTTTCATGGAATGAATCTTAAAGTATATACTTTCATATACAAAACAAACTTTCTAAATCAGTTGATATATAACGGAGTTCTGAGCTAACAAACATAACATAAAAATGAAACAAATTTAAGACTTATATGATTTTCTCATAGATGAATGTCAGATCTGGACACAATGGAAATGGGACCACACTGAAAGCACCAGCTTTCAAATAAAAAGAATCATCATACTCGACAGTTCTGAGGTACCTAACAAACATAAAAAAAAACAGTCGAATTGTTTTTTTTTTATGTTTGTTAGGTACCTCAGAACTGTCGAGTATGATGATTCTTTTTATTTGAAAGCTGGTGCTTTCAGTGTGGTCCCATTTCCATTTTGTCCAGATCTGACATTCATCTATGAGAAAATCATATAAGAACCTCCTCCTTTTTTGAAGTCGGTTTATAAGATTATGACCAGGATTGAGACAGAATCTACTTTTACTCGACTGCGCAGAAGGAGGGTAATCTATTTATTGCCATACCTTGCGTGCGAAGCCGCAGGCGGATCAGCTAGTTACTTATTTAAAGTAGGCATAGAAATGATTCCTACTTTTAAATCATTTTCATAAGAGCATTTTTATATGATTACTAGTGGTCCCGCCGAACTTCGTATCGGCTTGACATGCATAGGTATAACGCGGGCTGTCAATATAAGTCACCCTGGTAGAATTGTCAATTGTTGTCCCCGGCCAACATTATGTATGAGAAAATGAATGACTTCCACAAATAATTCAATATCAAAATTAGCCAAATCGCTCCACCCGTTCTCGAATTTTAGCGAGACTAACGAACAGCAATTAATTTGTATATTTAATTAATTTTTATATTAGACAATATATCTCGGGATAACTCCTACCAAAGCATCTGTTTCAAACGATATTCATTTTTTTTACATCCTCTTTGACGATATTTGCAGCACGCATTCTGTCAATTCTATGTCAAACGTCATAAGGTTACATTATAAAAGCGCTAAGGTTAGATTATAATAATTTTATATGGTGGTTAAGTATTCTTAAATTTTCTAATTATGCGCGCAATTTACTTAATTTTTTCTTTCATAAGAAGCTTTTCCTGACAATAAGAAATACAACAAAAAAAGAATTGGCCAAATTGGTCCAGGCGTTGTTGAGTTATGCGCTTACCAACACATTTTGCGACTCATTTTTACATTATAGATTTTTTATTACTGCTATTCATATGTAAAAAATCAGAAGCAATGATTTTTCATTATGATGCCGTAATTTCACACTTGCTAATCTTGCTAGTGCTATTTCATATGTTAAAAATTACGGTAACAAAAACGCCCAATGAATTCCGAGGAAATGCTGTGATTTGTGACCCGAATAACTGCGACCGATATACGATGAAAACCGAAAGTGATTTCATTTGTTTGATTTTTAGCAGGTTATGCAAAGGAAAATAGCAGGTGTGACTTATAATTTTAAATAAGGGTTCCGTACCCAAAGGGTAAAACGGGACCCTATTTCTAAGACTCCACTGTCTGTCTGTCAGCCTGTCTGTCCGTCTGTCACCAGGCTGTATATCATGAACTGTGATAGTCAGACAGTTAAAATTTTCATAGATGGTGTATTTTAAGTTGCCGCTAGAACTACAAATACTAAAAACAGAATAAAATAAATATTTATGGGAGGAGGAGGGCCATACAACAAACGTGATTGTTTTGCTCGTCTGTATAGATAATGGTACGGAACCCTTCGTGCGCGAGTCCGACTCGCACTTTGTCGGTTTTTTCATATGATTTTCACATGCTACTCGTGAAACGTTCCATTTCTAATATAAAGATATATTTAAAAAAAGTCAGGACCGTAACGAAATAATATCGCTATCTAGACTGCTTTTAGTTCCGTCCTCTGTTGAAGCTCACTAGTTCTACCCACGCTTGTTGTTCACTTATCGACTCAGGGTTCCGTAAGTACTTGTCATAATTAGCTATTTGTGCCATATCGCTTGTGCATCCGCTTTGTCGCTAATCAAGGCTTTATAGTGTTGTGTTTGTATTTCTTGTTAGGATTATTTATTAATAATAAGTTACCATAATAATAAAAGATACACTTTTTAATAAGTAAATAAAAACTCAAATTTTATGTTTGGAGTTCAAACAATTTTAACCATCACGATTTAAACATACGATTTATTTAGTTTATTTATTTTTGTATCATTAGATATCTACTTAGATAGACGAAGACGTCGACGAACGAAGGTTCATGACGTTGGAATTCGAGTTATGGTCTTGGGCGGGACACTTGGCTAGACGTGGTGTTGACAGATGGAGCGGGCAGTGACTCAATGGTGGCATAGGAGCGGGTATAGATGGATAGGACGTCCGGCAGCGAGATGGGGGAGACAACATCGTAAAGGTCGTGGGCTGTCAGTGGGTGAGACTAGCGCAGGATCGTGGTGGATGGCACAAACTTGGGGAAGCCTATACCCAACAATGGGTGAAGTGAGACTGTGGATGAGGATGATATTTAGATAATATTTTTTTTGGTATC
The DNA here is from genome assembly GCA_918857605.2 of Philereme vetulata. NCBI lineage: Eukaryota > Metazoa > Arthropoda > Insecta > Lepidoptera > Geometridae > Philereme > Philereme vetulata. The sequence goes on along the minus strand of OU975455.1, from coordinate 8,250,918 downwards.
TTGGTGTTTTCTTTAAGTATCCAGTCAATCTCTACGTATTAGTCATGTCTACATGAATAAAGCAATATTTTGCGAAGTTACAAAGAAAGGAATAATTTTATTTATGGAGGTGTAACAAAGATTTATGAAGTTAACCCATAAAAGGTTGCGTAAAAGTTTACACCAGTCCTTAATCTTTAAGTTCTACCCTTCGACCCGTTAAATTTACCGTTAATTATGTGCGTTCTTTATTCAAAATTGAAATTTCGAATACGATAACGGTCGCTCCTTTTGCGGGACAATTAAAATGTGACGCACCGGTCGCCGAGGCGAGTCAACTGTTCAATCGATATTAACTGCAAAATATAATTATTATACTAAATTTACCCTAATTTTAAATAATCCATTTTATCAATATTTTTGCAGTCAAAGTTATATCAAAACATGCAAAATATACGTGAGAAAATATCTAATTAAAAAACAATTTTAAAAACAAATATGGCGAACCATAAAAGTAAGAGGGTCGGTAAACTGAACGCGTTTGTCATCCCGTTACTCGGAGCACGCAGATTGCATCATTCACGCTAATCGAAAATTCTTTACTCACCTCGCACTAAATGAATCATGTCCAAAAATAAGGCACCAATAACCGAACCTTCTTCCTGGACAAAGAAAGCACTTTTACTTTTTACCTTCATTTTCTCACGATAAACGGACTCATTTTTAAACGCTCATGTATTGGGGGCCTTTAATTATGACGTCATATCACAGGATCGTGATTTGGCGGGTCGTTCTTTTTTCAAATATTTTTTCTCTGACACGGAGGCTGTATATCTTGTCTGTGTTGCCAGTTTTAATTCAATAAGAGGAGAAAAAGTTTGGCATTTAGGCAGCTGTGTTTAGAGACCGCCCAGAGTTACACTGGATTTAATTACCCTTTAATAATTCAGAACGTGATTGACCTCTGTTGTTTTGTTAAATAAAAATGTAAACTTTCTCACAAATAAAAAATTCTGGCAAAGTATAAAGTTAAACTACTTGATGCGTATTTCTGGCCAGCCGGCATCATTAACAGGCACTACATAGAAGCGGCTACGAAGTAAAATCCCCCAAATAAACCAAAGTTTTAAGTTTATTTTTATATGTTACTAGTGGACCTGCCGAACTTCGTACCGCCTTGACATGCATGTAACGCGAGCTGTCAATATACCTCACCCTGGTAGAATTGTCAATTGTTGTCCCCGGCCATCATTATGTATGAAAAAATGAATGACTTCCACAAATAATTCAATACCAAAATTAGCCAACTCGCTCCACCCGTTCTCGAGTTTTAGCGAGACTAACGAACAGCAATTCATTTTTATATATACAGACAATATCTCGGAATAACTCCGACCGACGCATCTGTTTCAAACAATATTAATTTTTTTTACATCCTCTTTGACGATATTTGCAGCACGCATTCTGTCAATTCTATGTCAAACGTCATAAGGTTACATTATAAAAGCGCTAAGGTTAGATTATAAATAATTTTATATGGTGGTTAAGTATTCTTAAATTTTCTTATTTTCGCGCAATTTTATGAACTTTTTCTTTCATAAGAACCTTCTCCTGACAATAAGAAATACAACAAAAACAGAATTAGCGAAATCGGTCCAGCCGTTCACGCGTGATGGCGTGACCAAGGGAAATAAGGATTCATTTTTATATATAGAGATATAGATATGTTTTTGTGTATGAGCTTCTTGGTATCTAATTAACACCGTCTTTTAATTTCGGCTCCTAAATACATTGAGTCAAAAGCCCAGCTGGCCGCTAAAAAGCTTGGTATACTTGGAAAGGTGAGGCAATACTTGACACCGGGACAGTTGCTCAACTTATACCAAGCACAAGTCCGATCATGTCTGGAGTACTCTTCTCATCTCTGGGACGGATCAGCGAAATACCAGCTAGAGACTCTAGCTTGAGAGAAGAGCCAAGAAGCTCATTTGCAATGACGAAATAGCAAATGAAGGCTCCACAGCCTCAAACATCGTCAAAAGGTTGCATCAAGCCTCTCGGTTTTCTATAGGATAGATTTCGGAGAGTGTGCTGCGTAGCTCTTTAACCTGATCCCACCATCCCTATTCTATCATTGGACAACTAGACGCTCCGCGGTACGCCACCGCTACAGACCACCGCTGGTAAACATACCTCCCATACGCACAAAGCGGTACTCCTCCACTTATATTATGCGCACCGCTAAGGAGTGGAACGCCTTGCCTGAGTCTACGTTTCCTGATAACTACAAACTAGGGGTCTTCAAGTCGCGAGTGAATAGGTTTATCAAAGGTCTATCATCGTAGACTGCATCATCGCTTTCCATCAGGCATGGTCAATTGCTAGCCTATAAGTTATAAAAAAAGTATTTAAAGTGGTTATAGCCTTACATCATATATATATTATAAAGGCCTTATATGTAATGTGCACATACAAAATTAAAAAGCAAGCTGAAGTGGCACTGGGCAGAGCACATAGCTCGAAGAACTGACAGCAGTTGGGGCAGAAAGGTTAACAAGTGGAGATCACAGAATGGAAAGCGTAGCGTATGTCGGCCCCCCACTAGATAGAAAGTCGACTTGATAAAGGTTGCTGGGAGCCGTTGGGTGCAGACCGCACAAGATCGGTTACTCTGGAAATCTATGAGGGGGGGGGGGGGGGGGGCTACAGCAGGGGACGTCATTTGGCTGTTATGATGCTGATGATTTCAACAATCTATACAAAGCTTGCTTAGTGCCCATCTATAGTCCTAAATAGCCTTTCGCAATTGCAAGTATATTAACGCCAGGAGTTGCACTGTCACATTTCTCATTACTAACCGGCGCACAATGGAGACCGTTTCTCGCCTACTGCACACATCCGAGAACTACTGTTTATTCTTACACGGAACGGGAACGGGACGAAGTTTTATCTATTTTACGACCGACAATATTTCAGTTAATTTCGTGAGTACGTGATAAACCCCTTAAATTACCTCATTTAATGCATAAAAATAATATATATGCAGTAATAGTTGAAATAATTGCGTAAGTTTTTTAGTAACAAAATACGAAGTCCGTTAGGATATTTGTCGTCTGTACACTTAAGTTTGACGTTGAGCGTAGGAAAGATGTAACGAAAAAAACTCATTTATTTGACACATGTTTACAAGGAACAGTATTCTCTTCCGGAAAATCACCCGGTGACGTTTGACAAGAAAAATATCAACTGCTCAAAGTATTTTCAAAATCAAATGAAGGGTACTTATAGTTGCCGGTGGAATTATAGGCACATGAGGCTTTACATCCGTATGCCTCAAGTTGATGGACGCAGAGTATCGCAGGGCACATTTATAACGTGCCTGACTTACGAGGCAATTCTACAATGTTACAGGCGATGGTTACCACTTAACATCAGGTGGGCCATAAACTTGTTCCATCTCCATTATGTAAACAGCTCTTGCTGGGGACTTTAAAAAGACAATATAAATTTTAATAGTTTAATGTCGACTAACGCTACGATGTTTAACGTATTTAGAGGCTAAATATTCATTCCAATTCATTTATTAGGAACTAGTAGTGGTGTAGCCATTTGCGATCTTACGCTTTCGAATTGGCTTTTTACAGCCCATGAGATAACTTCTGGAAAATCGGGATAACAAGATAAAGATTAAGGATCCGCCCACTAACCGTAAGATTCTTTGAAGCAGCCTAGAACACCTTTGCGCACACTTCACTACTTCGCCAGGACTCGCGGTAAATTAAGAAAAATAAAAACAAAGTTTATTTCTCCATAAGAACATGCAACTTACATACTAAATTTAAAACTACAAACAAACATAAAGGCAATAACAGCACCTACATCATAGTAATAAAAAACATATAGATCATAATTAAATGTATGTCATAATGTAGGCAGAACCACAGACCAGTATAAGCAAAAAATATAAGTAAAAAAAGTTTACTTGTACTGGTATGTGGTAGGACATAATGTAGGTAGGTACGTGGATAGAACTTTCCTATATCGAGAGAAGCTCCATCCACGCACCCACGTAAAACTGTATGATTCTAAAATAGAAGTGAAAATAATTCCAAAAAAAAGTAGGTAAGTATTGATTGGGTGAACACTAGCTCTTACACTAGGATTCCCTGTGTCGAGAGCAGCTAGTTTCTTCCAGTTTCCAGACTACCAGTTCTTCCAGTCTCCCTTCCAATTAGCAACACAACATGAAGGTAGAGGCTATAAATAATGCATTTTGTAGAATATATTTTAATTATATTTTTACGGCGGAATTCAGCGTTAATAGTGGTATTTTTCAGCGGGTCATGTACGTAAGTCAAGATTTTGACCTTCTCGCGGTGCGGTGCGGTTGCATCTGCTGTTGTATTTACTTGCTGCTTCATCATCACAAGGTGCGGGCGCGCAAGTAGTTATAGTTTTGCGGATAGAATATGTCAAGTAGAATAGGTCAAGGAAAGAGTTACCTTCTTCTCGTTAGCGTGTCAAGAGTTCTACGTTTAGCATTAGGTGAGGCGGTTATTAGGTCCTCCATCGTGCAAGTGTTCGGACACAAAGGGCACATTAGCAAGTGCCACAACACAATTCATCTACAAAATAACAAACATGACCAAAGGCACTTTTCAGTTACCTTATATAGTCGAAAGATGGCGTTACCAAGTAGTACAAACCGATTACTGATAGCACGATAAAATGCAAAAATTATTACAAATTGTGGAGCAGCTTCAACGACCACCTCCGTCTAAACAATAAGAATAATTTAGGCTTAAAATAAGTAAATAAAAGCCAAGAAAAATTAAAGTTAAAGGAACAGATATCTAGATAAATACTGATACAGATATAAAGATACTTATGATTTTGATGTATGGGTGAGTGTGATATATTTCATATTTATTTATTTCAAACCATAGGGATATAAAGAACACTTAGTTACGTCAGCTTCATTACATAAAAAATGTTAGGAAAACATTTACCTAACTAATATTTTATTAATACAATAATATTTTAGTTGCAACTGTATACTGGCTTTAAAAAAATAATAAAATTAAATTAAATTAGTTCATTTAAGCGGCTGTAAAGATGCCTTGTCAATAAATAAATCTAAAATTAAAACTGTAACATGTCAAGTGGTTGCAGCTGTACAGGGGCTTTGTCAATAAAGGGGGTCACAGATTTATGCGTAGGAATCGGCAAATACCATGCTTTTTTATCATTTAAGAACTCATCTGTGGAGTAGAAGGATTTTTGGGTTAAGTTATTTTAATACATCTTTTAAATTTGTTTTCGTTTAAAGCTGAAATGTCTTTCGGAATTTTATTGTAGAAACGCACTGAGTTACCCATAAAACTTTTATTTGTCTTTTGTAGTCTAAATGCCGAGTTAACTAATTTGTCCATATTTCTAGTGTTCATAATATTATGATCATCAGAACGCTTTTCAAAGTTATATATGTTTTTGCGTACATACATGATATTTTCGTATATATACAATGAAGGAGAGGTTAATATTCTAATTTTATTAAACACGTCTCTGAGGGATGCTTGTGTGTTTAGGTTATAGATTGATCTGATAGCTCTTTTCTGAAGAATAAAAACTGTCTTTGCATCTGCTCCTGACCCCCACAACAGAATTCTATAACACAGTATACTGTGGAAATAGGCTAAGTAAACAAGCCTAGCAGTTTCCACGTCTGTCAGCTTCCTTACCTCTCTAATAGCATATACAGCTGAGCTAAGCTTATTCCCTAGTTTTGTAATATGTCTATTATTATACTTAGAAACTTGGTGGATTCGACTAAATCCAAATTACTGTTCATCAAAATAATGTCACTAGTACTAATTTGATTTTCATTTACTAATGAGAATTTGACACAATTTGTTTTAGATGGATTTAATACTAAATTATTCGCAAAAAACCACTTGCTTACTTATAGTACGTCATTAATTAAAGCTACGTCAGCAATTCTTCTTTTAACATCAAATAACAGGGATGTGTCATCGGCAAAGAGCACAATTTCATTTTTTGTTTTTTTCTGTATCAAATGTGGTAGGTCATTAACATACACAAGAAACAAGAATGGGCCCAATATAGAGCCTTGTGGTACCCCTAGTTTATTAAAAGACCCCGAGGATTGTACGTCTCCTATTTTTATTCGTTGCTCTCTGTCAACCAAATTTGATGCTAGCAATTTCAGTGCGTTATCTATTACACCATAGTTTTCTAATTTCATTATAAGCGTTTGGTGGTCAACGCAGTCAAAAGCTTTTGAAAGATCGCAAAAGACACCAATTACGTCTTTTGAGTTCTCCCAAGCGTTCAATATGTGAGAAGTTAATTGTAACCCAGCATCTAAAGTGGATCTCCCTTTCGTAAAGCCAAATTAACCGTTATGTAGTAGTTGATTAATGTTAAAGTATGAAAGCAATTGGTTTAAAATAATCTTCTCAAATATTTTACTGAGAGAAGGAAGAATCGATACCGGTCTGTAATTTGAAGGGTCTTCTTTACACCCAGCTTTGTACACTGGTATTACTTTGCTGTACTTCATCAAGTTGGGAAATATGCCACTATCGATACTGGAGTTGAAAATGTCGGCTAAATTAGGAAATATTTTCTCAACTTTACCATCTAAAGCTTTTACTGACAACCCCCACATATCTTCTGTTTTTTTTAATGTTTAGCGACTTGAAAACCTTCTCAATCGTTTTTGAAGTAACATATTTAAATTTAAAACTTCTGGTATGTGATAATTTATCTACATTATCGACAAGGAAAGATTTTGCCATATGTTTGGATCCATTTAATCCTTTCGTTAATTTTATTGGAATTTCTGTAAAAAGTTTTCAAATGTATTTGCTATATCAAGCTTATAGTGGATGACGGTATTTTTGACGTTTCTTAAGGCATTTATAAATTCTCGAACTTTACACTTTCCAGTTTCTGTTTTTATAACTTCCCATGTGGTTTTAATCTTATTATTGGATTTAGATATTTTTGTTTGATGTATAGAGACTTAGCAAAACTATATATTTGCTTAAAAAGTTTGGAATACCCTTTAACAAACTGTAAAAGTTCTTCATCTTTGGTATAATTTCTTTTTTCGTATAGGTCATACAGAGTTTTCCTGCTTACAAGAACACCTCGAGTAGCCCAGTCAGCGATTTTTGGCTTTCTATTTATTTTATTATTAAGTTCTTAAGTTTTAAATATATTATTGAACTCACCACATATAACCTTTAATAATGATTCAAAATGTAGGTTCAAGTCCTTAAAATTATGGCCCAAATTTGCGACCTTTTCTCCTATGGCGATTTGGAATAATTCCTTGCGTTTTTCTGTCAAAGGCCTATAAGTAACTTTCGCCTAGGTTTTATCCTCATTGCCCTACGGCAATGAGGATAAAACCTAGGCGAAAGTTCTTCTACAAGACTACACTCTGTCCTCTATGGTCCGACCGTAAATTATCAATAAGTAATTATGTGAATAGTCAAAATTTAAGAATATATTATCCAAGCAGGTAGCCGTAAGAAGAGTTATTCTAGTCGGTTCCATAAATAGTTCGTATAAATTAAATGATCTACACAATTGAATAAATTGCTGTTTTTCTGAATAATTTGTCAAAAGGTCAATATTAAAGTCTCCACACATCAATATATTTTTATTCTTATTTGAAAGTCTTCGTAAAGCCTCTTCCAGATTATTGATAAACATTATAAAGTTAGCAGATGGCGGTGAGTAAACACAAAGAATAATATGGCGATCCAACTCTGCACATGCCATTTCACATATACGCTGAGTAGAAATGCAAACTATATCTTTTCTTTCTTTGGCTTTAATATTGTCCTTTATCATAATTAGGGTGCCTCCACCTTGAGCTAATTTTCTGTAGAACATACTAATGACTTTATAATTACATAATGTGAAATGCTTAGTGTCAGGTGTCAAGAAAGTTTCTGAAAAGCAAATAATCTCAAAGCCAACCCCTTTGAGATTCTTTGCTTTTCAGAATTTTAAAAATAAGCTCAATTTCTAATAATTTACCTAGGAACCTATTTATGTTCTGATGCATTAATCTCACTAGCTTTTCTGATTTCTTAGTGACTACTTTATTATCTAAGTTGCTAGGAGAGTCTTGCATGGTTAGTATTGGTGAACTAACGTAACAAGGCTCTCTTATTGTCTTACTTATAAGTTTAAAGATTGGATAACAATCATTCCATAGTCACTTTTATGGTAATCAGCCTCTAAGACGTACGTTAGTGACTGTATTACAATACGTTTTTGTTTTTAGATAAAAACTGGTATTTCGGTCTCAATACAAATTTCTTAGTACAATTATTTATGTCAAATAACAAAATTTCACATTTATTACAATTAGTGGCGATTAAATTATATAAGTTAAGATTGAGTTCATGTATTTTTTGTTTTGTTCAAAACTCAGCGAACTCGAATACGGAAAAGTACAAACAACAATTTTATTTACAGTTCCAGAATCATGCAATTTTAACAATAAACGAATACTGTTCATTAATTGTGTTCTATTTACATCTGAGCTGTCACCCATCAAAATTACAATGTCATCATCTTTAGTGTGATTTATGACGTAACCTATAAGTTTGCTATAAGAAATGTTTGGCATGCAATTGTTTATTATTGAACTCTTTACATTCATACTGAACATATACCCCATACCTTTTCCGATGCCATCACAGAAAATCTTTAAACTTTTTGTACTGTTTGCCTGCAAGGTTTCTATACCAGAGTTATAAGGTAAGTTCAAGGGTTCACTTTCTTCAAAAACTTCGGGAGGCATGCTGGTGGTCGGTAGAGTGGACGGTTGTGTCTCTAGATAGTTATTTCCATAATCATTAGCGGTCGAGATGGATTCTGGGTCTACCATTTGTTCACTCTCCATCGCCTCAGTCAGTTGAGGATTGTACGAACCTACACCAAGCAACTCTCCGATGGTCGCTATATATTCTCGAATTTCGCTCTGTGCTAAAGTGTATTTATTATTAATTTTTTGTAGGTCAGCTTCTAGTTTAGATATGTTTTCCAAGTTATCAGAATAATCTCTTTTGTGATTAGACATCATCCATACATAATTTTTTAGTTCTTCGTTGAGTGGTTTTCTGTCTTTTTTTAAGCTCTAAATGTTGTCTTTGAGGTTCTTGTTATTTATACATTTTCTTTTTCTGTCTAATAGTAGTTTTTTTTTTAATTTTAAATATTTTCTTCTTTTCTTAATTGTTTGCAAATAAAAATGTATCAAGTGATCGACCTTTATCATTGATAAACTTTTATAAATTTTGATAGAATCACTGTATATTTTCTTGATAGGTCTATCATAGTATAATTAGGAAAAACTTACTGTTGTATTCACTGTTATTTCTAGTCACTGTGGAGCTTTTGTAAACAGTGGTAAATTGTATGCTCTGCAGTTATTTTTTCTTATAATGTATTTTATCTACGCTTCTGTGCACTATAAACAATTGTACACGAGATTCACTCAAATATGTAAGTACTTAGCGCTTAAAAACCCTATAAATTACACATTTTACTATTTTTACGCAATAAAATATACAGAGCTGTTTGTTTACACTTAGCACCGATCTACCCGCCTATAGAATTTATTTGCACTTTATATGCACTAATATTTAGCACTTTAATATTTAGCCACTAAATACGTTTAGGCATTATTGCTCATGTCGCCTTTAGTCTTCATATATGAGTCTTATTTAAGCCCCGTAGCCCCGTACTCATCCCTTTGCAACATAAATGACCCTTAAAGCAAATAATTCAGGTAGTAAATATAATATAACTGTCAAATGGTGCCCGAAGTAATAGTACTTCGCGGTGAGCTACCTCATAAACCAATGTAACAACTTAATAAACTTATTGTTACAATAACAGGGTGATACGGTACCCATAATAACTGATATAAAACATACTTTGTAGGTTATTAAGAATATCACACTGTAAGTAATATATTTTTGGTGCTTTTCCAAATACAATACGTAGGGCAAATACGCAAGGTTGTATGGAACTAATTTGCAACGAGACTTTAAGAACTATCCTACCTAGGTTTTAATTACTAACAATTATCGTAGGCTTGAGGATGAATATGTCCAAGACGAAGGTGCTGTCGAATGTCTCTGGCATCACAAATCCTGCGGTAACAGTGGGAAATGAGAAGCTGGAGATGGTTGACCAATATATTTATCTTGGACATATTCTATCCTTCGGTAAAGAGCATCAACAAAAGGAGATATCTAAAAGTATCCAATTGGGAGGGGCCGCGTTCGGCAAGCTGGACGACATCCTTAAGTCGCCTAAAAATCGACGGAGTCTGAAGACCCGCTTATTTATGCAATGTGTTCTGCCCACCATGACTTGCATGAGGCTGTGTACAGGTTAAGAGCTGCACAGAGAGCCATGGAGCGTACCATGCTCGGCGTCAAACTCTTAGATCGAGTTGCAAACGTCGAGACCCGTAGAAGAACGAAGGTTCATGACGTTGGGAATCGAGTTATGGAGCTCAAATGGTCTTGGGCGGGACACTTGGCAAGACGTGGTGATGGGTGGTAGAGCAGAGTAGCAACTGAATGGTGGCCGAGGAATGGCTGTAGAAGGGTAGGACGTCCGGCAGCGAGATGGGTGTACGACATCGTTAGAGTCGCGGGCCGTCAATGGGTGAGACTAGCGCAGGTTCGTGGCGGATGGCACAAACTTGGGGAGGCCTATACCCAGCAGTGGATGGAGTGGGGCTGTGGATGATGATGATCATTTTGTGTGAATAACGGAATACGCGCTCATTTTACGAACGTATTTTCAGTGGTTTTTAGTGCGGTGAAAACTTGAGTGTAGTATTACGGATGTACCGCAAACTGTACCGAAATGATCGACAGTCAAATTACTCCCCAATGTTTGTACCAGCGAAATATTGAACTATTTCTCTTTTTAACCGACTTTAGGAGGTTCCCAGAAATAGAAATATATTTATTATGACCATAAAATGTTACATAGATGAGTTGTGTCCCTGTTTCCCAGAAAATCGTAAGATGTGGCCTAGGAAACAGCTCTCTCCTGAATGACATGATATAAATATTACAGTCTACTAGTACCTACATGAACACAATTACAAACAAAGAAATGTGGCGTTGGATAGCGCACATGCTTCCATGTATGCTATTGCATCAGTGTTTAAGTGAGAGAAAGCGTGGGTCATGTGTGTGAGTATGTGGGTGTCTTGTGTGCGTGCGTGTTTGCGTGTGGGTGGGTTTGTTTGTGTATGTGTATGAGTGTGTGTATGTTCAAGTTTATATAAGTAAGTCTTCTATACCGGCATAATCAGACGTGTCTAACCATTGCGTTAATATGCCTTTTAATTGGTCCTAGAAAAGGAGGAGGTTCTCAATTCAACTGTATTTATTTCTTTATTTTTATGTTTGTTACCTCAGAACTTACGACTGGGTGAACCGATTTATATGAGTCTTTTTTTATTTAAAAGCTAATGCTTACCGTGTGGTCCCTTTCCATTTGGTCTAGTTCTGACAATGACATTCATGAGAAAACTATATAAGTCCATAGAAAACCATATTTTTTTAATTTTTATATTATGTGTGTTAGCTCAGAACTCAGTTATATATCAACTGATTTGTAAATTTGTTTTTTTATTTGAAAGGATATACTTTTAGATTGATCCCATGGAAGTAGTTTGGTTTTTACTGTTATCTGAAGTTGGTTATATTTTATACTTAATAAATCAGGAATTTCAATTTGACTTGAGCATTCAACTATCTTGATTTAATCTGTTTAATTCTTTAAAGTAACCAATATTGATACTGTGACCAATTGATTTTTAAGACAAAAAAGTGGGTAATAATCTCTGATCGGTAAAGAAAATCCAGTGATACAATCAATTACAGTTACGGCACTTTTGCTAAGGTATAGAAAAAAAATCCTCTTTAATACTCACGAAAACTATTTACTTTTGCGTAATTTGTCAACTCGTACCAAAGACTCAAGGCTTATTCGATCACTGACGGACGGGGCTATTGAAGTGAAAACTTCTTTACAAAGGGTTACATATGACGACCTCCGTGGCGTAGTGGCCTAAAACCCGGCTGAGACACAGGAAGTAGCTGGTTCGATTCCCGCCGCAGAACAAATAGGTATTTGCTTGATCTACAGATATTTTTGCCGGGTCTGGATGTTTTTCTATATATTATACTAGCTTTCACTTGCGGCTTCATACGCATTGTTTGTCAATAAAAAGTAGCCCATGTGTTAATCCAGGTTACAATATACGGTTATATCAAATTTCATCGAAACGGTTCAATCGTTACGACGTGATTGAGAAAAATAACAAAAAATATATATGTATAAGTATTCTATCAGTTATTCCCATAGTAGGAGCTCTGGTTAGTTCGTGGCTAGATAGCGCTTTATGAATTGTCCAACAATATTTATTTATGTAATATGTTTATAATAAGGCCCAGCTAGAGTTTGTGATAAAACGCTTTTGTTGTCGGCAAAATATGTAATTGTATCCCCAAGTGTTGTATATATTCTGAAAATAGACTACTGCACGTTGCCTATTTTAAAACGTCGGAAAGCTCTTGGATTGGAAACATCAGTTGTTATCTTTTTCGATTTTGAATCCTATTGAATCTATTTGCTATTTGACCTTTGAATCCAACTAACAACAAAAACTGAAGTTTCCGATCCGATAGCTTTATGACGTTTTTAAATAGCCCCGCAAACTTTGTTCAGTCATGGACAAGCAAGCGAACTTTCAACTTCACTAAATGCTGGCAATTGTAGAAGCTAGTAGTATCATATAAATCCAGTCTAGCATGAATGGGAGCCCTGAATGGAACCAGTTGCAATAACTCACGCGCGTTGTATCGGCTTATGGCTATAAGTCACCGTTTACGAAATTAACTGCTTTTAAAACTGAGGACTCCTAAACTACAAAGTTATGTTTAAATCTATATACATATGTTATATGTTACGGCTGAACCGATTTCGATGAAAATTGGTGTACAGATTATGACCTATGTCGAGATTAGATTGAATTTGAATAGATATAATGAGGGTAACTAATCAACTTTAAGCTATGCTGTGCTATGTTTTATTAGCTAATTCACTCCTCATCTATACTAATATTATAATGAGGAAAGATTTGTTTGTATTGAATAGCCTCCGAAACTATTAGACCGATTTAAAAAATATTTCACTGTTGGGAAGCTACACTATCCTCGGGTGACATAGGCTACTTTTTATTTGACTGCGCAGAAGGATGGTAATGTCTTTATTGATTTTATGAAAATGATGCGTGCGAAGCTGCGGATCGGTCAGCTAGTTATTCTTTAAACCTAAGTATTATCGTAATAAAACAATTAATATCAACATCCTTCAATAAGTATAAACCCACGCAGTGCCAATGTAGGTTGACACAGTAGATAAGTAATGTATTATGTCTTTATCTCATAGATTTCTAATTAATGTATTGCTAAAATAAAATGTCAATACACACATTAATATATCGATTAAAAGTTATTGCTGCAACTAAGATTGATTAATGGGTAAGGATATTAAAATAATTTAATTATTTTCTGCCTACTTATTACAACGCGATTACACACTAATTTGAGAGGAGTAGAGCTCCTATGAAAGGGCTCACCCGGAGAAGTGCTACCACCATACCTATTTCTACCGCCAAGCAGCAAGAGTTTCGGTTTGAAGGGTATAATTGCCCGTGATATTACATGCACGTGAGGTTATACACCTGTAAGCCTGAAGTTAATTGACGCAGGGCAGTGCATCGTAGGACTCGTTTCCAAGATGGGTGACCAACGAGGCAATACTACCGCCCGGGACGAGTACACACGGCATTCTACGAAAAGCCTACACAATGCGAGGTCAGCTTATACTGGAAACGTGTAGCTTGATGTGTAGCCGTGTACACCACTGTTCGCGGTAATGCCCGCGCGCACCTTAGCACGTCAACAATCTCCAATCTATCGTGCCCAACGTCAACTTAATGCCCTCACCGCACACGCAACAAGATATTTTTACAGATAGATGGCCAGGAAAGATTTTGCTTGCTATACTTTGAACAATTAGAATATAAGTAGGTAGGTGCATGGGGATACCTATACTAATATTATAACGAGGAAAGATTTGTATTTTTGTGTGTGTGTGTATGTTTGTAATGAATAAACGCAAAAACTACTTTGCCGATTTCAAAAATTCTTTAACCATTAGAAAGCTAAATTCACCTTGAGTGACATAGGCTATATTTATTGCTAGAAAAGATTTGGGATCCTTACTAAAACTTAAGTAACGTAGCCCAAGGTGTAAAAAAGTGCCCTAAAACGTCTTTCGTCGCATGCGCTGCGGAAACTATTGATGATAGAACAAAAGTATGTTCTACAATAGAACATATCAATATCTACAAAAAACTTCGGGATACCATATTACTTAATATTATAATGAGGAAAGATTTGTTTGTATGTTTGTTTGTAACGAATAGGCTCCGAAACTACTAAACCGATTTCAAAAATTCTTTCACTGTTGTGAAGCTACACTATCCCCGGGTGAGATAGGCTACTTTTTACTTAACTGCGCAGAAGGAGGGTAATGTTTTTATTGAAAAACTACGCGTGCGAAGCTGCGGATTGATTAGCTAGTGTATATATTGTGTTATTAATTGTTATGCACTTTTTATTTTTTGTATTACTAACTACTGTGTGATTGTTTGTTTAATGTTTAATTGTTTTGTTGTGTTTTATCTGTGTTAGTTTTTAAGTGTATTTTATTAAATCTTGTGTATTAGGGTAACGATCCGGATTTGTCTGTAATATAATATAATAAATACAAATATTGCTGGTCATTTCACACAGCGCTATCTTGCCCCAAACTAAGCCGAGCTTGTACTATGGGAACCAGGTAACTGATACAATACTTATATACTTTTTTTTGTAACTACATACTTATAATGTTACTCTTATTTGAATAAATGATTTTTGAATCTTGAATACTTTGTTATAGGCGATAGTTACCACTTGACATCAGGTGGGTCATAAGCTTGTTCCATCTCCAGACCGTATAAAAAGAGACATTAGCGCGAGTGACGAGACAAGTGCGGAAATGAATAGCGAGTTTATGCTTACTCGTTCGCCACTCATTTAGCTTGCGAATAGTAACCGCAAAGTCAGAATGTGTACCCCAATACCGCTATAGAAGTATCTTAGACAAATTTTGTGTCATCGATCGAACTCCTGTCTAGTGTGAGAGAAGGCTCTCACAGAAAACATGCCAAACTTGCAGGAGCAAGCAAAGGACTGCCTGAAACTGAACTCTGAATCCCACTACCTGCACTCGGAAACAGCTCAGCTTGGCTGATGATGCTGAGGAAGAGGCCTAAGCTCTCGACGATGAAATGTAATTTTACTCATTTATTCTGCAGAAAGGAAATCGTCGACCAATCAAGCAGGTGATGCCATATATTAGAATCCAAATATGTAACGTATATTTTGCTAATATATACAAAACTAGCTGACGAATCCGCAGCTTCGCACGCGTAGTTTTTCAATAAAAGCATTACCCTCCTTCTGCGCAGTTGAGTAAATAGAAGCTTTTGTCATCCGAGGATAGTGTAGCTTCCCAACAGTGAAATATTTTTTTAAATCGGTCCAGTAGTTTCAGAGCCTATTCAATACAAACAAACAAACAAATCTTTCCTCTTTATAATATTAGTACAGATGACTACGTCGAAGACTTGCAATCTCTAACGTAAGGAATGCTGTAGGAAGGTACTGACCTAAGAGGTAAAAATGAAATACAGTATTTCGTTGATAGAGCGAAGCGAGATTTCCAAATCAACTTGGGCAAATCGGTGTTGTATTTATGTATTTGTCCGAGGATAACTTTTGAAGCGTTGATCAGATCATCGTGAAGTTCAGTATATAGATATGTAATGATGGCACAATTTTGGTTTGACTAAATGAGCTAAAAACGTGGGGGAGTTGTTGAGATATTGGGGTTCAAGAGGGGTAAAAAAACCAAATTAGAACTATTTGGCCAAATGGCACGTCTAATGAAAGTTCTTTAAGGATACATTTTGACCCCGTTTTTATTTTGAGTTAAAACCATGTAATTTTTTAATTATTAGCCATAATATAAACTGAACTTTGACGAAATTTACAGGGTACACCAGTGAGCTCACAGTGCTGAAATTTTGTATGCGTGTAGCTTTAGTAGCACAGACATAGGGAAAGTCTGAAATCTAGAATAACTGCAATTTTTACCCCTTTAAAAGGCTATCCAATGTACAAGAACTCCCGTTACTTGTAATTTGAATGAAACTGTAGGTCAAGTATATTGGATAAGTATTTCATGGCACTATTTTAATAGTCAGAGATTAAGATTAACATCTTTTTTTGTTTTCTGGGAGACTCGCGAGATCTTAGTTCGGAGCGAACCACTAGTTATGTAGATTTGCCTATCGTTACTCCTAGGATATGTTTACTAACCTGCGTACAGACTTGTGTTGGAGTCATAATTGTAACTAGACTTACAGTAACCATAAAGGCCCTAAAAAGAGTATTTTACCTTATATTGTTGCATTGATATTCTTATATTACCTACCTACGTAGTTTATAGATCGTTATTCTTTCAATACCATACATAGATAATGTTACATGCTATTAAATTTTATTGCTTTAAAGCAAATAGGTTTTACGCATCCTATTATACAGAAAAGATTTTCTTTGTTGACTTTTTAGTCATATAAAACAGTACGACGGTACTAAAGTATACGGACGTATCTTCTATTTTAAACTATTTTTAATTCATTCATTCATCTCAGCCCGTCTGCACCCACTGTTGGGTATAGGCCTCCTCTTTATTACGCCATTCTTTCCGGTCCCTTGCGAGTCTCATCCATTGACACCCAGCTACGCTTTCAATGTCATTCGACCATCGGGTGGGTGGTCATTTTTAATAATCAGAAATAAAATATACGCAAAAGTTTGAAGAACAAAAGGCTTGCATCGATCAAATGTTATTGTAATGTTTTTTTTTTGATGATAGTCAAGCGCTTGACCACTACCTCACCTGATAGTAAGTGATATGTATCGCAGATGGAGCATGCTTGCCTAAAATAACCTTAAAGACTCCGAGGTTATACAAGTCTGGAAAAACATACGCCAGAAGTGAGTTCCACTTCTCGCTCGTGCCAACAAGAAAAGTTGAAGCAAATCGTTTGGTACGGCAAGGTATGCCGACCAGTTATGGGTGGTAATTTCCGGTACGTCTCCTTGTCCGGAGGTGGAAAGAAGAAGGTGGTATAAAGTCATGAAGATTTTGCGCACATTCACCAAAACGAAACTTGTAAAAAACTGACTTACTCTTTGACATCATCAACTTAGCCATGGATTTCTAGAGCGATCTTTTACAGATTGCTTTCATCGTCTCCTGCCATTCTTTTATAGTTCGTCTTTTAAATTTTATAAATACTTTTATTTACATTAAAAGATTGTTATAGCTTAATCTGTTATAGCTTGATGCATTATTTTTACGCTAAAGATATGATGAAATGTGTCTTATACCATGTTTCCATTTGATAACCGATATGTAGCAAACGTGAGTAATCGAACCTTGTTTATAGCCTCACGACAATAATAATGTCATTTTAATTTTTTTCAAAGCTATATACTCATTTATATACTCATTCTCTTCCTGATATAAATTAAATTTTATATTCGTACCGTTTATTTAACTTGCCTTTTAAGGTAATATAAATAATTTTGTTAAGCCGATTTAACCTAGTTTTGCTAAAACAATGAGTTTAAATTCGATGTCACTAAACTATTTTTAAGATAAAAATAATGTTCTACGAATACTTGTTTCAATTTTTGGGGTTCCGTACCTCAAAAGGTAAAAAAAGGAACCCTTATCCATCTCGTCCACCGGTCCGTCTGTCTTTCCGTGTGTTACCACCGATTTTCTCAAGAACGGGTGGACCTAGCAAATTTTAAATTATACCACATACTGAGGTCTATAGTCCCTATTAGGTGTATAAAAATCAAGGTCCTGAATCAACACGATCAAAAATAAGGGCAAATTGAGATTTTCGCGAAAACTTGTGAGTACCAAAAATTACCTTAATAAATTAACTTAAATAACTCAACTAAATAAACTTTCTGAATTTTCCCTTTATTTGTGCTTTAAGACCTTGCTTTTAACCAAAATTGACAATTCTAGGTCAACCGGAAGTACTCTATAGGTTATGGGTCTAAAACCTATATGGTAGTTCCCGTTGAGCTAGAATCAAGAAATATGGCAAAAAGCAAGGCAGCACACATAAAGGAAAATTTCCAAAAAATAAAATAAGTTGAAAATTAAAGGGTGCCCCGTACATACATAGTTAACGCCAATTAAGATAGCCCTCTGAGTTGTATGGGCGCTCATACAATTTAGAGGACTAACTTAATCGGCACCAACCTCAAATAAGATAAATAAATAAAATTGTGCTGTTGGATAAAATAAATATTTAAGGTGGGCTCCCATACAACAGACATGATTTTATTGCCGTTTTTATAGATAATGGTACGGAACCCTTCGTGCTCCGACACGCACTTGACCGGTTTTTAACGTGGTACCATGGTTCTCTGTTGACAAACAACGCGTTGGAACCAAGTTTCGCAACCAGTTGCGGCTGACAATTTTTTAGTGTTTCGGACCTAGTTGCGAAGTATTTTTCTTTATCAAGCAACCCGGTTGCCAACAAGGAAGTTCTTAAAATATTATCAGCGAAGACTTGTATTGGTTTTTGATATTTTGGTATCATAGTTGTCATAGGTTTTTTTTAATACAACTTATATGGCAAACGAGCATGCAGTCCACCAGATCTTAAGTGGCTACTGCAGCCCATAGATATCCAGATAGAATTCAAAACAAGGTATTATGTTATCATGATCTCTATGTGGATACGTTGCCATACTATAGGACTAAGCTGTTATGCCTATGTGCCAGTAATTACAGGGACATACCATTACCATCTAACCGGAACACAGCAGCACAAGTACTGCTATTTGGCGGCAGATAAAGGTAAGGTGGTGGTGCCCACTTCTTCGAGCCCGTTCACAAAAGCTCTACCACCAGTAAGGTACAAAAATAAGGTAATAGTAAGTAATAGGTACAATAACAATGAGTTTAGGTAAGTAATAGGTACAATAACAATGAGTTTAGGTAAGTAATAGGTACAATAACAATGAGTTTAGGTAAGTAATAGGTACAATAACAATGAGTTTAGGTAAGTAATAGGTACAATAACAATGAGTTTAGGTAAGTAATAGGTACAATAACAATGAGTTTAGGTAAGTAATAGGTACAATAACAATGAGTTTAGGTAAGTAATATGTACAATAACAATGAGTTTAGGTAAGTAATAGGTACAATAACAATGAGTTTAGGTAAGTAATAAGTACAATAACAATAGGTTTAGGTAAGTAATAGGTACAATAACAATGAGTTTAGGTAAGTAATAGGTACAATAACAATGAGTTTAGGTAAGTAATAGGTACAATAACAATGAGTTTAGGTAAGTAATAAGTACAATAACAATGAGTATAGGTAAGTAATAGGTACAATAACAATGCGTTTAGGTAAGTAATAGGTACAATAACAATGCGTTTAGGTAAGTAATAGTTACAATAACAATGCGTTTAGGTAAGTAATAGGTACAATAACAATGAGTTTAGGAAAGTAATAGGTACAATAACAATGAGTTTAGGTAAGTAATAGGTACAATAACAATGAGTTTAGGTAAGTAATAGGTAAAATAACAATGCGTTTAGGTAAGTAATAGGTACAATAAGAATGCGTTTAGGTAAGTAATATGTACAATAACAATGAGTTTAGGTAAGTAATAGGTACAATAACAATGCGTTTAGGTAAGTAATAGGTACAATAACAATGAGTTTAGGTAAGTAATATGTACAATAACAATGCGTTTAGGTAAGTAATAGGTACAATAACAATGAGTTTAGGTAAGTAATAGGTACAATAACAATGAGTTTAGGTAAGTAATAGGTACAATACAATGCGTTTAGGTAAGTAATAGGTACAATAACAATGCGTTTAGGTAAGTAATAGGTACAATAACAATGCGTTTAGGTAAGTAATAGGTACAATAACAATGAGTTTAGGTAAGTAATAGGTACAATAACAATGAGTTTAGGTAAGTAATAGTTACAATAACAATGAGTTTAGGTAAGTAATAGGTACAATAACAATGCGTTTAGGTAAGTAATAGGTACAATAACAATGAGTTTAGGTAAGTAATAGGTGCAATAACAATGCGTTTAGGTAAGTAGTAGGTACAATAACAATGCGTTTAGGTAAGTAATAGGTACAATAACAATGCGTTTAGGTACGTAATAGGTACAATAACAATGCGTTTAGGTAAGTAATAGGTACAATAACAATGAGTTTAGGTAAGTAATAGGTACAATAACAATGAGTTTAGGTAAGTAATAGGTACAATAACAATGCGTTTAGGTAAGTAATAGGTACAATAACAATGCGTTTAGGTAAGTAATAGGTACAATAACAATGCGTTTAGGTAAGTAATAGGTACAATAACAATGCGTTTAGGTAAGTAATAGGTACAATAGCAATGCGTTTAGGTAAGTAATAGGTACAATAACAATGCGTTTAGGTAAGTAATAGGTACAATAACAATGCGTTTAGGTATGTAATAGGTACAATAACAATGCGTTTAGGTAAGTAATAGGTACAATAACAATGCGTTTAGGTACGTAATAGGTACAATAACAATGCGTTTAGGTAAGTAATAGGTACAAGAACAATGCGTTTAGGTAAGTAATAGGTACAATAACAATGCGTTTAGGTAAGTAATAGGTACAATAACAATGCGTTTAGGTAAGTAATAGGTACAATAACAATACGTTTAGGTAAGTAATAGGTATTACCCGTGTGCGATAAGTTGGGACCTGAGCGCGGTGACGTCATATTGGCGTGTTTGTACCGTCCGCAAAAAAGCAAACCTAACAAGCAGCCGCCCGCGGCTTCGTCTTTGTTTTTTTTAACCTAATTTATTATGTTACTCAGGGAGGACGCTGCTTTTTATCTAATCTTTTATACACTATTTGAATAAAATAAAAATACAATGTTTAAGTTTATACATTTATTTTATCTATTATTAACATTATCTCATCTTCGTCACTACTTAGTGGATTTATGCCTTCTAGAGGTTGTTCTTCGTCCTCAGTCTCACTGTAATCACTTGACGAAGAGGTATCCGATAAATTTACAATTCATTGCGATTCATTCGTCTCTTGTAAGAGGTCATCGTCCCAATACTTTTGTCGAAGCCTGTCCACATGGTTGACTTCTTTTTTCCAGAAAACAAAACAATAACACAAACGAAAACTAAAAGAATTCCAGAGCGCGTCGTTACGTGACGTAGGCCAGCACGAGACTAAAAACCCTAGTAAAAAATAGTGATGCAAACGGTACAATACGGGCGCCATCGGGGAAGTGCAGGGGAAGCGGTCGGGGACCTGCTAGGAATGCGACTCGCATTCCTAGCAGGTCCCAAGTTATCGCGCATGAGTAATACATACATACATACATTCCGTCAAGCCTTTATCCAGAAAGTGTAGGCAGAGACCACGGATCTCCACTTGCTACGATCCTGTCATACTTCTTTTGCCTTACACTCTCATCCCTTTCTTCATACATTAAATCTCTTACAACCAATTTCTAGTGTTCAGTTCAGTAATATTCTTTTTGTTAGCCGTAGCACTCTTGGCAGAGTGGTCGTGATCGTCATGTCAGGGTTGTGACGTGCTAAACTACCCTTCACCATTCCTCTTGCACCGCTACTCTTCTGGCATATTCGTTCAAATGTATGGCAGCCTTTATTTTATCTTTTCATCTCATAGGCGATCTGCCACGCGCTCTTTTGCCGCCAACCTTACAAGTGTTCAATGGAGAGTTCTCCGCGACGCGACACGTTTCCAAAGAAGGTGAGGATGCGAGATTATACCGTGGAAAAGAGACGTTCAGTTATATATTAGGTTGGGGAAAAAGTTTCTAACATTTTTTAAGAAAATTCAAAACATTTTTTTAATATAGTTTATTTACATTTAACTAAAGTATGTAGGTACCATTTTGTTCGATAACTTGTTACCATCTTGTAAGTAGGGACATGATCCCATTGCTATAGAAATATTGGGGCTTCTGATCAAAATACCGCGACAAGTAGTTTTGGCAGTGCTCTCGTGATGTTAATGACACTGCCTAAAGAATTCTGAAGAGACCGAAACAGGTGTAAATCAGAAGGTGCAAGGTCATGACTATACGGCGGATGCATTAACACCTCCCAGCCAAACTCTCCCAAGTTATCGCGCACGAGTAATACAATAACAATGCGTTGGAGCGACCAGATTCACTTCTTTTCAGCCGCTACGGCAACTTAGTTTCACAATTAGTTGCGGTTAATGATTTTTTACTCTTTGCTTTCTCGTTAACTAGTTAGTTGCGATTGGTGAGTATTTTTTTTTATTTTGTAATTCGGTTGCCATCAAGGTTAGAAAGTTTAGATGCGATAGAGGCGTACGCAACCAGTTGCTAATATTTTTGACCTACCTGCAATTAACAGCACTGTGAGTGACGCCATCTGTTCTGCTGAGGACAGATCCAGATGATTCCTGATACCTATATACAACAATAGGAATAGTGTGGGGTGAAAACGCCATATGTACAATAGGTTGTTCTTGGAGTCTCGCAGTTTCGTTAAGCCAGCTTACTTTTTTGTCATATATTTTCTGAAGCGGGATTCTATCTTCTCGTTTCTTGACAGCGACCTTCGCTAGATATTCAAATGAGAAGGACAATACTCGGGATGGGATGAGGCGAGATACAAAATGTACGATAGGGGCACGCTTACGACTCCTTTTCGACAGGTATCGTTTATAAGTTACATTGTAAATTCGAGTTTATGGAAATAAGCCGCAAAACTTGAAAGAGAGACATGGTGGCTAAGTGGGATGTACCCTGACTTTCGATTTGTAGGTTGTGGTTTCGAATCCCGAAGGTATACTTATTTTTAATATGATTTAAAAAAATGTATTTGTGGATTTATACAAATGTATTGTTCTCAAAATATAAAGGAAAACATCTATAAAAATCCGGTATGTCCTAGAGGAAAAAAAATAACGTACCGAATGTATTTTAGACCACACGACTGAAGTAAACCTTCTTTTTCAAAATATTAATTTATAATATTGTTCAAGAACGAAATGAAATTACGACTAATTAAACTAATAAAGTAATAACCGTTCGCGTAACGCTAGCAAACTCGCAAATGAACTACTAACAGATATATATAGAATATATATATATTTCATGCACTGGTTATGAGAGGAAGAGGGAAATAAAATGTGCGCGCGCACTGCTCTCTCTTATTCCTACAGTGTGATACAGACAATAGGCCTGCACTGTGTCTTAGATATACGAAACTTAACTGGCTATGAGAGAAAGAGAGAAAGAAAATTTGATCTCGCACCTCTCTCTCTCTTACCCCTACAATAATAAACGAAACGTAACTCTCTCTCTTTCTATCTTCACTAACTTATATCTCCCTCTCAACTTCCGTTCGCTTTGCCCGATTCACACTTAAAGAAGTTTTACTTCAAAAATATATTATTAGTATTACCTAGTCAGTCACAATTCTGTCACATGTTTAATATAAAATAATTGTAACAAGTTTATTCATTATGTAACCATTTATATACTAAAATGATCTTAACAAAACATAGATTCTTATGACACTAAAATTTATTCAAAATGAAATCCGTGATTTTGAATAAAGGCCTTCAATCTGCGCGGCCAGTCGTCTATCGCAGCACGAACGAGGTCCATGTCAATATCGGCGGCTGCCTTAATCAAGGATGTCTTGAGTGACTCCAAATTGGAATGAGGCTTTGAGCACGCCTTTTCCTCCAAGTGTTGCCATATCTTGTAATCTAACGGATTCAAATCTGGACTGGAGGAGGGCCAGTCTTCGTGCCGGATGAAGTCGATTCCACGCGCCGCCAGCCAGTCTTGTGTGCTCTTCGCTCTATGAGCTGGCGCCGAATCTTGTTGGAATACCCAGTGCATGTTATTGAACATGGTATGAGAAACAGGTTCCACAAGGTTCGTCAGGACTGTATTTTGATACACAACTGCATTCGTTTTTACACCTTTCTCACAAAAATGTACCTCTGTTAAGCCCCAATAAGAAACTCCCAACCATACCATGAGCGAGGATGGAAAATGACCTCGTTGGACACGCGGAATACGGTTGCTCGCTTCTTCACTACTGTGTGCGTGCACCTTATCATTTTGTTTGTTGTAGCTCTCTTCTACGGTAAAAAATTTTTCATCCGATAAAAGAATTTCCCGATATTTTTTTCCCGCGTACCGCTTCAACAAAGCGCGGCATCTCTTCAGTCTCAGGTGCATTAGACGAGCATTCAAACGATGTCCTGTTTTTCTTCGATATGCCCGAAGCCCTAAGTCTACATTTAACACCCTTTTCACCGTGGATCTGCTTAGCCCCATCTGAAGGGCCAACAGTTTCTGCTTACGTTTGGGATTTCTTTGAATTCGCGCCTTCACAGCTTTTATCACTGCTGGAGTCCTAACAGACCGAGGGCGACCACTTCTTGACCTGTCATCTACACTAGAGTCTTCATTGTATCGTTTGATGGTGCGATAAACGAATCTTTTAGTTATATTCAAACTTTTCAGTATGTCAAAAATTTTAATTGGCGCGTAAACGCAACGATGCAACGCAATAACTGCAACACGGTCTTCTTTAAGCGTCCACTCCATATTTAAAAATGAGTAAAATTCTATATAGTATACATTTTTAATTTCATGAACAATTCTAAATTCGAATTTTATAAACTTTTTTGTGGCCAGCATTCTAAAAGAAAAGTTTTTACTGTGTGCCAGTACTTATGACCTGACTAGGTATTTGTACCCACCTTTTCTGAAAGAAAATTTGATGTAATTAAGGAATAATTAACACGAAATGCCGACTGAGACGCAGATGGGTTCGATTCCCGCATCGGAATAAATGTTAAGATGATCTACATATATTTCCAGGTCTGGGTCCGCTATACAGGTTGCAAATTATTTTAATGGATTTGCATAAAAATATTAACTCTTTCAGTCTATCTTTGTTTCGTTTTGGGACAGAACGAAGCTATGTAATATGTTCAGCATTATTTTATATTTATATGCCCTAAATAATCTTTTTTTTACAACTTTGTACCTGTCAAAAGTGGGTTGTTAACGTGACTACTAGGTACATCTGTCGCCATGTCTCGACGTCCGATCCACGTGAGCCGATAGTGGCCGGCGGCTCCTAAGATTGTAGTCACCCTTTGTTTTACGAGACGGGAGACTATGAGAAAGTTTTATTATATGAGAGTCTGGTCAGAGAATAAAATTATTTATTTATGCAACGTCACAAAAATGTATAGTCAAGTTTATACCAGTAGTAGGTACCTACCAATGCCCCTGATATTCCTATCTTGGTCATGTATCATGTGCTGCTACAAATAACACTTGTTTTATAATTAATTACAATATTATAAAAAGTTTTTATTATTAACTTGGGCAAATCGGCGTTGTATGTATGTATGTTTGTTTGTCCGAGGATAACTTTTGAAGCGTTAATCCGATCATCGTGAAATTTAAAACATAGGTAGAAGGTGATAGCACAATTTTGGTGTGACTAAATGAGCTGAAAATATTGGGTCGTTGTTGAGATATTGGGGTCCAAGAGGAAAAAAAAACGAAAATTAGGCTATTAGGTCAAATGGAACGTCAAATGAAAGGTATTCATTACTACATTTAGACTTCGTTTTAGTTTTAGTATTTTTTTATAGTTTTTGAGTTATTTATTAGCCATAGTACAAACTAAACTAAGACTATCATAAGACCAGTCTTAACGTATAGAAGCGAAACTTGGTCCGTAACGTAGAAAAACATACATAAAGTCTGTCAAATGAAAGAAGACCCTGAAAAATTGCGGCAAATTCGAAAAATATCAGCGTGGCAACCCAAACAATAGGGAATAATAATGATGCCACACTCCGATTCTCATTTTCTCTAATCTGTTGAAAAAAAGTCAAGAGAATATTAAGAGAGTGACTGAAACGAAAGAAGTAAGTCAGATTCATGGCAAATGGTCATCCGTGGTTCCTGCCTACATCTTCGGGAAAAGGCATTATTTGCCTATTTTTCCGGTTCAGAATGACAAAACTTATAAAATAGTTGAATATTATTAATCTGCAGTTGATAAGAGTGGGTTACAATTCGTTATTATTATAGTTATCTATAGTACGTGCAATTATTATTTTATACCACCCTAAATTAACCCAGCTGTAGAACATAGCGTCCGTAGGTGGAAACACATTAGTATTGACATGTAAAAAGTTACGAAAAAATGCGAGTGCCTACTTTCGTTTGACAGACTCTACCATCCAAGTCGCCGAAATAAAGATGCTGAGGTGGATGTGCAGCGTCAGCAGGCTCGATAAAATCCGTAACGTGTACGTGCGAGGAAGCCTGGGGGTGCGCGACATCGCTGACAAGATGCAGGCGAGTCGGCTGCGATGGTACGGTCACGTGAAGAGGAGGCCACCTGACTACGTAGGGAATTTGGCACTAGAACTTTCCATCCCTGGTCGAAGATTTAGAGGTAGACCCAAGACAAGGTGGAGAGATGTAGTGTCAAAAGACATGAGAGAGTGCCAAGTTTCTGATGACGACGTCGAGGATAGAGCCAAGTGGAGAAGAACGACCAGGAAAGCTGACCCCACCACCATGTGGGATACATAGCTGGGAAGAGAGAGAGAGCCATAGTACAAACTTAACTTTGACAAAATTCACAGGGTACACCAGACACCCCACAGTGCTGTAATTTGGTATGCGTGTAGCTTAAGTGACAAAAATATAGGCAAAAATCTGAAATCTAGAAAGCTGCAATATGTACCCCAAAAACGTGTACCATAAACTCCCTTTACCTGTATGTTGAATGAAACTGTAGTTCACGTTATTTGGTTTTTATGTCGTGGCGCATCGGAGACTCGCGAGATCTCAGTTCGGGGCAAACCACTTGTTTTATTAAGATTTATTATATAAGTCTAGTCAGTGAGTAGTGTAGTCTATTTATTTTTACGTCACGACTTTGTGATTATGTCAAGTTTGTACCTGCAGTACCATTTTCCGAATGTTTCTATCTTGGTCATAGGGCGCTAGAAATTAAACTTTTTTTTAATAATGGAACATAAAAATAATAAAAAATTTACATAAGTTAACATGAATGAATGTTATATTCATTGTCGTTTTATCATTTACTTGGTAGGATTTATTACTTCTGTACTATCCATACTAATATTATAAATACGAAAGTAGCTCTATCTCTCTGTGTGTCTGTTTGTTTCATTTTCACAACAAAACGGCTCGACCGAATTAAAACATAGGCTACTTTTTTGCCTCCATAAGACACTTGTCTCACCGCCGGCGATGAGTGAGAAGAGAGTAAAGCTATAAAATAGATACTAGTCAGCGAGAAGCGAGTGCGTAGTTCTTAGAGTTGTCTCGCTGGGCTATAAAGCGAGTGAGCGAGTGCGGAGGGTGATACTCATCATCTCACGGCGTGTGTTCTGACCGCCAAGCGAGCATCGCTGAGCGAGTGTTGTAGTCGCTGCGTTAAAACAGTGAAGAGCGAGTTCTCGCCGGCAGTGTGAACGGCCAGCGATCAACTATTAATATACGTGCCTCTTTTACTGACACAGTATCTATATCTATATCCCTTGTTCGTTTTTTGAGCGAGAAAATAGTTGATAGCTAATCGCTTACTCGCCGGCGGTGAGACAAGTGCCTAAACAAAGGGCGACATAAAAACAAGTGGCGATCACATTAGACCTCGTCGCCGCAATGAGACCAAAGCCGCAAAACCTGATAAAAAAAATTGCCTACGTTTTGGCTGTGCACTGTGCAGAAGAAGGGTAATGTTTTATTGATAAATAACACGTGTAAAGCCGCGGACTGAAGCTTGTTTATGAATACTATCTTAATATTATGTTTACAATTATTTTATAACATTTTCATTTAAGATTAGTTGCTCAAAGGCACGAAACACAAAATGAAAAGCTCATTACTATTAAGAACTTATTGAAATGTTATCTAAGGATTATTATTTAGTACCAATAACGAACTTTAATTATTACCTTAGATTTCACTTTCCATTTCGACATCAAAACTTTCTCTAAAGTGTGTTATTGGAGTCAAGATGTTATCCTTTTTACAACATAAATATGACGACTAGATAACTATAGTATATTTATTAGACAAATAAACTTTTTAACATTAAATTGATTTAATATCATACTAATTAATATTTTTACTCAATACCGTCCCTTACTCAAATGGCTGACCTGATTTAATTGCAATTTAGTACATATATAAATAGATTGAAACATAGGTAGTCATACTTAACGACCTCAAATAACCTACAAATAAAACATGAACTTTATAATTTCAAGTCAATGTCCTCTTACGCTCAAAGCATTTTATATCAAACATCGTTACAAGAATAAGTAGCATAAGAGTAAGACGACCTCCGTGGCGCAGTGGGCGTATAGCCGGCTGAGACGCAGGAGGTAGCGGGTTCGATTCCCGCCGCGGAACAAATGTTTGCATGATCTGTAGATATTTGTTCCGTGTCTGGATGTTTTCTATATATTATAAGTATGTATTTACGAAAAAAAAGTATATAAGTATTCTATGAGGTATCAGGTTCCTTTAGTACAAGTTCTGCTTAGTTTGGGGCTAGGTAGCGCTGTGTGCAATGTTCAGCAATATTTATTTATTATTATTATAAGTTATCGAAATAAAAATTATCTTATATCATTCAATGTAAAAACCTTGAAAATAGGATATACAGAAAAGATCCGCATAAATATGTTTGCTAACTAAATAACTAGTGGTTCGTCCCGAACTGAGATCTCACGATTCTCCGATTAAAACAGAAAAATGTTAATTGTAATCTTTGACTATCAAAATAGTGCCACGAAATATTAACCATACTATTTGACCTACAGTTTCATTCAAATTATAGGTAAAGGGAGTTCATAAACTGTGGTTATTCGTTTTTGGGGAACAAATTGCAGTTATTCTAGATTTCAAACTTTTGCCTATAATTTTGTCACTTAAGCTGCACGCATACGAAATTACAGCACTGTGGGGTCACTGGTGTACCCTGTAAATTTTGTCAAAGTTCAGTTTATATTATGGCTAACAACTCCAAAACTATAAGGATTTTACTAAAAATAAAAACGGAAACTAAATATACTAACAAATACCTTTCATTTGACGCCCCTTTTGACGTCATAGTCTCATTTTCTCTTTTTTTACCTTCCTTGAACCCCAATATCTCAACAACCCCCCAACATTTTTGGCTCATTTAGTCACAACAAAATTGTTAAATCATTACCTACTTATGTATCAAACACGATTATCAGATCAACGTTTCGAAAGTTATCCTATTTAGAGATCTCGCTTCGTTCGATCAACAATGTTATATATAGAATTCAACATTGGATTATATATTTTTATCAAATAAGATAATAGCAGTAAGCAATTTGTCGTTTAATTATATTCTAGTTTAGATAACTTCCGGTTATTGACCGGAAGGGATCTGTGGGCGGCGTCCGATTCAAGTGCGATGAATTACTTTAAGCAATGCCTAGGTTGACGTCAATCCTACAAGAGAATCTATTTTATTTTCTTAGATCTAAACTAATTTAGTTAAGACGGATGTAAGTAGAGAGTATATATACAGAAACAGTTGAATGCTGCTATTGTGACGTAATTAATTGTTCGCGAATCTAGATTCAAGGTCACTAAAACAAATACTACATAGGTACTACAATAAAATTCTACTACTTGTGGTTCACCCCGAACTGAGATCTCGCGTGTCTCCCATAAAAACAAAAACATATCATTGGTACCTTATCTTTGACTATCAAAATAGTGCCACGAAATAAATAACCAATTAACTTAACCTACAGTTTCATTCAAATTAAAGATAACGGGAGTTCATGTTAATTGGTACTGTTATTTGGGGTAAAAATTGCTGTAACATTTCAGACTTTTGCCTATATTTGTGTCACTAAAGCTACACGCATACTAAATTTCAGCACTGTGGGGTCACTGGTGTACCCTGTGAATTTTGTCAAAGTTCAGTTTTTATTATAGCTAATATTTTAAAAACTACAAGGATTAAACTTATAATAAAAACAGGGTCAAAAAAACCTTATTAAAGACCTTTCATTAGACGTGTTCACTTGACTGTATAATCCCATTTTGGTTTTATTTTTACCCCTCTTGAACCCCAATATCCCAACAACCCCCCCACATTTTAGGCTCATTTAGTCACACCAAAATTGTGCCATCACTACCTACCTATATACCAAATTTCACGATGATCGGATAAACAATTCTAAAGTTATCCTCGGACAAACAAACATACATACATACAACGCCGATTTGCCCAAGTTGATTTAGAGACCTCGCTTCGCTCGATCAATTAGGCAACACTACATGCTGGCAGGCTTAGATACCAAGAAAGCAATTTAATCACATTATTTTTGATTATACTAGCTGGCGCACCCGCGGCTTCGCACGTGTGGTTTTCAATAAAAACATTACCCTCCTGCGCAGTCGGATAAAAAGTGGCCTATGCCCCAATCCCGGTCACTGTCTATCTATATACCAACTGCACAATATAGGGAGTGCATGTATAGTATACCTCATAATTTTAACCCCTGAGTTCACCCCCTACCCCTCCGTTTAGGGATAAATTGGCAATAAAGTTGGAACATATATTTCTAACGAAAAGCCTATTTCAACCTATGTCCTTCTACAGGACATAATCTATCTCCTTGCCAAATTTCATTACGATCCATTCAGCCGTTTAGTCGTGAAAAGGTAACAAACAAACAGAGTTACTTTCGCATCTCACTAAAATTATAAACGCGAAAAACTGAATGGATAAGCTGAACGATAATATAACGGCTGAATCGATTTCGATGAAGTTTGGTATGCACGTAGATTATAACGTGGCTACTACGTTATTAGCCTAATAATAATAGAATAATCATTTATTTGGTAAACACAAAATGACACATGAAACAATTATAAGAAACAGTAGATACAATTGAATCCAATAAGACAGTTCGACTCATGTGTCTGCGTACCAAAATGGCGTTCAGCTCAGCATAATATTGGATATTAAGCACCCAACGCTGATTTTCAGCTTATCAATAGGCTACTTTTTGTGGAAAAATCACGCGTGCGAAGCCGCTGGCGGAAGCTAGTTTATAATATTAGTATGGATGGATACGGATAACACTCACGGGAATAGTGTAGTTCTCAATCAATGAAAGAATTTTCAGAATCGGTCGAGTGGTTTCTGAGATGACTTCTTATACACTGATGCTCAGATGCTCAAACACTGAGATAACCAATTCATTTTATTTTCATTGCACAAATGCAAAATAAATTGCGTTTTAGTTCAGGTACACAAATTTAAAAGTTTTTTAACAACCTCCAACCATTACAAGGTAATAGAAATCTGAAAGTGCCACGCTGAAACAAGTCTGAGATAATTTTTTCCCATTGCATAAAAACCCCCACACAGTTCTTCATTCATGCTTCCTACAAACCTCCATTCACTAAACCCACTGAACAAACAACTTCCTATCCTAAAATAAGCTTTATCACAACGGAGATAGCGTTGAATTTTGAAAATCTTCAACAGTTGGGTTAGGATATTTAGTTTGTAGTGGGTGTTCCAGTTGTACTAAAGGAAACAATCCATATTTCATGCTAAGACGCTTCGGCTATCGCGACACTGTCCCAGTAGTGAGCAATTACAGTAAGCAAAACCTACTAAAGCTCTGCCACCTGTTCTCAACGCGATATAATACTAATAAAATTCGAAAGTAACTCTGTCTGTCTGTTACGTTTTCACGACTGCTGGTCGTGCTGGTGACGACGGCTGGACCGATCTTGATGAAACATAACAAGGATCATAGGAAAGGACATAGAATATTTTGTTTACGCAAATGAAGATTTTTTGCCGTAAAATATTGAAGAAAATTAAACACTTGGACTGTGCCACATAACAACAAATAGTAGTAAAGACATCATCGTCGCGTTCACGAATTCACATGGAAAAAAGAGGTTTTTCGAAGTAAACAAGAGTTTACCTTTAATATTATAGTCGCCTTTAAATCACTCTTAGACCACATACCCCAATGTAGAAATCCGACGTCGCACAAAGGTTATGGACGTGGGTATGAGGATCACAGGGCTGAAGTGAAGATGGGCTGGATACTTGGCTAGGAGGGATGACGGGCGTTGGACGAAGGCGATAACAGAGACAGACCACACCCATCCGATGGTCGAATGACATTGAAATCGTAGCTAGTCAATGGATGAGACTCGCAAGGGACCGGAAAGAATGGCGTAATAAAGAGGAGGCCTATACCCAACGGGTGGGTGCAGACGGGCTGAGATGATGATGGTGATGATTATAGTCGCGTCAGACTGGGTTCAAGTTTAACCAATAAGTTCGGAAAATAAAAACTATTCGACTTAATTATGACTATGTTTGATTACCCAAAACGGGCAGACGGCTTTGTCGGACGTAACTATGCGATTTTTGATAACTGGCGCTGTAATACAGATAATAAGGATTTAAGTTCACGCGGACGAAGTCGCGGGTAAACAGCTCGTTGTTAATAATTTTCTATGAACAACAATCGTTCATTCCATTTTGATCCCTAAAACATTGCCACACAACGCCCAATTTAGCTTGCTGCATAAATTTCAGTGCAGACAGAACAAATTGGTATCTATATTAAGTGCAATAGATTTGAATTTACTATGGTGCGAGTTGAAAGCGTATTCGATATAGGATAGCGGCCCACGCGCTTTCATTCGTAGGAAATCCATGACTTTGTTTTGTAATGAAATTGTTAGTTTATTTCTTCAAATAACGATGTGTGTTAGGGCAGCTTAGGATAATGATCTATTTTATGGGTGGTCTTAATGTGTTATTATTTATTACTGTAAGTTTATGAAGTCGACCGAATTTTTGCAATCTTTACGTTCACAATAAAATATTATTTTAAAGCACTAAGTTAAGCATTATCTCCATCATTACAAATTTTAAAATTCATATCCGCTCTAACTTACAAATTTGAGAATAACTCTGTCTGTCCGTTTGCCTGTTTGTTGCGTTTAACTTGATGAAATTTAACAATGAAATAGGTGTTTCATGAAAAAAACATAAATTATGATAGATTTTTGGGAAAATTAAGATTGTTTGCCATAAAATATTGAAAATTCAAATACATGGATTGCAATATAGATTAACCCAGCTAGGAAGTCAAAAGTAATAAAATCCGGCCAAGTGCGAGTCGGACTCGCGCACGAAGGGTTCCGTACCATTAACTATAAAAATGGCAAAAAAATAATGTCTGTTGTACGGGAGCCCCACTTAAATATTTATTTTATTCTGTTTTTAATATATGTTATTATAGCGGCAACAGAAATACATCAACTGTGAAAATTTCAACTGTCTAATTATCACGGCCTGGTGACAGATGGACAGACAGGCAAACAGACGGACAGATAGCGGAGTCTTAGTAATAGGGTCCCGTTTTACCTTTTGAGTACGGACCCCTAAAAAGGTTTTAAACTTTTAGAGGTAAAAACCTTCTTCATGGTCGCGTCAGACTGGGTATGGGAGGCGCTCAGATTTACTCAAAGAGTTCAGAAAATATTTGCTGTTTTGTTTAACTATGAGTATTGTTTAACGTCATCCGTTAACGTTGCAGGGCGTTGAGATTTTTGGTAATTGGAGCTGCTATAATTAAATTCCATGCGAACGAAGTTGCAGGTTTCAACTTCATTTTTGCTTAGGTCACTTGTGCACACCAGTGATATTTGTTTAATCTGAAAAGTTGCTTTGTATGGATCATATAATAACCAAAATGCCACTAATTTGATTTACCGCAACACCAATAAATATTTTTAAAATTAACATCTCAAATTCGCCCATTCATAGATCCCATACAATTCTTTTTGAATGGAAGTTTTGGAGACATGTGGGTGTGTCATACACTAAAATTCCTAATTCAATTAACATTTAAACATTACAAAGCACAAGTATTAGTAAAGAAAGTATGAGAGTCTTGAACGTGTTTGAAGTTAGCTTATTGCACTCGAGTTCCCGTTACTCTTGCCTACACAAATTAGTTTGAGTGTGCAATGCACCTATGGTTGTCTTGAGTGGGACAGTGGGACGGAATGGGACAATGGTTGCAAGTTTAATGAAATGAAATAAACAGTATTGTTGTGGCATTGACTTTAGTGTACATTTTATTCATAGTGAATACTAATCCTCATTGGGCACACGGCATATATATAGGTATATTTCTACATATTACCCGTGCGCGATAAGTTGGGACCTGAGCGCGGTGACGTCATATTGGCGTGTTTGTACCGCCCGCAAAAAAAGCGAACATAACAAGCAGCCGCCCGCGGCTTCGTCTTTGTTTTTTTTAACCTAGTTTATTATGTTACTCAGGGAAGACGCTGCTTTTTATCTAATCTTTTTTACACTATTTGAATAAAATAAAATACAATGTTTAAGTTTATACATTTATTTTATCTATTATTTACAATATCTCATCTTCGTCACTACTTAGTGGATTTATGCCTTCTAGAGCGCTTTGGAGGCGCGTTTTACTGCCTGGTCAACAGGTAAACAAAACTGTTTGTTCCGTTTTTCGTTTTCAAAAAACTCTAACACTTTTAGCACGAGGTTTCTTTCTCCGCTATGCAAAGGATCCCTTCATAATGATAACAAAAATACTTAACAAGAACTTTAACAACAAAAACTACAACAACAAAACAATGACACAAACTATAACAACAAAAACTACAACAACAAAAGAATAACACAAACGAAAACTAAAAGAATTCCAGAGCGCGTCGTTACGTGACTTAGGCCAGTACGAGACTAAAAACCCTAGTAAAAAATAGTGATGCGAACGGTACAATACGGGCGCCATCGGGGAAGTGCAGGGGAAGCGGTCGGGGAGTCGCATTCCTAGCAGGTCCCAAGTTATCGCGCACGAGTAATACATACATACATACATTCCGTCAAGCCTTTATCCCGAAAGTGTAGGCAGAGACCACGGATCTCCACTTGCTACGATCTTGACATACTTCTTTTGCCTTACACTCTCATCCCTTTCTTCATACATTAAATCTCTTACAACCAATTTCTAGTGTTCAGTTCAGTAATATTCTTTTTGTTAGCCGTAGCACTCTTGGCAGAGTGGTCGTGATCGTCATGTCAGGGTTGTGACGTGCTTAACTACCCTTCACCACTCCTCTTGCACCGCTACTCTTCTGGCATATTCGTTCAAATGTATGGCAGACTTTATTTTATCTTTTCATCTCATAGGCAATCTGCCACGCGCTCTTTTGCCGCCAACCTTACAAGTGTTCAATGGAGAGTTCTCCGCGACGCGACACGTGTCTAAAGAAGATGAGGATGCGAGATTATACCGTGGAAAAGAGACGCTCAGTTATATATTAGGTTGGGGAAAAAGTTTCTAACATTTTTTAAGAAAATTCAAAACATTTTTTAATATAGTTTATTTACATTTAACTAAAGTATCTAGGTACCATTTTGTTGGATAACTTTTTACCATCTTGTAGGTAGGGACATGATCCCATTGCTATAGAAATTTTGGGGCTTCTGATCAAAATACCGCGACAAGTAGTTTTGGCAGTGCTCTCGTGATGTTAACCTGACACTGCCTAAAAAATTCTGAAGAGACCGAAACAGGTGAAAATCAGAAGGTGCAAGGTCATGACTATACGGCGGATGCAATAACACCTCCCAGCCAAACTCTCTTAATTTTTGCTTAGTGGCTAAAGATTTGTGAGGTCTAGCGTTATCATGATGAAAAACCACACCCCTTCTGTTGATTTATTCCGGCCGCTTTATCTAATTTTCTTGCTTTAATCTCATCAGTTGTTCGCAGTAGAGTTCAGAATCTATGGTCCTGCCTGGTGATAATAGCTCATAATGAATAATGCCCTTCCAATCCTACCACACACACAGCATCACCTTGTTGCGAGTTAACCCGGGTTTTGCCACAGTCTGTGAAGCCTGACCGGCCTTTGACCACGACCTTTTTTGCACGTTCTTGTCGCACGTGATCCACTTTTCATCACCAGTTATCAGCTTCTTCAAAAATGGTTCGGTTTCATTACGTCGTAATAAAGAATCACAAAAGATTACACGTTTCATTAGGTTACTTTCAGTGAGCTCGTGGGGTACCCAAATATCAAGCTTTTTTGTGTACCCAGTTTCAAATGCGCCAAAACTGCTTTGTGGTCAATTCCCAGTTCTTCAGCTACGTCGTAACTACTCATATGCCGATCTTGCTCCACTTTTTCAAAAATGGTATCAATTTTATCCATAATAGGGCGACCAGAGCGACGTGCATCTTTGACATCAAAATTTCCGGATTCATATGAGCCGTAGGACGTCCACTGCTGGACAAAGGCCTCCCTCATTAATCTCCAGAAACTGCGGTTGGAAGCGGCCAGCATCCAACGCCGACCTGCGGTTCTTACCAAGTCGTCTGTCCATCTTGTGGGTGGACGTCCTACGCTGCGCTTGCCGGTCCGTGGCCTCCACTCGAGAACCTTTCGGCCCCATCGGTCATCTGTTCTGCGCGCTATATGGCCTGCCCATTGCCACTTCAACGTGCTAATCCGTCGGGCTATGTCGGTGACTTGAGTTCTCCT
Source organism: Philereme vetulata (assembly GCA_918857605.2). Classification (NCBI taxonomy): domain Eukaryota; kingdom Metazoa; phylum Arthropoda; class Insecta; order Lepidoptera; family Geometridae; genus Philereme; species Philereme vetulata. Next base: position 8,213,898 of record OU975455.1, on the reverse strand, counting down.
ACGTATCTCCTCATTTCTGATTCGATCCCGTAGAGAAACCCCGAGCATAGCCCTCTCCATAGCTCGTTGAGCGACTTTGAGCTTATTCATAAGGCCAATAGTGAAGGACCACGTCTCGGTTCCATATGTCATCACTGGTAACACACACTGATTGAAGACTTTCGTCTTAAGGCACTGAGGTATGTTGGAAGAAAAGACGTTGCGAAGTTTCCCAAACGCAGCCCATCCGAGTTGGATTCGACGATTGATCTCTTTCTCGAAGTTGGACCTACCTAATTGGACTGTTTGTCCTAGGTATACATACGCGTCGACAACTTCAAGAGCCGAGTTCTCAACCATAACTGGGGCAGGGACGACATGGACATTCGACATGATTTACGTCTTGTCCATGTTCATTTTAAGTCCTACCCGTTGGGAGACTCGATTGAGGCCTTCGAGCATCGTGCTGAGCTCTTCCATCGACTTTGCCATGGCCACAATATTGTCGGCAAACCGAAGGTGAGTGATGTATTCGCCGTTAATATTGATGCCCAGTCCTTTGCATTCCAGAAGCTTGAAGGCATCTTCCAATGCGGTCGTAAACAGTTTCGGAGAGATTACATCTCCCTGTCTTACGCCTCTTTTTAAGGGAATCGCCTTCGAGCTCTGTTCGTGTACTCGGACTGACATAGTGGTGTTTTTATACAAACACTTCAACACTTCGATGTACCGATAGTCAATACGGCATCGTTGGAGAGACTCAAGCACTGCCCATGTTTCGATCGAATCGAAGGCTTTCTCATAGTCCACAAACGCGAGACATAGCGGCAAGTTATACTCTTCGGTCTTCTGTATGACTTGCCGCAGCGTATGTATGTGGTCTATGGTACTATAGCCTTTACGGAACCTGGCTTGTTCTGGAGGCTGGAAGTCATCAAACCTGCGTTCGAGACGGTTCGCGATGACCCTTGAAAACAGTTTATAAACATGGCTGAAAAGCGAGATGGGTCTGTAATTCTTAAGCAAGGTGTTGTCACCTTTCTTGAAGAACAGAACCACCATGCCCCCGTTCCATGCTTTTGGCGTCGTACCTTAAAGCAAGGCGGAATTAAAGAGCCTCAGAAGGACTATAAGTACCGGTGATGCACCCGCTTTCAGAAGCTCTGAAGTGATTCCGTCCTCACCCGGCGCCTTGTCGTTCTTAAGCTGCTTCAAGGCCATCCTGATCTCATACAGGCTGATGTCCGAAATATCTTCGGTATAATGTCGGGTCAATTTGGCTCTTGGGTCGTTGGCCGCACTGCAAACAGATTTAGTGACCGAATCGTAGAGCCGTCCATAGAACCTTTCGACTTTCCTTAACACTTCCGCTTTACTTGACGTTATGCTGCCATCTTCCCTCTTCAGCTTCGTCATGCGGCTCTGCTTAATAGAATTATCTCTCGCAAACACTTTGGAGCCTTTATTCCGCTCTATCGTATCTTTAATACGAGATGTATTAAAGGTACGAATATCGTGCCCCAAGGATTTCCAAATCTTTCTATTGAGCTGCCTATGTGTCCATTTCCTGTGAGGCAGCTTCTGGAAAAAAGAATTCATCATAACGAGTCCTTCTTTCTCCAGAAAATCCGCCAGCCTCTGTCCCCTGGGGTTCCGTTGCCCATATCCAAATTGCCTCACTCTCAACTCATCATCGCTTCTCATGCCTAGCTTTGCATTGAAGTCCCCCATAACAACAATAAAGTGAGTTTTGTTCGTATGTATGGCTCTACTGATGTCCTCATACATAGACTCTACTTCTTCATCTGGGTGTAAAGAGGTCGGTGCATATACCTGAACGACCTTCAGCGAATATCGCTTAGATATTCTGAGTGTCAGGTACGCGACCCTGCTCGACACACTGTCGATGGTGATAATGTTGTTGATGAGTGACTTGTGAACGAGAAACCCAACACCACCTTGGGACTGTTGGTCGCCCTCCCGGTAGTATAGTAGGTTACCAGACTTAAGGGATATCGTGTCCTCACCCTCTCTACGGACTTCTGATAACCCCAAAATGTCCCAGTGTAATCTACTAATTTCTTCTTCCAGCTCAACAATCTTTTCGTCTGTCCTCAAAGTGCGGATGTTGTGTGTTACCAGGGCCAGTGGTCGTCGTAGGTTTTGGTAGCCGATCGTCTCCCGGGGATTCTTAGCACCCCTGGCCCCGCCGTTACCGTGACTGCTACCGTAGCCAGGATTAGCGGGGCCGCCGGGCACTCGGGGCCTGGTTTTATGTTGTAAATCCATGAGGGGGTTGTTGCCATACTCGCCACGCTTGGCAGGCGGGTTGGCGAGCGCAGTATAGGTATTGAAACACGAAAAGACGCTGCTGCCCATCTTTCGGAGGTATCCCTTAGCAGACTCCTACTGCATCCACGGGCAAGAGCGGAGGGGCAACATTCTATTGCCGGCGCCCCACGGCATGCCGAAAACCAGAATAAGGATTTTTAAATAGCTCAGCTATTTCTTTAGTATTTTGTAATAATACCGTGCAATAATAATTTGTACAATAATAATAATTTCTGTAAATAAATTTTACCCAATGAATAATGTTTATAAAATCACTACACAGTGTGTTTTTTTAAACTGGGACAGTTCAGCAGCACCCATAACCAGAGGAGATACAGGTGCAGTTTCTTTTAAACCGTCAGCTCGTTAACGAAGAAAAATATTTTTGCATTAATTTTTTTTTGGTCAAGCGTGAGTAGCGCCTTAAAATGAATAAAGTTGGTAAAAAAAATTTTTATGCTGATCGATGCAGTCCTTTGTAAGTATTATTTTATTGTAGCGGATGAAAAAAACTGAGCAGCGGAAGTTAGTCAAATTTGATAAAATGTATTCTTATACAACAGGACAAAGCAAAATTCCTCCAACAAACATTTTATTTGATGATTCTTATTGCACAATAAAGAAGTATTAATACTATAGCGATTAAGAAGTTTAGGAACTCCATGCTCTCATGAGCAATTCAAAAACATTTCGTATTTAAGAACAATTTTGAATTTCGAACATGGTTTTTGCATCTGTCGGACTTTTACATCAGTCATTGCATCATCTTAATTGTCCTATCATGGAATTGTCAAATACGCAAAAAGTAGACTTAATTGAAGCATACTTCCTCAATCGACGTAGCCCAACTAATGCGTTGAAGTGGTATCAGGAACGCTACCCAGACCGCGATATATGTATATATATATATATATATATATATATATATACATACATACATTTATCTTAAATTATTAAGTTAGGCATTTTATATTATTTTCTTAATTGGTTATTTAGGGTCTGTATTTATAGTTTCTGTATGTCGTAACTTTTTGTTTGTAACTTTGAAATACCATTTCTCCTATGTCACGCCTTACCTTCTTTTAGCACGACCAGGATGACTGGTAGATAATGCTATTAGCATTAAGTCCTCCTAGCACTATTTTATTTTGTGTGAAAGTATTAAATAAATATATTTAACCATATAAAGTATTTGTGTCAATATGTAGTTAGATTTTTTCAAAACATTTTTTTGAGTTTAAATGCCTTGAAAAAATTATTAGTGCCAACTAATAATATCGTTCAATTGGTCGTTAGTTTCAATATTGTGAAAAGGGGTAATTGTAGGGGTTTCTTTTGAACTTATTTGAAAAAAGCATAATCGCAAAGTAAAAATCCTCAGAGAGGTTTATTCTACACAATCTTCAAATAAACTAGTGTCAACCATCATTTTAATATAAATACTTTTTTTTTATTTTGTATTAAAACAGTAAGTAAGGAACAACAATTGTACTGGTTTAGGAGACGGGCGCTGACACTGCTACACAGTTTTTCCTAACTTTTTGCAGCTGTAAACGTTCACTATTTGTTCTTTATTCCTATGTGTTTTTGAATCAAATAAATAATTTAATTTGAACGAAAAACAAAAAAAAAAATGCTGTTGAGTTGCGAACTGTGATACAATTTTAAGAGCTCAAGTTACATAAACCTGTCAAGGGTTAAAACTAATGGCAATTGCAAAAATCCACGCATGAGCTGAGTCAAAAAGAATTCCTCGTTGTTGAGTCACTCATTAAAACATTAGGACATTATCATCAACATTTAGAACATTATTATAAATCACGATAAATAAACATCTGTTAAAGATAATGTGTAGAAGGTTGGTTCAATTTTAAATGGAGAATTTATTTTTTGTATTTTATTTTCCTCTCCAGTGTTTTAGATAAGCGCCAGCTCTCGGGTCACACGCCCAGAAATAATTTCGAAAACGCAATGGGCCCCGGTGCCCCATGGACCCAGGATTTTGGCCCCAATGGTTCAAATACGGAAGCTATGCCAAGACTTTCATATTAGCGCTGCTTATTAATTTCAGCTGAATTTGCCGGCCCAAACACTGATGTACCAAACACATGCGTTGGCTCTTATCTAAACCAATGCATTGTAATTCAGGGGGTTAATGCATCCTAGCAATGTCTTGGGGACACTTGCCCCTGGTAGTGATCTGAAGCAGTTGAGCTATCTATAATTTTTTTTGACATTCTTTAGATTGTTCTTATGTAACCGTTTCTTATGTATTTTAATGTCATTTAAATGATAATATATTAATTCTGTTAATTTAAGTGTACTTTGTTAAAAGTTATTGTGTTTCTTCTTATTCACAATTGTTACACTCTTGGTAGAGTGGTCGTGGTCGTCACTTCGGGTGTAGTGGCGCGCTTTACAATCCTTCGCCACTCCTCTCGTATTGCTGCTTAAGGTGCACTCGTGTAGGGGACCGTCAAGAGCTACTTTGATTTGGTCCGTCCATCTCATTGGCGATCTACCGCGTGGTCGCGTACCCTCAACTTTCCCTCGCACCACTAGGCGCTCAATAGACACTTCTCCACGCTGCGACACGTGACCGAAGAACGTGAAGATGCGAGATTGCACAGTAGGAGAAAGACGTTGCTTGATGCCGAGTTCTTGGAGTATGGACTGTTTGGTATGGAATTCTGTCCATGATACCCCAAGCATTCTGCTTCAGCACCACTGTGTTTCTACATACACTGAAATATAAATAAACAAACGAGGTGAGTCGAATCCGGACAAATTATTAATCCCTACTATTTTTTTTGATAAAATTATAGGCTAGGGTTTGATCACGATCTCGCTTGATGTTTAGCAATGATAGTCTTCGATGGAACACGCTTGCCTGAAAGAAACCTGTACACTCGCATTTTAAAGACCCCTAGGTGGTATTTGAACGAGCGAAGCGAGATCTCCAAACCATCTTGTGCAAATCGGCGTTGTATGTATGTATGTTTGTTTGTCTTAGGATAACTTTCGAAGCGTTGATCCGATAATCGTGAAATTTGTTATATAGGTGGCACAATTTTGGTGTGACTAAATGAGCTAAAAATGTGAGGGGGTTGTTGAGATATTGGGGTTCAAAAGGGCAAAAAAATTTGACTTTTTAGTCATATGGCACGTCTAATAAAAGCTAATTGTGAGTACATTTCGATCCCGTTTTTATTTTTCTATTATCTTTGTGGTTTTAAAAAAGTCCTAATAAATTAGTCCTAATAAAAACTGAACTTTGACAAAATTCATAGGGTACACCAGGGACCCCAAAATGCTGAAATTTGGTATGCGGGTAGCTTAAATGACACAAGTATAGGAAAAGTCTGAAATCCAGAATAAATACGACTGAAGTAAAACTTCTTCTTCAAAATAATAATTTATAAAATAGATCAATTACTAAATTCTCCACACGTCTGTAGGTCGATCAGTCTACTCTTACTCCCCAAAGATAGATAAAGATCCGCGCGTAAAGATGTTTTACTTCAATAACTGCAATTTCATCCCAAAAAAAAAACAAAATACATGCACTCCCGTTACCTGTAATTTGAATGAAACTATAGGTCAAGTTATTTGGTTGGTCTTTTCGTGGCACTATTTTATTAGTCAAAGATTAAGGCCAGCTTGTACAACGATCCCTAAACGTATTTAGCGACTAAACTTTTTGAAACTTTACGTATTTGCATGATTTGACAACTCTTTAAATAATATTTAGCCACTAAATACGTCTAAGCATCGTTGCGCGAGCGCCCTAAGAATATTTTTTTTTTGTTTTGGGAGACTCGCGAGATCTCAGTTTGGGCGAACCACTAGTATATATGATCAGGAAATCTATGGAGGAGACCTATGTTTAGCAGTTGACGTCCTATGGCTGATATGATGATGGTGACGAAGCCTGCTTCACCTTAACCTGTGCCAGGCACTATAGCGGCTGCAACTTATCGGCCACGTTATCGAGAACCTGGTGTCTGGATAAACCTAGTATAGGTTTAAGACATCATAGAACAAATGTGTAACCAGCTTTTTGAAACTGATAATAAACAAATAAAAAACTGTACTCTCAGTAAGAGCTGCCAAATTGCAACAAGGTGCTATACACTAAACTAGCTGACGAATCCACAGATTTGCACGCGTAATTTTTCTATAAAAAACATTACCCTCCTTCTGCGCAATTGAGTAAAACGTAGCCTATATTACTAAGGGATAATGTAGCAGTCTAATGTTGAAATAATTTTTGAAATCGGACCCGTAGTTTTTGAGTTTATTCGTTACAAACATACAATCGTAGCGTAGGACGTCCACCCACAAGATGGGCGGACGACTTGGTAAGAACCGCGGGTCGGCGTTGGATGCAGGTCGCTTCCAACCGCAGTTCCTGGAGATCAATGAGGGAGGCCTTTGTCCAGCAGTGGACGTCCTACGGCTGATATGATGATGATGATGAAATATACAAATCTTTCCTCGTTGTACTGGTAACCTTCAAAAGTGGTAAGGACCTAATAGAAGAAGTTGTAGGTGTACCCACACTACAATCTAAATTATATACTTTTAGAGTCAAGTATTAATATCGAGTTTTGTTTTTAGGGTTCCGTACCCAAAAGGTAAAACGGGACCCTATTACTAAGACTCCGCTGTCTGTCTGTTCGTCTGTCACAATGCTGTATCTCATGAACCGTGATAGACAATTGAAATTTTCACAGATGATGTATTTCTGTTGCCGTTATAACAACAAATACTAAAAACAGAATAAAATAAATATTTAAGGAGGGTTCCCCTACAACAAACGTATTTTTTTGCTCGTTTTTGCTCGATATTGATAACGGCAATAGGTAGACGCTTGAAATATGCACAGAATATTTAGTTATATATTCGCTTTAAAAATAAATAATGAGATTAAAATAAAACAAATATTTAAGAAGGGCTCCCATACAACAAACTTGACTTTTTATACTCGTTTTTAGGGTTTCGTACCTCAAAAGGTAAAAAAAGAAACCCTCTCGTGTCCGTTTGTCCGTCTGTCTGTCCGTGTGTCACTACCAATTAAGATAGTCCTCTGAGTTGAATGGGCGCTCATATAATTTAGAGGACTTTATAGCATAATCGGCACCAACCTCAAATAAGGTAAATATATAAAATTGTGCTATTGAATAAAATAATTATTTATGTGGGGCTCCCATACAACAGCCATGATTTTTTGCCCTTTTTATAGATAATGGTACGGAACCCTTCGTGCGCGATTCTAACTCGACCTTGGCTGGTTTTTTTTTATAATAATCAAGCTTTCGCTTGCGGCCTTGCAATCGTGGTTTGTCAATAAAAAGTAGCCTTTGTATCAATACAGGTCACAAGCTATATACCAAATTTCATCAAGATCGGTCTAGCCTTATTTGTGAAAACGTATCAAGCATACAGACAGACAAGAGTTACTTTCGAATTTATAATATTGTTACGAGATGAGGGTTCGGGATAAAATAATTAAAATGAATCTAACCAAGAACACTTTTATTCAACACTAAAATGATAAATACACGATCTTAATCACAAGTAATCACAACACACTAATTCACACCACTGTTGCACAATAAACCACTAAAAGTCACCGAAATATTCGCACTTATCGCCAAATCAAGACTGCCTCCTCGAGCGTCTCTACGCACTATTTATACCGCGCATTATTTCCAGAACCTACTCGATGTTTCTACTAGTTACTAGAAAAGTAAAGGTATTTTGACCAACTATTTCTTAATCTGTGCAACTGTAGGTAAAAACGTGTAGGTATATTCCGATCCAAGTATTACCTATTCTGTGACACAGTAAGTATAACTTCGATAAGCTGACTTTGATCACACAGACAATTACTTTACTACATATTCTGTAACAGCCTCGGAGAACAATATTATTATAGTCTTTCTATTTCTTTATTTTCTCGATGACAGTTCTAATTTTGATAGTTGTAGTGTTGTGACCTCATGAGGAGAGCTCATCGAGTGACAGTGACGATTCATCAGATTTTGATTATAAAATAAATATATAAAGATTACCTGTCGTTATTATTATTTCGTTTCATTGTCGAGTACCAACCTATACCTACTTATTTTAGAAGAATTTGGCATTATCAATTAAGAATTAATACGTGTAACCTCTTGTAATGAAATATAATATCAGTTAATAAATTTGAACAAAAGTATCCGGCAGTAGTTAAGTTTCTTACATTTTGTAAAAAACTATCGGGTCTGTTAGCGTGTTAAGTTTATCGATAGCTCCATCCCTATCAGTTTCTCCAACTCTGGTATAACCTTGTACGTGCGTAAGCGTCATATTTATATAAAATAATGCATACATATTGTAAAAAAGATGCTCGTTCAAGTTTTCAGAGGAGCTGTCATCGAAAAAATAAAGAAATGGAAAGACTAATAGTATGTATTCAATCAAAACGCAGCCGTTTTGAAGTTCATAGAGTCTGAGATAAATCTGTCCTCACTTTCAATTAATCACACGAACCGGCCGCCATGAATCATTCCAACACAATTAATGGTTTATTGTCCTACCACTGTGACTTTAATTACTGCTATTGACCCCAAAAGTTACCATAACAGCTTTTGAAATATGTAACAGGCAATGCATATTTTTAATTACATACTTTGTAATCAGTTTAAGTACATTCAACCCAATAATTACTGTTATAATTTAGTATCTACATCATCATCATCATCCACAGCCCGACTTCACTCACTTCTGGGTATAGGACTCCACAAGTTTGTGCCATCCGCCACGATTCTGCGTTAGTCTCGCCCATTGACGGCCCGCGACTCTAACGATGTCGTCCACCCATCTCGCTGCCGGACGTCCTACTCTTCTACAGCCATTCCTCGGCCACCATTCAGTTAGTAGTATTTACAAGTAAACGTGTTTTTCCAACCTATGCTGTTCTAATCTATTATATTTACTTAACAAAATCCACATCCCTTATTATATATGATACAAACATAAACTAAGCATACGAGTAGCATACAGCCAAAAACGGATTTACTTTAAATAAAAAAGAATTTATAAATAGACAGTCTAAATTAAACTAAACATACGAACAAAACAAATTACGTGTAAAAACACAAAAAGGTTGATAAAATACATAGAATACATATACAGAGTGTAACGGGGGCTTGGGGAGGTTGTAACGGGGGCTTAATAGAACCCTTCAGCGTTGTGCTCGAACGCGTCTCTAGGCGTGGACAAACTTCCCCCCGCAAATGACTCGATGTTGGCTGTTCCCAGACGGTCGCAAAGAAGCGTCGAGCAGTATTATTCCACTCGCCGTGAGCTAGAGCCAGGACTGTGAGACGCGATCTTAGTGCTTAAGTTAATTTAACGTTTTTGATATTGATACACTGTCTGTATTTTTCCTGTGCCCCTTTTTTGTGTATGATTCATTATAAGTTTTACTCTTTAAAAATCGTGTTTCGAACTTTAACCACTTTTTACCATAAAACCCTGAGGACAATAGACTACAACCTTACAAGAGTGTTTTTTTTTAACTGTAACAGTACGGCTGCACCCATCACAAGAGGAGATACAGGTGCAGTTTCTTTTAAAACATCAGCTCGTTTTCAAAGAAAAACATTTTGGTATTAAATTATTTTTGGTCAAGTGTGAGTAGCGCCTTAAAATGAATCAAGTAGAAAATTTTTTTTTGATGCCGATCGATGTAGTCTTTTGTAAAGATCATTTTATTGTATTGGATAAAAAATATCTGAACAGCGGAAGTTAGTCAAATTTGATAAAAAGTATTCTCATACAACAGGAGAAACAAAATTCCTTCTACAAACATTTTATTAGATTCTAATTGCACATTAAAGAAATATTATTACTGTAGCGATTAAGAAGTTTAAGTACTCCATGCTTTCATGAGCAATTTAAAAACATTTCGTTATTCAGAACAATTTTGAATTTCGAACATGGTTCTTGCACCTGTCGGACTTTTATACCAGTCATTGCATCATCTTATTTGTCATATCATGGCATTGTCAAATACGCAAAAAGTAGACTTAATTGAAGCATACTTCCTTAACCGACGAAGCCCAACTAATGCGCTGAAGTGGTATCAGGAACGCTACCCAGACCGCGATTGAGGAAGTATGCTTTAATTAAGTATAAAAAAACACACATATATATATATATAATAAAAAACACTCTGTATATCTGTAAGTAGTTATGTCATAAATTCATACATATATCTATATACTAATGGGCAAAGATTTCCCACAATTTCTAACATTTCTTCAAACAACAATTAGAAATTAATATTATTACGTATATATCTAGTTTTTGGAACTGTATAAAAGATTAAGCTGAAGTCGACGGAATCAAACAAAACTGCCATTTAAGCCGCATATTTTGATACAAGCAAATAAAACAAAACCTTCGTTGCCCTAAAATTATAAAGTTTGACAAGAAGCAAGTCCTCACAGCAAAAGTTATTAGTCCGAAAATCCTTAATTAGTAGATAAATAACATAAAACATTTTTTTACTGAACCTTCGGTGCGCGCAATAGACATTTGTCAGGTTTTTACTGAACCTTCGGTGCGCGAAATAGACACTTGTCAGGTTTTTACTGAACCTTCGGTGCGCGAAATAGACACTTTTCAGGTTATTACTGAACCTTCGGTGCGCGAAATAGACACTTGTCATGTTATTACTGAACCTTCGGTGCGCGAAATAGACACTTGTCAGGTTTTTACTGAACCTTCGGTGCGCGCAATAGACATTTGTCAGGTTTTTACTGAACCTTCGGTGCGCGAAATAGACACTTGTCAGGTTTTTACTGAACCTTCGGTGCGCGAAATAGACACTTGTCAGGTTATTACTGAACCTTCGGTGCGCGAAATAGACACTTGTCAGGTTATTACTGAACCTTCGGTGCGCGAAATAGACACTTGTCAGGTTTTTACTGAACCTTCGGTGCGCGCAATAGACACTTGTCAGGTTTTTACTGAACCTTCGGTGCGCGAAATAGACACTTGTCAGGTTTTTACTGAACCTTCGGTGCGCGAAATAGACACTTGTCAGGTTATTACTGAACCTTCGGTGCGCGAAATAGACACTTGTCAGGTTATTACTGAACCTTCGGTGCGCGAAATAGACACTTGTCAGGTTTTTACTGAACCTTCGGTGCGCGCAATAGACATTTGTCAGGTTTTTACTGAACCTTCGGTGCGCGAAATAGACACTTGTCAGGTTTTTACTGAACCTTCGGTGCGCGAAATAGACACTTGTCAGGTTATTACTGAACCTTCGGTGCGCGAAATAGACACTTGTCAGGTTATTACTGAACCTTCGGTGCGCGAAATAGACACTTGTCAGGTTTTTACTGAACCTTCGGTGCGCGAAATAGACACTTGTCAGGTTTTTACTGAACCTTCGGTGCGCGAAATAGACACTTGTCAGGTTTTTACTGAACCTTCGGTGCGCGAAATAGACACTTGTCAGGTTTTTTTATTTTCTCTGCAAATATTTTATTGTATTAGTGGGCATGAGGCATAATAATGTAGAAAACCAGTACTCTAAGTACAGTCAGCGCCAAAAGTCGCTGACCATTTACAAACTTAAAAAATCCTAAACACCTAAAAGTTTAAAAGTCTGCTAGTCCAAGATCTGCTATGGTCACATTAATAATCACATTACTTTTAGTATTTTAGATGTTTAAGATTTTTGAAGTTTGTAAATGGTAAGCGACTTTTGGCGTTGACTGTACAACTATACCTTTACTAATTTTTCGTTCGATTATAATTAAATAAATATTACTGGACATTTCAGACAGTTCTATCTATCCCCAAACTAAGCAGAACTTGTACTATGATAGGAATCAGATAACTGACAGAATACTTATATTATGTGCGATGTATAGAAGTACATCTAGATTCCAGACCCGGAACAAATATCTGTAGATCATGCAACAATTTGTTCCAAGGCGAGAATCGAACCCGCTACCTCCTACCCTACGTCTCAGCTGACGTTTCGCTGACTTCGCCCGTCGTCAATTAAATGTAAATCTTGACATGCATACTCTTGCACTCACACCGTAACAGCGCAAAAATTATCATGTGAGTTTCTTATCAACCTTACAATAACATGAACCGTTTACAAATTGTCTGCAGCCTTAAACACCGCTGTATCAAGATACCAATAAACCAATATAGTTAATCGTATTACCTTTAGCGGACAAGTTTTACAACGAAGGGCACGTTTGAATTTTATATTTGCATTCCTGAGAATGTACACACTATGCTGAGTTCCAGAAGAATTTTTTTGGCTCTTGGAGGTTTATATTGGAGATTAGCTATGAGCATGATAAACTGGAAGGCTGTTGGGAGCAGGCTGCATAAGATTACTGTTGAAAGGTCAGTGTGCTCGATAGGGCAAAGCAGTACTTCAGTGCGGGACAAAAACTCCTTCTCTATAAGGCGCAAGTCTGGCGTCACATGGAGTACTGCAGGAGTGGGCAGGAGCACCTGGATACCGACTAGCGCCCGTCGTTTGACTTTGTTCAAAGACGAGCTGTGAGAATTTTTGACGATCCTATTCTCACAAGCGGTATTGAGCTTTTAAGTCTCAGTAAAGATTTTGCCTTCCAACGTGTGTTCTACCGCTTGTATAATGGGTTGTGTTTTGAGGAGCTGTTTGATATGGTGCCTGCAGGTTCCTTTTACCATCGCACTGCTCGCCACTGGCAGGGAATCCAACCACACATTTTGGAGACGATGTTGTCGGTCGGTGAGGTTTCAGAGGAATTTCCTCCCGCGAACACCTCGCTTGTGGAATGGTCTTCCTGCCGAGATTTTCTCCAGGGACTACATTATAGGGTTCTTCAAAAAGGGTGTTTTAAAAATGTTAATGGGTTGGCAACGTGCGAGTTATTCTTTTGGTGTTACAAGCGTCCATAGGCTACGGTAACCGCTTACCATCAGGTGGGCCCTATGCTTGTTTCCTAACTTAGTGGGTATAAAAAATAGATAAATTAAATATATTACACCACGCTGCGTTTATAGATTGGTATTGCTGATGCAGGAAGTAAGGCTGCCAATCTAAAATGGGATTGAGCGGGCCATGTAAGACGAATGCACCCTGACAGATGGGCAACGATCGTCACGCAGTGGGTGCCTGAAGACGGGCGACAGCGCCGAGGAAGGCCTAGTAGACGCTGGCGTGACGATCTCGATGCCTTCGAGACAGATTGGTTGAATTTGGCACGCGAGCGAAAGTCCTGGAAGACAGTGGGAGTGACCTTTGCCCAGCAGTGGGATGACATATGTTGGAAAAAAATATATTAGGTAAATGTCGCGCAGTAGATGTCCTAAGGCTGTTAATATCCTACTAATATTATAAACGCGAAAGTTTGTATGTATGGATGTTTGTTACTTTTTCACGCCGGAACGGCTAAACCGATTGCGATGAAATTTGGTATGAACGTAAATCATAACCTGGATTACCACATAAGCTACTTTTTATTGGCAAACCACGCGTGCGAAGCCGCTGGCAACAGCTAGTATAATTATAATGATGATAAAATCTGTAGCTCAGAGTACTCCAGTCTGCCCGTGGCCGTAATTATTGTAACACAATTGAACAGGACATTAAATAAAAAGGCACATAAGCGATAAATACACGTTTAATATCTGAAATGATCATGATAAAATGTTAGGTAGAGTGCCTACAAAAAAACGAGTATGCTTTAAACCACACGACTGAAGTATACCTTCTTTTTCAAAATTTTAATTTATAAAATTGTTCAATTACAAAATTGTTCACACGTCTGTAGGTCGATCAGTCTATGTCCATTTTGGACAGACGCAACTCGCACTCGCACATTAACCTTTTTAAATATACGAAACGTAACTCTGTCTCTTTCTATCTTCACTGACTTATATCTCCCTCTCAACTTCCGTTCGCACTTTTCGTAATGCATTCACCAGCTTACTCCCCAAGTCAAGCGTGCGTAAAGAAGTTTTACTTCACTCAACGAATTTATAGTCAACGGCAACAAGGTCATTGCCAGTAGTCCGTCGTCAATCTCCAAGCATCTGGTAGTGTTCCTAACAACGGAGCTCAACGGAGCCCGACGACACCCGTCTATGCTTTGCAGTTAAGGTGGTCGACAGTAGTCGTCAGTCGGTTGTTGACGCGTCTGCTACACTCTTCTATTTTATAGACACTAAACCGACTTAGTACCCAAGTGGGCTGCAGGGTCTGCAGGCTATAATGAGCAGATGGGGCTCAATCGTAGATTCAGATACCTAACATGGGGGCAATTATGTTGGTAAAAACTTAATTAAAACTAGTTTTGACAGCACTAAAACTATCGCCAACCTTCTATGTTTCATAAGTGACAGATGTCATTTCAGTGCTGTAAAACCTATATTTCGTTAAGTCAGTGCCAACAGATTTGGATGTGGTTATAATAACTGTCAGTAAAAAAGTACAGTCGAAAGCAAAACTGTTTCTTATCTGTCAAAACTATATTTCATTTGACGTTAAAATGTCAATAAGTAAATTAATTTGTCGACATTGCAAAACTTTGTGTGCAAAGTATGAACGTGGCATTACTCGACTGTCGATTGAAATGACATACCACTGACGTCACCAATGATGTAATACGATTCACATCAATCGTCCCGTCTGACAGTTCGTGTGCTCAAATAAAGGAATGAAATTATATGTTATCGCGTTTAAATCTTCTTATGACAGATACGAACGTTATCGCTGGCTATTGTTAGTTAATTGTTTAATGTCAGCGGTCTTGTAATTATTGTGCATATTTTGTAGTATTAGTTATTAATAATGAATAATATCATTGTGAGTTATGTATGATATAGGAGGATAGATCGTGAGAATAAACATTGCTTAGGATTTAATAAACACACATACATACATAAAATAGAACATAGTGACAACTTGACTAAAATTAATTTAATTATTTATTCGATGGAGAACCAACGGCATTATTACAAGATAATAAATATTACATCACACTAATATTATAAATGTAAAAGTTTGGATGTTTGTTTATTACTCAATCACGTCGTAACGGCTGAACCAATGTCGATGAAATTTGTACAATAAAAATGTGTTAATGTGCCTATGTGCTAATCAAGGTTATAATCTACGTACGTATGATACGATACATTTTGACAAACAATGCGTCTGAAGCCGCTGGCGGTAGCTAGTTTTGTATAAAAACAGAGAAACATTATCAGGTTCCCATGTATGTGTGTGTGTATCAACCGAGTAAACGTTAAATAATATTAACTTACTTACTCATATTAATGTATAAACATAATTTCATAATAAAACACTTGTTTTTTATAAAATAAAAAAAACCGTATCAAATGAAAGGTTGCGGGTTCAGATCCCGTCTGATTCATAAATTATAATAAAATAAATAAATAAATAAATAATAAAGCCTTTATTAAGTTCTTTGTAAGAACATAGTTTTTCACTTTCATAGTTATGTATTTAGGTATACGTTTATTAAGGACCCCTCGGCGGGTATAGGCCTCCTCCAAAAGTTTCAATTTTTTTCGGTTTTCTGTTTCCTTCACCCATGTCTTGCCTGCTATCTCTGCTATCTCGTCCTGCCATCTTTCTTGTGGTCTCCCTTTTTTCTCTTGCCAACTGGGCCCTTCCATAGCGTTGCTTTTCGGGTCCACCTGTCGTCTTGTGTGCGTACCAAGTGCCAATTGATGCAAGAGAGCATCAATTACTTTAGTTTTTTTCCTGATAAGTGTGTTTCTATGTTTATGTTTGAGTTTTATGTTTAGTAGGCTCCTCTCCATCGCTCTTTTTTTTCTTTTCATTTTCATAATTTATAGCAAGTGTTTATCTTAAAAAATTAAAAATAATTTGTGCTACAAAAAAATTGGCCAATTTTTTTACGATAAATTTATGTGTAGCTCAACCTGACAACAGTAAAATTTTAGACAAAGTTGTCAGAAAATTTGTTGCGCGCCGATGATATTGCGTCGTCCGTGTAAATCTGTTGTCCAAATAATAAGGTCCATTGAGTCCACAAAGAATGAACAAATATTTGGCTTGTAACCTTAAGTTCTATTCATCTTTTTGTACAGTCTACCTTCGAGAGGCACAGTCAGAGACAAAAGTCACTATACATATAAATTTAAATCAAATAGGTAGTTAAACTTTTTAAATACAAGCTTCTATAATATAAATGCTCTATGCGTATGCAAAATTTCGTGCTTGTGCAGTTGACCGTTGATGAGTTCCCTCTTCGAAAGCTAACCCTAAGCGCAGCAGCCATGTTATGGTAGAACTTGGAAAGGTCTATCATAATTAAATGCGTATACAAAATTACGTATCTGTGCTGTTGACCATTGAGGAGTTCTTTCGTCTGGAGACAATCCAGGATAAAGAATCAGGTCATGCTTTTATTAAATATACATTGTCATCGAAACTGAACTAACATATCAACTCCGTAAGATAAGAGGAAGTGTTTAGAACCACTTTTTCGCAAGATTACACAAACTAACAAACAAAACATTGTAAGCCAATTAAAAGCATGTAATACGGCACTATATATCATATTATTTGTATATTAGTTAGATAACTCTTTATTGAATTACCACACAAACATATATAATACAAAAATAAGTACTAGGCTAGAATAAGTAATGCATATTGCAATGGGTGGCCTTATCGCTGAAAGCGATCTCTTCCAGGCAACCTTTGGAGGGAGCAAAATTTACAAAGATACGGAATGCGGTGTACTTTAGAGGATACATTTACACATATATTCTTAGGTAGGTATAATTAAAAAATGTAATAAAGTTTTAATCCTAATGCTTAATGTACTTATAAAATAGACTAATATATAGGTATATACATATAGCAAACTATACTTACAGATAAAATACTTAAATAGTAAATAAATAACGCTAGGAAGATGACATCGCCGGGTAATGTTGTTTTACGTGTTGTTTTATTATTAACTTTTAATCTTAAGAAATCAAATAATTTAAAACAATCTTTAAAATTAAGAGCTTTCCAAAAATATCTCAGAGACTGGAGTGCAACCAAACGTTTCATCAGAAAGGTGGTTGGGAGTCATGATGCACATGCCAATGTTAAAGGAAAAACTTGTTTGTTGTGCATCTTTTGACCACAGAACGTTACCATGACTTTCCTTTTCTGTAAAGTCCATGCTTAAGTTTAAGTAAAAAAAAAATAACTATTATGATCATAACACACACATAACGCTTGTTACACTTGTGCCGTTACCTGTACACTCCTGTATTAATACCTACTGGGGCTAGACTGGGACACACGGATCTTAGTTTTGCTTGCGTTTTGTTTACGACTGACCTCAATGCGTTACAAATGCGTTTTGTTGCTAATTGACAACAGTAAATAGTGTATATTATTGTAATAGTTGCTCTTAATATGTAACAATAATAACAGTTGTTGAAAATAGCCGCTCTCTATTGAGACCGGTCTATCATCAATAAAATAAATAAAAGTGTTCGTTTTTAAGTGTTGTTTTAGAACTAGCTGACCCGCCGAACTTCGTACCGCCTTGACATGCATATGACGCGGGCTGTCAATCGGCCATCATTAGCTGCATCTATAATAATAACGAGAATATGAATATTCTGGATAAATATATTAGCGTGAATTTTCCGATATTTTAATAGTTATCCTGCTATTCGGGACGGTGACAAATCAAAGGTCATTAATATCGGTTCAGCCGTTCTTGAAATAAAAAATGCTGTAACTAATCCGATTTTTTTATATAAGTATATAGATAGATTTAGGGTATTAATAGAATGGACCTTGTAATCATATTATGTATGTGCTCAATGCTGCCTGGAACAAACGTCATATGATTATTATTATCACGAACAGGGCTATTGCCTCCAATAAGCCTGCGCTCCTTAGTGCAAACGCAGTACTTGCAAAATGGCGGTTTGGAGATAAACGCGGAAACATCTTTTTTGATACCTAATTAACAAATACATATATGTTAAGTATATAACTTTTGAAGTGTACCTAAAAAATAATAAAGAAATTAAGTAGGTACAGTAAACGTAGCAAATACTGCACAACCTTCTACCACATGCTGAATGCTGCAGATCAAGTTAGGAAAAGCAATATTTTTGTGCAAGTTCTGCGTTTCTCGTTAAATAAAAAACATGTTTAAAATAAAAAAATCAAAGAAAATTATTTTTTATGTATAGAGTAGCCTCTTGAGATGTCTTTTTAATAAATAAGTGAAAATCCCAAAAATGACGATTACTGCAAGTACAATTACAGTATAAGCAGGGCAGAAGCCTGATATCGTGCTAGTAGACCGATCGGAGCACCGTGCCGGGTGCTAATTGTTGATTTTAATATCCCACTTGATACTAATCTCGTGGTCGAGAATGATAAGCTAAGCAATTACCTTGACTTGGCTGATGAGATTACCGCCATGTGGGTAGTGGATTTAGCGATTATCGTTCTGATAGTTGTGTCAGGACGCCTGGACTCGGCACGCATAGTCAGAAGCTTTCTCTCTCTCTGCAGCCCTAGCAACCGATCGCATGGGCCTTGCTTCGCGGTCGGTTGTTTGCCGTTTTTTATTAAAATGTTTTTTTCTATATTATTCTATATTAGAAGCGAGATATCTAAATTAACTTGGGCAAATCGGCGTTGTATGTATGTATGTATGTTTGGCCGAGGATAACATTCGAAGCGTTGATCCAATCATCGTGAAATTTAATACATTGGTAGTGATGGTACAATTTGGGTGTGACTAAATGAGCTAAAAGTGTGGGGGGGTTGTAGAGATATTGGGGTTCAAGGGGGGTAAAAAAAATGAAAATGAGGCCAACTAGTCAAATGGGATGTTAAATGAAAGGTTATATGAAAGGATTAGTACATTTAGATTCTGTTTTTATTTTTCGTAAATTCTTTATAGTTTTCGAGTTATTAGCCATAATAAAAACTAAACTTTGACAAAATTCACAGTGTACAACAGCGACAGCACAGTACTGTAATTTAGTATGCGTGTAGCTTAAGTGGCATAAGGCAAAAGTCTGAAATCCAGAATAACTGCAATTTGTACCCCAATAAAACCATATTACATGAACTCCCGTTACCTGTAATTTGAATGAAACTGTAGGTATGGTGGATTTTAGTATGGTGGATTTATTTCGTGGCACTATTTTGATAGTCAACGATTACAAATAATATTTGCGAGATCTCAGTTCGGGGCGAAGCACTAGTTTATATTACCAGCCCGTAGACTCCCTCTGCAGGGCAAAGGCATCCATTCCCTCTTTCAACGAAACTTGATAACTAGCTAATTGGGGCCACTCTGTATAGTATTTACTTTAATGTTTGTTATTTTAAGATCAAAGTATCTTAAAATTACAAAGAGTGTTTGTAGTGAATAATTTATTATTCACACCACCTGCTCAATAATGTCAAATTATATGTCATGTAAATAAACCTCTCCAAAAACAGGTGATTAAATCCCTACGGCTGAGCCGGGAGTAAAGTTGTACTGAATTTCAGTGAAATTCTTTAAAAAATATTTGAATTTGAAACCTCATCTGTATTAAAATTTGGATCAAAGAACCACACATAAACTTATTCGTAAATTCGTAAATTGAACCAACCTTTGCAAAGAATGAACTATGATTGCACCTAGATTTGGTTTTTATTGTCTCGCAGAAAATGTGAAAAGTAGAGTATTCTCCTCGTGGATAAAGCTGTCTGCATCTTGGGCGTGCCTATATCCCTCTCTGCACTCAGGATTCAATATAGCGCTCGTGACGTCAGACGCTGCTTTATCCCCTCGTTTAATAATCTGCTATTATGTAAACAAATTTTAAAATAAATATACGTGAATAATAAGAATATACCTCGCGATTATAATAATTCCCATGATGGACTTCCTCGGATCTCTTACTCAGTACACAGACCCGTGAAGATATCCCACAAGGGAGTAATGAGAGGAAAGTAACATAACGTTTTTTTTTATACAGGCTCACTTTTTGCATAGAATGCAATCATTCACGCGAAAGGTTGCAAGTCCATCGCCACAGATCATAATATGATTGTTCGTAAAGTATAATAATGATCAAGATGGAATAGTTTTACTATTTATGATGACCTTTGTAGCGTGATGAGCGAGTAGTTAACTGAGGCGCAATAGATTATGGGTTTGAATCCCGCTATGAGACAAATATTTGCCTGATCTAAAATATTTGTACTGGGTCTGGTAATCCCAGTGCGTGCTGTCAAAATTAAGACTATGTAGCAAATATTGGTTGTTTTTTAGGGTTCCCTAGCCAAAGGGTAAAACGGGACCCTATTACTAAGACTCCGCTGTCTGTCTGTCCGTCAGTCTGTCTGTCTGTCCGTCTGTCACCAGGCTGTATCTCATGAACCGTGATAGTTAGATAGTTAATTTTTTTACAGATAATGTATTTCTGTTGCCGCTTTATTAACAAATACTAAAAACAGAATAAAATAAATATTTAATTTACAACAAACGTGGTTTTTTTGCTCGTTTTTGCAAAAAAAAAATACTGATAACGGCAACAGGTAGTCGCTTGAAATATTCACAGAATATTGAGTATTATATTCACTTTAAAAATAAATAATTAAATCAAATAAAACAAGTATTTAAGGGTATTTAACCATTATCTATAAAAATCATGTCTTTTGTAAGGGAGCCCCCTTACAAGTACGAAACGCTTTGTGCGCGAGTCCGACTCGCACTTGGCTGGTTTTTTTTCATCACTCATACTCTGCAAGTTGGGCATTGTTGACTAGAAAACTACTCCAAAAAGATGATTTCCGGCTCTAGAGCATAACGTAAATTTGAAATAGAACGAGGCTTATTACAATCAGAATTTAATGAATACAATCTCCATGACAAACCCGCATTTCTATTTAAAAATGGAACGGGCCACAGTCCAGTTGTGAAAAAGAATAAAACAAAACCAGGAACGCAATTTTTTTTACCAACAAACTGTTATGAAAAAATCTTTGTAAATTTACCTGCATTTGCGATGAAAAGGTATGTGAAGAGATTTGTTATGTTAGGGTGTAAGTGATCAATATTATCTCAGGTGTAATCGATCGCTTTCAGCCCTTGTATAATAATTTACTATTTATTAGATAAGCAATGAAAAATCTCACAAAATGAGTATCTATTGAACGGAATAGGAACGTGCGGAAAATGGTAGAAGGAATTTACTAATCCAATTTACAAATTACCATATTCTCTGGTACGTTTGTGAAATATTTCGTACAAATTTGCTACCAGACTAAAATTATACTCCATTGTTATTATAATGAAAGATATTGTGTCGCAGTCACGAGATATACTAAATAATCATTTAAGGCAATTTATGTTCTAAGCATTATTTACGTCTATTTACGTAAGGCTGTTTCCGTGAGTGTGCACGGCGACAATATTAAAGATAAGCCGAAATGGTGTGAAAATGCCGGGCCTTAGGTGTGTTAAGCATGACCACAGCTTTGGTCTAAATCGCTGACTCAATTATATAATTTTCAATATCAATTTTTTTATTTTTTTGACTTTTAAACGATTCCGACATCCAACCAAAGATCTTTACGAAACATGTCAAGTGCTTACAGTTCGTCAACTATATATACTCAATGCAACACTAGGAATACGCAAAAAAAATCCCACAACACCCCTCACATACACGCAGAAGAAACTTAATACTAAATAGATTATGTAGATCAGACTTTATGCAACATCAATTCAACTTTTTGGCAATCTATTTATACAACGAAATAAACAAAATCTTACGTATTCACACCCTTAATTTATGGCACTATAAGCACAAAATAAGAAATTGGCTTTTCGATTTATCATACAAAGACACGGAGGATCTATTGGAAATTCAAAAATAATGACTAATCCTTATTCTTGAATTTCTAAATGAACAGTTAATAGCAATAATTAAAAATTTATTTAAACACACTAACCCAAAACTTTATTGTATTCTGTGCACAAAACCAATTAGTACTTAACACTCAATAACTGGGTGCTCACGTGCACGGCTATACGTACTTTTAATTTCATACTTCATCAACTCGCACATCGTCCGTCGGAGGGCGCTAAGGGCTGGGATACACTAATCTAGTCTGGCTCTTAGCACACCCATACACTACTATTGTAAGGTAGGTAGGTGCGTACTAAATTAAGTAAATGAACTAGATATAAGCAATATGTTTTTAGATTTATGTTTGCTATGTACCTACTTACTTACTTGTATTGTTCTTGTGTCCAAATAAATAATTTTGATTTGATTTGATTTTGATAATAATAAAATATATTATGCTGGACATTTCCCTCAGTATAACGTATTTATTTTTATAAATATACTCTTATAGAAAAATACCCAAACCCGGAACAAATATCTGCACACAATGTAAACATTTGTCCGCGAGCGAGAACCACCCCCTGGGCTGAGGTCGTTTAAAATCACTGCCATTAGCATGAAAAAGAGGAACAAAGACCCCTGCAAGTATACATAGTCGACTCGAACAAGTAACAAGTGGCCAAAGGGATTAATACAAGATATCATTTATAATAGTTAGTTTACAATTTTAGTAAATTTAATAATAGTGTTTTTTGTGTCCTTTTGTGGTGGTCTGAATAAATGTTTTGTCTTTCTAAGTATGCCCTGAATTATTATGGTACAAATTAAGACTATGACTTGAGTACCTAATTGAAAAACGAGCGAGCTAAGCGTCTCAGTTTCGAGATTAGTAAAATAATGATTTTGTCCGGCTGTCTATCTGTCTGTCTGTTTTCGGCTACAGGTCGCATTTTTCAACCGATTTATTAATTTTTTTTACCGATCGTCATTTTTGATTGCAGAGAAAAGGTGGGAAGTTTTCTGTAGCGTTATTTATCGACGGATTTCAATCAAATTTCAGAGGCACACTGAGGCCTTCATACTACATAAGAAGTAGCAAAAAATGTTCCAAAAGGAGTGGAGGGGGCAAAAGGGGAGGAAGTTTACTGTAAGCACAGCTATACCAATCAGACTACGCAGTACTCTCCGCCTTCACGAGACAAACCCGTAGACACCAGATTAGACCTCTTAGGGCCAAAGAACGCAATTAATCTCTAAAACTTATACCAATATTATAATTTATCTTTTTAAACTTGGGACGCGAGGTTTACTGTTCTCACAGAACTACTATTAATATAGTATAGTAAAGTAATAATATGGACGGACCAGTAATGCCTATTTTGTGATTAAAAACGAATTTGCCAAGACATGTGGCAGCTAGCGATCATATCGACAGATAAAAGTGACGAATGACGGTGACTATTTTTTTACCTATTAGCTTAAATTAAAATGTAGCAAGCGCAGAAAAATTGCAGTGTACTAGTGATACCATTCATCTGCTGTGTCACGACTGCAGGCCATACCTAAGTGTAGGGCCAGACATATAGTATTCGATTTGCATTTAACTCAATTTACATAGTTGTAAACTCTCACTTTCAAATCGCCGTTCAATATGAAGTCATTTCAACTCCGGCTGGGTACGCTATCCAGTACCGTCGTCTCAAACCACTCGGGCTAAAACACTAGGGCTATTGGTGATCCCATTGCTACACTATCCAATTGTATGTAATGCCAAATGGATCACCAATAGCCCCAGTAGTGGCCAATATATTTATGGAGTGGTTTGAGACGACGGTACAAGATAGCGTACTTACCCTGTAGACCGAGATACTGGTGGCGGTATGTAGATGATGTGTTCGCCATAGTACTAGGAGATAACATAGATACCTTACTTAGCTATCTTAATTCTAAACATCCTAAGATATCCTTCACGTTAGAGCTGGAAAAAGATGGATGCCTACCGTTCTTGGACGTGTTGGTTATACGAGAACAGACAAGACGATTCATACATACAGTATACCGTAAGCCAACAAACACAGAAAAGGTAACTTAGAGCTGACTCGCACCACCATCCAGCTCACTTAGCCTCGGTACCGCGTACTCTGATTAATAGAGCACTAAGGCTATGTGAATCTCAGTACGTGAACCGCGAGCTCTCCATGTAAAAGGGGTGCTAGAGCAAAACGTCTACGGATGGAGACAGAGCTATCGAATTGCGGACACATCCACAAGATCACGCATAACAACGGTAAATAGAACAGTAGCGTACTTACCTTTTGTGAAAGGAATAACGGATAAGATCGGAAATTTGATACGCCATAAGTACAGCATCAAGACGATATTCCGTCCTCAAACACAATTGAGACAGCTGCTGCGTTTGCCGAAGAACAGAGACCCTCTGGGCGTCCCCGGCGTAAATAATATGATACCGTGTGACTGCGGTAACTGCTACATTGGTGAAACAAAAGGAAACGTATCTAGTAGGTTGACTGAACACATACGTGCAATGAAGAGTGTCGACTTCAACAGTTCTGCAGTGGCGGAAAATTCCCTAGATTCTGAATCGACACACTACATACGTTTCGACAAGGCCCAGGTCTTAGCGAGAGAGAAGTTTTTCGTTCCTCGCAAGATCCGAGAGGCGATAGAAATAAGTCATGTGCCGAACTTTAACAGAGATAGAGGATGGGTTCTACCGCCAGCCTGGAGTCCATGTCTTCATGATGCAAGTGACAGAAGAGTGAGTAAACCTGGTAGAGACATAGTTAGTGTTGTGTCTTTGCCTGTACCAAAAACTACCGAAGAGAGCAGCAGTGATGATGGTGATGATGACAGAGCTGGTCAACACGCTGTGCCTTCGTTGATTCAATCCCCAACACCCCGCCCGTCCACTCGCGCGCAGAGGGCAGCGGCGCGCAGTGCGAGGCGAGACGTTATTCGGAGCGGATCGCACTCACTCTGATAAAGGTCTCACGAATTGAACCGAAACACCGTTAAGACGGTACGTGATAAATCCCGTATTTATAATAATAATTTTAGGTCAACTGGAAGTAACCTATAGGTTTTGGATCGAAAACCTATATGGTAGTTACCGTTGACCTAGAATCACGAAATTTGCCAAAAAGCAAGGTAAAATAAAGCAGCCTAAAGGAAAAATTCCAAAATATAAAAAAGTTTAAAATTGAAGGGTGTCCCCATACATACATAGTTGACACCAATTAAAATCCTCCGTTAAGAGAATTAAGTCATCTGAGTTGTATGGGCGTTCATACAATTTAGAGGACTAGCTGAATCGGCACCAACCTCAAATAAAGTAAATAAATTAAATTGTGCTATTGAATAAAATAAATACTTAAGTGGGGCTCCCATACAACAGACATGTTTTTTGCATTTTTTATAGATAATGGTACAGAACCCTTCGTGCACGAGTCCAACTCGCACTTGGCCGGTTTTTAGAGTTCCGTTATAAAACAAGGAACCCTTGTAGTTTCGCCATGTTTGTATGTCTGATCAATTAAAGTAGTATTTAGCCCCTGACGCAAAAAGAGGGGAGTTATAAGTTGACGCCTATGTTTGTGTGTTTGTCTATCTGTCTATGGCAACGTAGTTCCTAAACGAATGGACCGATTTTAATGTGGCTTGTTATAAAAAGCTAGTTTAACTGGGGATGGTCCTTATCAACTTCAGTTTTTAAACCAAGAAGCAAAATAAGGGGGATTTTAGAAATTTTATATGTAAGCTTTTATTTAAAAGTTGAAGAATTCCTTGTGAAAGGGCTCGCCCGAGGAAGTACTACGACCATACCTATTTCTGTCGCCACCATACTTGTTTCAGTTTAAAGGGTATGGTTTCTAGTGAAATTACAGGTAAATGAGGCTTTAGACCTGTGTGCCTCAAGTTGATGGACGTCAATACTTAGTTATAGTATAGGCGATGGTTACCACATTACATCAGGTGTGCCATAAACTTGTTCCATCTCCAGGTCATATAAAAAATACAATAAAAAAATATATTCAACTTCTAGTGTTGAGAAGCTGAAACTTGGCATGACGATATATTTTAGTGATGCCAGTAGGTTATGAAATATAAATCGAAAAACTTGGCTTATATTATATTACAGTTGTAGCTTATAGTTATATATAATATATATTAGAAAAACAATTGTTTTAGTGATTTGTTTTTCTCACCACTCCATTGGGTTGGAAATTGTTGATATAAATGATAAAATAAACTTTAAAATAAGCTTTGATTACAATCTACATGAGTCAGTATCTGCCACTGACGTCATCGTCAGACCAGACCTCCAGGTGCCAATTCTCATTTACATTCTTGACCCACCACTATACACACCAAATTATACTTTAAAATTAGGTGTGGTAAGGAACAGTCTTGTTTGAGACTGCGTTAGAATATTTTAAAACCATTGGCTGATGAAATAATGTAAGAGACATTTCGCGTTTCTATCAATGTAGAGACTGAGGTAGAGTTGTCATCAGAAATTATTTGTGGTTTTTTTAGACGAAGTTGCCAGCGCATAGTTGAAATTCAACCGTTGTTCACAATCTTCTACGTAGCGTGTCAAGAGTTCTACGTTTTAATTCAATAATAGGTCTCCATCCTACAGATGTTAGGGCACAATGGGCACAGTAGCAAGTGCTGCACTGACTGCGCAGAATCACCACACTCGCACTGCGTTATTGTTTATTATTTATAAGGAATTGACAAAGCGAAGTACGCGTTTTCTAGCTTTCTTGTCATAACTAAATGTTGTACGAACTATGGCCAAAAAAACAGTAGTTCACGAAGGCGCACAGCTTTATAACAAACTAACTGACCAATCCGCAGCTTAGCACGCGTAGTTTTCCAATAAAAAACATTACCCTCCTTCTACGCAGTTACGTAAAAAGTAATCTATATTACTCAAGGTAAATGTAGCTTTCCAATGGTGAAAGAATTTTTGAAATCTGACGAGTAGTTTTTGAGTTTATTCATTACAAACATACACACAAAAATACAAATCTTTCCTCTTTATAATATTAGTATCTATAGAAATATAAGTATAAATATGGATTACCCTGTGATATATGTATAAAAATGAAAGCTCATTTAACGCATTTAAAACTAAACTCGCTCAACATATTACAACTAATGTTTACTAAATAAAGTAATTATATAACTAACTAACGATCTACCTGAATGCGTTAATTGAGTACCTACCTACATAACTCGAACGAATTACATTAACGTTTCTATGTGTACTGATTCCCATGTAAATTATAATTGTTATCTCGTTGAGAACAACTGATTATTTTAAATAATTTTAATGAATAATTTTAATTAATTCATTATTATTATTTATTTTCTTAATTCTATAATAATTTATTTTAGCATTATTTTTTATCAATGGAAAGGGCTTTCTCCATTATAAACCTTCAGAATGCCAAATCTCACACTCCTCCGTGCGCGCAAAAACCTTAAAAAGGGGTACAAATTTTCTCCTTACATATGTTATTAAATATATGATTCGTAGATAATTTAAAACTACCCGCATCTAAATATTGAAATAAAACACTATTATTCTATCTTCTTAATATTATTGTTTATTAAGTACGCTCGCAAACTAATGGGATCTTACAAAAAAAATAAACACTGTTTAGGGTGTGTTTAATAAATGACAATGCCAGAAACTCTATAGAGCTTTGACCCATCAAATAAAAGTTGGTTTACAAGCAAGCTAAATGTAGCATTCTATTGCTGCTTTATTACTAATAATTAAAAACATGTTTAAATGCCTTTAGAACTTGCGGTTTCTGTTTAAATCTAAGAAGAATTGTTACATTTAGGTTAGGTACCTTAAGTTTAGATTAATTGCAGTTATAATATTGTAGAAATGATCAAATACGATCAATAAATAACGTAGTATCTACATACATGTTGCAACGATTTCCATTTTGCGAGAAGAGTTTGCAGTCCAGATTGTATTGAAGACACAAAATGTCTTAGCATCCTGTCGACGCACAAGTGACAATTTATGCACCTCAACATCGTTATCCAAGTCAAAAGCAATGGTCAGAATCCGTAGCAAGTAGCACAGTCGGCGAGTAGGCGAGATCAAATCCGTGTCCAAAAGCAAAAATCGTCGTGATAATATAACAGTAATATGATCAAAGAGAGATTATGGAGCGTAAAAACAAACAGCAATCCAAACAGAACAGAGCGAATGTCAATGAATGAATGACTTTTTGACATAACTATAATATTAGCGCGTCGCGTCAGAGACATTTCGTTACCCTATCACCTAATCACTAACGCTCAAATGCGAAATAAGTAATGATTAGAATATACATTCATAATAATATATTTTAAAACAATATTTTCATTAATTGTGTATATTTCAATCAAATACATATTAAAATCCGTACATAAGTATTAATAGATGTCATTTCAATACTCAACAAAACGATTCAATTAATAAGAAATTATTAATTGAATCGTTTTGTTCCGCGTGTATGTGTACTAAGTAACGCAGATGGCCGCGATAAAAACAGGAAATAGGACTTGGCTTTTAAAATTCCTTTTATCTTTAACTTTTTATCCGCAAGTATAACAGAATAACAGTTATGTAACCAAGGGTCCTAAATTTCATTGCATAATTTTGATTGATTTACATTTTTTTTGTAAATTATGAAAGGGTGGGGCAGGATCTGGCATTGTCCTTTATATACGATAATTGGTAAAGAATTTTTTAATCACAAGTTTAACAGTAGCTTAATTTTTTTTCTGGTAACAAGGTCATTGCTTTAAGTAGGTATTTAGTACTGTTGGATTTATACCCTTTTGTATTTTCACAAATAGCAATGTACACGGAATGCAGATTGAGAAGTTGGTGGGAAGATCCAACTTTGCAACTTGGAAGTTTGCTATCCAAACATACTTGGAGCATGAGGAAATCTGGGAATATGTTACCGGCGTTGAAACCGACAAGAAGAAGATCCTAAAAGCTAAGTCAAAACTCATTTTACTATGTGATTCATCAGTTTATGTACATATAGAGGAAGCCAAAACCGCACAAGAAGTGTGGAATAACCTAACAAAAGCATTTGATGACTCAGGGCTAACTAGGAAAGTTGGTTTGTTGCGAGACCTGATAACCACAAACCTCGACGGGTGTCAAAACATCGAGGAGTATGTATCAAAAATAATGAGCACTGCACACAAACTCAGAAACATCAATTTCAAAGTAGATGATGAGTGGTTAGGTACACTATTATTGGCCGTCCTGCCTGATATCTATAAACCGATGATTATGGCTTTGGAAAGTTCCGGTGTAGCGGTATCAGCCGATTTGATAAAGACAAAGTTATTGCAAGAAGTCAAAACAGACACAGTGGCATTATATACAAATAATAAGAAAGATCAGAAACAAAAGACTAAAGGACCTAGATGTTATGCATGCAATAAACATGGGCATATTGCAAAGCACTGTAAATCTAAGAGAGCAGGTAATAAATCACAAGATAATGCAAATTTCATTGACGTGCTTTCAGCTACTCAACAGAATCATGATGGCTGGTTCATCGACTCGGGCGCCTCCATGCACATGACAAAGCACAGGGAGTGGCTATACGATGAAACCTGTCCTCCGGTGAGCAGCATTCGAGTAGCAAATGACAAAGTCCTTCCGGTGCAGAGTTCAGGATGTGTTGACATTCAAATTTCCAAAGGAGAGAAATCGAAGGTAACAAATGTACTGTATGTTCCTGAACTAGCTACAAATCTTTTGTCCGTGAGCCAGATGATCAGTAAAGGATGCCATGTCAAGTTTGATAGCCACGGTTGTAAAATAATCAACAAACAGAATAAAGAAGTGGCTACAGCCAAACTCAGTAATAATATGTACAGGCTAAACACTACAAGCAGTGTTGCATACATATCAGAAATAAATGAAAATGATTCTTATTTATGGCACCAAAGAATGGGCCATCTGAACTTCTCGGATCTGAAGAAACTGCCTGGATGTGCTGAAGGTATCACACTGAGTGACAAGGTCGACAAAATGATATGTGTATCATGCCTTGAAGGAAAACAGGCCAGACAGAAGTTCCCAAGTGAAGGATCGAGAGCTGATGGATTACTGCAGATAGTACACTCTGATATATGTGGCCCCATGGAAGAAAAGTCAATTGGAGGGGCAAGGTACTTCGTCACCTTTATTGATGATTTTTCAAGGAAAGTATACATTTATTTCATGAAAAACAAGTCTGATATGATTGAAAAATTTAAAGAGTTCAAAAGCAATGTAGAAAATCAGTTAAATTTAAAGATTAAAGTTTTCCGCTCAGATAATGGAACTGAATATACAAGTAAAAATTTTTCAAACATTCTGAAAGACTCAGGTATTTTACATCAAACCACAAACCCATATACTCCAGAACAAAATGGGTTGGCGGAGCGTGCTAATCGCACATTAGTTGAAAAGGCTCGATGTATGCTAATAAATGCAAATTTAAAGAAGCAGTATTGGGCAGAAGCTGTGTCAACTGCAGCTTATCTTATAAATCGCTCACCGACACGCACACTAAACTTTTCAACTCCAGAGGAAATGTGGTCCGGAAAGAAACCTGATGTAAGTCACTTAAGAATTTTTGGTTGTGAAGTAATGGTGCATGTTCCCAAAGAAAAATCAAAGAAATGGGACTCAAAAGCACATAAAATGATTTTTATTGGCTATTGTGAAAATACAAAAGGGTATAAAGTCATTGATCCAAAAACTAGAACAGCCACTAGAAGTAGAGATGTTGTTTTTCTTGAAGGTTCAGTAAAAATAAACTTTGCAACAGTACCAATATCAGAAATAATATCAGAATATGAAATCGATTCAAAATCAGTAGCAGTTGTTGAAGAACAACATAGTTCAGAAAATGAAAGAGTCAGTCACTCCAGTTCTACTGATTCTGATGAATCATTTTATTCAAATAATGGTTCACCTAAAAGGTCCGAGGAACCACATCCAAATGTCACAACGAGGTCAAGGAAAATTAATAAGAATGAAGACTCATATTTTTGTTCATATGTGAACACAGTTTTGATTCCAGAGACATATAATGAAGCAGTAAATTCACCGGAGGCCAGTGAATGGAAAAAGTCAATTGAGGAAGAGCTGAAAGCGCATGAGAAGAACTAAACATGGGAGCTGGTGGAGAAACCATCTGAAACAAAAATAATTGGATGTAAATGGGTATTTCGCACCAAGGAACAAAAATCAGGTACTCTTTACAAAGCCAGACTCTGTGCCAAAGGCTGTGCTCAGAAAAAAGGCATTGATTACAATGAGACGTTCTCTACCACAGTAAGGTATGATTCAATTCGTATGGTTCTCTCAGAAGTAGCTCAACATAACCTGTTGGATTTTGTGAATAAAACCAGATTTACTTCTTGCTTGACCACTCTGCTAGCAATAAATACGCCGTCTATCTCCAAAAGTAAATCTGGTTTTATTCACAAAATCCAACAAGTACGCTATTTATTTTTTTTATGTTCCCATATACAGTGAATGTAGGCAATCCAGATATATTTTTCCTTTGAAGTCCATTTCTTGGTCAATTGTGGAAACTTCTAGGTACTCATGGATCTCCTTGTTGGTTGTGAACCATGAGGCATTAGAGATAGAACGAATGGATAATAGCACAATTGGATTTGCTGGTCGTACTCCAGATATAGCCCATACGTCCACACTGGTATAAGGATGATATTGTAAACCAGACGCTCGTTAAGTAGAGACAGTAGGGATTGTGATCCAATCAACAAGAACAGGTTCTTGAATCAAATAAAACATGTTTTTTTTTATTTTGACGTCCTCCGTGGCGCAGTGGGCGAATAGTCGCTGAGACGCAGGAGGTAGCGAATTCCAATCCCGCCGCGGAACAAATATTTGTTTCGGGTCTGGTAGTTTCTCTATATATTATAAGTATGTATTTAAAAAAAAGTATATAAGTATTATATCAGTTATCTGGTTCCCATAGTACAACCTTTGCTTTGTTTAGGGCTAGATAGCGCTGTGTGAAATGTCCAGCATTACTTATTCATTTCAAAGTGTGACTCGATATTGCACAAAAACGAGTGTGCTTTAGACCACACAACTGAAGTAAACTTTATTTTATTAAATATTAATTTATAAAATTGTTCAATGAGGATCCGTAACGTTTTTAGTTGAGAATGCAGATTTACAGAGCTAAGAAATCTTTAACATAAAGTGCAAACATTTTTGTTCTACGACACAAATTTACGAAGTTATGACCAAATTATTAGCGAAGTTCACGCCGCCGCGGTAGCTGTGACGTCACTGGGACGATCGCCGCCAGTTAGCCGTTGGCAGCGATAGAACGCGAAGTGTTATGTTTGGTTAGTTGTGACTTTAGAAGAAACTAAGGGTCTGATCTGTGTCTAATTCACCTTTTTAACTATGTATAAATATTGTATAGTGCCGAAATGTACCAACACTTCTATTAAAACACCAGAAAAACTATTTTATAACGTGCCAAAAGACCCAAAACTTCATAAAAAATGGTTTTCTGTTGTAAAAAGAGATGATAAAAAAACAGCACAGTCTAGACATTCCACGTTCAAAACCGTCTCCTCTTTTTCATCACGTGTAAATGTGCAGCAATAGGCCTTACTTTTTATTCTATGTTCAGGCGTTATTTTTGCTTTTACTGTACAAACATGAACATCAAATAACATGAACTCCCGTTACCTGTAATATGAATGAAATTGTAGGTCAAGTACGTTGGTTATTTCGGGCATTTCGTGGCACTATTTCAATAGTCAAAGATTACGAATAATATTGTTTTGTTTTTTATGGGAAACTCGCGAGATCTCAGTTCGGGGCGAACCACTAGTTATTTATATTCAACCCATCCTATGTAAGTACATACCGAATTAATGATTTTTAACAATGGCCGACATAGTAATAATAATGAGAATGATCAGTAAGTGCAGAGAACCATGCACTGTAGGTATAAAGCGAAAGTTGGTTAAGTCATCCGCGAAAAGATTTACAACAACGAAAACAACGTTCGTTTATCAAGATACTAAGAACACGAATAAAGCTAAAACTATGAACATCCTCATTCATGAGTTTAAAAAGTTTAAGTTTACATTAATTCTTTTACACTTGCCTCAAACGTTCTGAATACATCCCTGTACATATACTTAACATTGTAAGTACTTTACCTACAACTAATAGCGTAGACCTAAAGATTACTAATAAGCACCTATGTACGTAGATAAATAAACAGCACCCCTTACCTTTGTAGTTTCCAACCACGGATTTCAGCGCTCGTGAACTTAGAATGATTACCTAGCTAGGTAATCAAATACCATGAAAAAATCCACTTTTGGAAGGTTATCTGATTGAGCTTGCACAAAACCAGGTTCTATTTTATTAGTACTCATATTATGTACGTTTATTTACACACTCACTTATACTCTAACAAGACTGTAAGTAAACAAATTGACAAATGTAGTGAACAAACGCGTGGCCTCTACGCCCTTAGAGTGCCGCTTGCGCTCGGTTCCGTCGTAGTGACGTCACACGCACCCGCGCACATTGACTTTTAGCGGGAGGAACGGCATAAGTTTACTACCTAATATCTTCGTAAATAATGGTCCGATTTTGATAATTCAAAAAGATATATTATTTATATGTCTTAAAGAGTAACGTGGATACTAGTTATATTGAATTTTCTATAAAATTACTGATCCTCATTACAAAATTGTCCACACGTCTGTCTATGTTCATTCTGGACAGACGCGACTCGCACTCGCACATTAACGTTTAAAAATATACGAAACGTAACTCTCTATTTCATCTTCACTAATTTTTATCTCCCTCTCAACTTCCGTTCGCACTTTTCGTAACGCATTTACCAGCTTACTCCCCAAGACAAGCGTGCGTAAATAAGTTTTACTTCAAAAATGGCGCATCGGAGACTTAGCTATCTTCCATACAAAATTTTCAAACACCTTTAAGTATTGGATTACTTGTGCTACCAACTGTACTCAGTTACACTATTAGTAAAGGGTATTGACATGTAACTAACAATAGTATCAATTGCCAATGATTCACACCATAATGCATCTGCCCACAACACCAAAGCTATGTTGTTAAACGGTAAAAATCTATTGGGAATCAATTATGTGATCGATTACTTTTCTGACACGAATAATTACTTAGTATTTTCAAAGAATTGTACAGTACTTCTGTTTCTAACTCGCTGAATCATTCGGTTTGTAAGGTTCCAAAATCGAACTAAGAACCCGTATAGTTTCACTATGTCTGTCTGTCTGTCCGACTAGTTACAAGCCTTTTACTTATAGACTAACAGTACTGTTAAGCTAAAATTTAGTATGATGATACTTTTTTGTGACGCCTAGTAAGTAACAATATAATAAAACCGGCCAAGTGCGAGTTGGAATCGCGCACAAAGGGCTCCGTACCATTATCTATAAATACGGCATAAAAATCACGTTTGTTGTATGGGAGCTCTCTTAAATATTTTTACCAATATCAAGCTAAAACGAGCAAAAAATCACGTTTGTTGTATGGGAGCTCTCTTAAATATTTTTACCAATATCAAGCTAAAACGAGCAAAAAATCACGTATGTTGTATGGGAGCTCTCTTAAATATTTTTACCAATATCAAGCTAAAACGAGCAAAAAATCACGTTTGTTGTATGGGAGCTCTCTTAAATATTTTTACCAATATCAAGCTAAAACGAGCAAAAAATCACGTTTGTTGTATGGGAGCTCTCTTAAATATTTTTACCAATATCAAGCTAAAACGAGCAAAAAATCACGTTTGTTGTATGGGAGCTCCCTTAAATATTTTTACCAATATCAAGCTAAAACGAGCAAAAAATCACGTTTGTTGTATGGGAGCTCTCTTAAATATTTTTACCAATATCAAGCTAAAACGAGCAAAAAATCACGTTTGTTGTATGGGAGCTCTCTTAAATATTTTTACCAATATCAAGCTAAAACGAGCAAAAAATCACGTTTGTTGTATGGGAGCTCTCTTAAATATTTTTACCAATATCAAGCTAAAACGAGCAAAAAATCACGTTTGTTGTATGGGAGCTCTCTTAAATATTTTTACCAATATCAAGCTAAAACGAGCAAAAAATCACGTTTGTTGTATGGGAGCTCTCTTAAATATTTTTACCAATATCAAGCTAAAACGAGCAAAAAATCACGTTTGTTGTATGGGAGCTCTCTTAAATATTTTTACCAATATCAAGCTAAAACGAGCAAAAAATCACGTTTGTTGTATGGGAGCTCTCTTAAATATTTTTACCAATATCAAGCTAAAACGAGCAAAAAATCACGTTTGTTGTATGGGAGCTCTCTTAAATATTTTTACCAATATCAAGCTAAAACGAGCAAAAAATCACGTTTGTTGTATGGGAGCTCTCTTAAATATTTTTACCAATATCAAGCTAAAACGAGCAAAAAATCACGTTTGTTGTATGGGAGCTCTCTTAAATATTTTTACCAATATCAAGCTAAAACGAGCAAAAAATCACGTTTGTTGTATGGGAGCTCTCTTAAATATTTTTACCAATATCAAGCTAAAACGAGCAAAAAATCACGTTTGTTGTATGGGAGCTCTCTTAAATATTTTTACCAATATCAAGCTAAAACGAGCAAAAAATCACGTTTGTTGTATGGGAGCTCTCTTAAATATTTTTACCAATATCAAGCTAAAACGAGCAAAAAATCACGTTTGTTGTATGGGAGCTCTCTTAAATATTTTTACCAATATCAAGCTAAAACGAGCAAAAAATCACGTTTGTTGTATGGGAGCTCCCTTAAATATTTTTACCAATATCAAGCTAAAACGAGCAAAAAATCACGTTTGTTGTATGGGAGCTCTCTTAAATATTTTTACCAATATCAAGCTAAAACGAGCAAAAAATCACGTTTGTTGTATGGGAGCTCTCTTAAATATTTTTACCAATATCAAGCTAAAACGAGCAAAAAATCACGTTTGTTGTATGGGAGCTCTCTTAAATATTTTTACCAATATCAAGCTAAAACGAGCAAAAAATCACGTTTGTTGTATGGGAGCTCTTTTAAATATTTTTACCAATATCAAGCTAAAACGAGCAAAAAATCACGTTTGTTGTATGGGAGCTCTCTTAAATATTTTTACCAATATCAAGCTAAAACGAGCAAAAAATCACGTTTGTTGTATGGGAGCTCTCTTAAATATTTTTACCAATATCAAGCTAAAACGAGCAAAAAATCACGTTTGTTGTATGGGAGCTCTCTTAAATATTTTTACCAATATCAAGCTAAAACGAGCAAAAAATCACGTTTGTTGTATGGGAGCTCTCTTAAATATTTTTACCAATATCAAGCTAAAACGAGCAAAAAATCACGTTTGTTGTATGGGAGCTCTCTTAAATATTTTTACCGATATCAAGCTAAAACGAGCAAAAAATCACGTTTGTTGTATGGGAGCCCGCATTAAATGTTTATTTTATTCTCTTTTTAGTTTTTTTTTGTTGTTATAGCGGTAACAGAAATACATCATCTGTGAAAATTTCAACAAGCTAACTATCACGGTTCATGAGATACAGCCTAGTGGGAGATGGACAGAGACAGACGGACAGACAGCGAAGGCTTAGTGATAGAGGGCCGTTTTACCCTTTGGGTATGGAACCCTAAAAATACCAAACTAAAGCGAGCTTTCCGTATCACCTTCTTGCTAGACTTGGCGGCTTCGTTGAAGGTTTTCTTCTTTGACCGCACATCCGAGTCTTTACTGTTTCGTGCGTCTACCAAGGCACGGTACGCCACATGTTTTTGCGCTTCTGCGCTGGCACACGCAGGACTATTAAGGCTACCGAGACAAATGTTAGCAGATCGTATAAGAGGGAAGTGAATCCCCAACCTCTGGCGTCCCGGTAGTTTACTACCCACCATGTCAGGGGTCGAAAATATGATCATCATAATCTCAAACCCTCTGCAACTACTACTGGCATCTTCTCTTATAAATGAATTTCTAGCCAACTAATAAACGTTCTATGTAATCAAGCTTGACATTACATCGGAATTATGCACAACATCAATTATTATTTCCCAAAGATATAATAGACTTGTCCTATGCAACTACGGAATGCGATACTATGCGATACTATGCGACAACACACACTAAAGCCTAATAAAAATATACTAGATAGATGGATAGAATACTCTTTATAGAACACCAAACAAAATTAAACATACTAGGAAATGCACAAAAATAAAGGTAAGTACAATGTGTGGTCTTATCACCTTTGAATGGGCAGGACAAAACAAAATCAAAAAGACGGCGGTGTATCTATGTTCATAAACCTACATGAACTAGCAATACTTACTAATAAACTTACTAATATACATATACAGTGTAAACTCCATGTAACGTCACTCGTTTTAACGACAAACTCTCTAAAGCGTCGAAATCACTCGGCTTTGGTTGGTTTAGCTTGTCTTGCATACAATGGTACACTCTGTATAGCATTACACCCACTCTCAATAACGACAACAATTTGTAATAAAAAGTTCTTTTTAAGTTGCCAAATTAGTAAAAACTGCGCAGCTGTGTATATCCTTTTGTCGTTTTATTATCCTAGACCATAATAAACTCTACTGTCGGCATCATACACACCAAACTTTCTAAGAAATCCGTTCTTTTGTTTACAAAA
Source organism: Philereme vetulata (assembly GCA_918857605.2). Classification (NCBI taxonomy): domain Eukaryota; kingdom Metazoa; phylum Arthropoda; class Insecta; order Lepidoptera; family Geometridae; genus Philereme; species Philereme vetulata. The sequence continues at coordinate 8,175,849 of OU975455.1, read as the reverse complement.
TGGGATTGCTTGCACGTGTAGCTGCAGACTGTTGTTAGTAGAAGTGATGGATTTTATCTATACGTTGTCATATTCTTAGTAGCTCACAAACTTTCAAATTGTAAACATGGCTAGTAAGAGAAAATCACTGTGTATTGACGAAAAAGTTTTGATGATACGCGCAATAGTGAAGTGAAGTGAAGTGGTGGGAGAGAAAATTAAAACAGATTTTTATTGTAGGTACTATTTAACAAGACAAATCATTTATTTCTGATTTGTCTTGTTAAATAGTACCTACAATAAAACTCTGTTTTCTTTTTCTAATACAGATTTTACTTCTCTCCATTTAACGACAACTCTCTATAACGTCAAAATATTCTCAGTCCCTTGAGTGTCGTTATATAGAGTTTACACTGTATAATAATATTTATAAACTACAGTAAAGAAGATAAACATAACGATAAACTAGCAGAGCGTAGAGTAAGAAACGAACCCTAAGCTTTAAAGATATGAAGAGATAAAGAAAGGTAAGCGTTCCACTGCGATAAAGAATGATAATTATTCGATATATAACAAACAAATGCGAAAATGAGTTTGTTTATTCATTTATGTGTTTGTTTCTTTGTTATGCTTTTATGTCTAAACTGCTGAACTGATTTCGATAAAGTTATATAGATAAACTATGACTTGAATTGAGATATGGGCTACTTTTTATTCACAACCCGCTTGTGTGAAGGCGCGAGCGGCTGCTAGTAATATAATAATTATTGTACACACGGCTACAAACCAAGCTATAATTTCCAGTATAAGCTGACCTCTCATTCTACGAAAAGCCTACACAATGCAAGGCCAGCTTATACTTTATATAGCTTGTATAGATTTGTATAGCTTGATGTGTAGCCGTGTGTACATATAACAAGAGTGTTACAATACATAGGTTTATATACACTACACCTTATTGACAAATAAGTAGGTAGTCAGTTAAGTTACTTTAATATATTATTACGTTATGAGATAACTTTTTTTAAGCTTATTGAGTCTGGAGTCTGAGATTTGGCATAATTATAGTATTATATGGAGCAGGAGGGGTAAATGCTAAAACAAAGCAACAATCTCTAATACATAAATTAGGCCTAAGCTTGTGACTTCCATTCTTGTATACGGCAATGAGTAGAACTTACTGAATGCTGTTTTTTTTGTTGATGATAGCCAAGAGCTTGACCACTACCTCACCTGATGGTTAGTGAAGGTGTGATCGAAGATGGAGCACACTTTGCTACAAAGAACCTATTCACTCTGGACTTGAAGTCTCCAAGATTATACTGGTTTGGAAAAACATAAGCCGTACGTGAGTTCCACTCCTTACTTGTGCTAAGAAGAAAAGTTGTTCATGAAAGTAAGTTTCATTGAGCTTCAACGCATGTATCCTGAAAGTATATTTATAATTAGGCTCTTAACGCCCTAAAAAATAAGTATCTTTAACACCTACAACTCAGGTTTGGAGTTAAAAAGACCTCCTAAAAACAGGTCATTTTCGGCGGGGCCGTCAATAAAACGCATTTTTAAGGGGACACCGGACAGGAATCGCCCATACAACACGTACTACCAAGATCATTTTCTAATTGGAACATATTTCTACCGTAATAAGGTATTATTTTAATTTTAATAGTATTTATCTAGGTTCCCAACCATATATTAGATCAAAATACTTACCTAAAATGAAATAGAAGCGTATCGCATTCTGCATGATTTTACGTCATAAAAGACCTGTTTTCAACTTAATTGTTTCGTATTAAAAACAACAACATCTTACGTATCCTAGTCATAGGAACATAGATTATATCGTCTAGTTACAGAATAACAACACAATGATAAAAATACAATAAGTTTTCAGTCATCATTTTTGGCATTACGGAACACTATCAAAATCTAATCAAATTTAGAATCGTTCTATTGCTATCACTGTCGATCTGCGTAGCTAAACTTCGTCACTAAACAGGGATAGCGATATTCAGGCCGAAGTTTTTGACGCGGCCGATTTGAAGTTGAGCTCGGGGTTCGCAGGCTTCTTAAGTGATGAAACTGGCTAGTGATGTCAAGTGGTCCTTGCTCACTACAATTGCCCTCTTAGGTCACGTTATTACCCGTGCGCGATAAGTTGGGACCTGAGCGCGGTGACGTCATATTGGCGTGTTTGTACCGCCCGCAAAAAAGCGAACATAACAAGCAGCCGCCCGCGGCTTCGTCTTTGTTTTTTTTAACCTAATTTATTATGTTACTCAGGGAGGTCGCTGCTTTTTATCTAATCTTTTTTACACTATTTGAATAAAATAAAAATACAATGTTTAAGTTTATACATTTATTTTATCTATTATTTACATTATCTCATCTTCGTCACTACTTAGTGGATTTATGCCTTCTAGAGGTTGTTCTTCGTCCTCAGTCTCACTATAATCACTTGACGAAGAGGTATCCGATAAATTTACAATTAATTGCGATTCATTCGTCTCTTGTAAGAGGTCATAGTCCCAATACTTTTGTCGAAGCCTGTCCACATGGTTGACTTCTTTTTTCCAGACAACAAAACAATAACACAAACGAAAACTAAAAGAATTCCAGAGCGCGTCGTTACGTGACGTAGGCCAGTACGAGACTAAAAACCCTAGTAAAAAATAGTGATGCGAACGGTACAATACGGGCGCCATCGGGGAAGTGCAGGGGAAGCGGTCGGGGAGTCGCATTCCTAGCAGGTCCCAAGTTGTCGCGCACGAGTAATACCTACTTGTAAGAGTAGACCTAGAATGTATTTTTAGTCCTAGAGTGAGACTAAGCATAGAAATTTTAAATCTTTCTTGGCATTCGCTGTCAAAAAAAGTTATGTACGACCTGCTGCATTTTGCGTTACGGCGCCAACCTTTTTTTTATAGCTTCACTTTCCTAAGACTTCAATTTTGCCACCGGTCGCTCATCTAGGACATCGACAAAATTGCTCGTTCAATTAGATTTAATATATTGTAGTTATTTATCGTGAATGCTAATTGTGCACAAAGGGCAAACTATGCTTTGACAGTTACTAAATGGGTGCGAATAGAGTCAAATTCCAAAGTTTCTTCCCAGTTATGTTAATAGTTTTAGTGTGAAAGTCAATTCAATATTAATATTTGCAATGAGTAATACTTAAGTTAACTTACTAAGATTTTCTTAATAAAATTTAACATTAATATATCTGTAAAAGAACTGAAGTCATCATAATTTAATTTGCGACTAGAAAATCCATAGGAACAATAAAATATATAATAAATCCGTAGGCACTAACAAGCAACGAATGTGCCATGCCGATCCTCCGAGTTTCTTCTCCTCAAAACACCACAACACACTTCTAGCCGCTATGGTGGCTCCTTCGCCGTTTATGCGGCAAAATTTGGAATGCCCTTCCTCATGAAGTCGCGCTAGCCCATCACTCAACATTTTTAGATGAAAAGAGCACGATCTTTCTCTGTAATTTTATATTATTATAGGTATACTCGTATATTTATATTATGTATATATATGTATTAGTTATCATACTTTAGGTATAGTTCATATTAGTTTTGGATATATATTTATTTATGGTTGTGTACACTCACCTACCTTTAAAATCGTCTCTCTCTCTCTAGCCTCAAAGATATACTGGAAGAAAACTCTTTTTAGGGTTAAGCTCGCCTTTGTACATGCCCTCTATTTCTATATTTTTAAATGTTTTTTCTTGTGTGCAATAAATAATAAAGAAAGAAGTTATTAATAAGTGTTTCAGATAGATTAATGTGAGCAAACAATTAACTGACCACAAAGCTTATAAAACCATAAATTGGTGCAATAAAATGCTACGAGTGAACTATATATGTTGCTAATGCTACGAGTGAACTAGATATGTTGCTAATGCTACGAGTGAACTATATATGTTGCTAATGCTACGAGTGAACTAGATATGTTGCTAATGCTACGAGTGAACTAGATATGTTGCTAATGCTACGAGTGAACTAGATATGTTGCTAATGCTACGAGTGAACTAGATATGTTGCTAATGCTACGAGTGAACTAGATATGTTGCTAATGCTACGAGTGAACTAGATATGTTGCTAATGCTACGAGTGAACTAGATATGTTGCTAATGCTACGAGTGAACTAGATATGTTGCTAATGCTACGAGTGAACTAAATATGTTGCTAATGCTACGAGTGAACTAGATATGTTGCTAATGCTACGAGTGAACTAGATATGTTGCTAATGCTACGAGTGAACTAGATATGTTGCTAATGCTACGAGTGAACTAGATATGTTGCTAATGCTACGAGTGAACTAGATATGTTTCTAATGCTACGAGTGAACTAGATATGTTGCTAATGCTACGAGTGAACTAGATATATTGCTAATGCTACGAGTGAACTAGATATGTTGCTAATGCTTTTTCAGAAAATGGCAGTAATGTCAAAGACGTCACAGGTTTACGACTGTGGCCCGGACATCCTGATTTGCCTAAAAAACTGTTTCAATCCAACTAATTCATAATGAATTAGATTATCCGTTGCAAATGTACAAACGAGCGGGAAACCCGAGCCGATAGCCGAATACTTCTTGTGGCTATGGCGTTTCAATTCAGTGCTAGGTCCGGGATTATATAATGTCTCTGACCTGCATCTTTTGTCGGTAAAAAGATACTTACTTTAATAATAAAAATAAATCTATTAATTTGGCAACAATAAAATATATACAGCATAGTAAATAACTTATTCTATTTCTATAACTATTTCTATAACGGCCATTAAAGATTTAGATTTAGAGATTAGCCTAAAATACAAATTATAACAAAAACTTCTACTTATTTACAAACTAAACATTGCAATTTTAGAAATGAGTTTTCGGTGTTCGGTGTCTTTCCTCGGAATCGACTCTGAGCTAGGAGTCAACCCTATGGAGTTAAAATACTCACGTGCACACACAAGAGTTCCAACGGAAGACCAGCGCTGTGTTACCTTGATGTGAGTTGTGACATAGCAAAATGTTGAGTTGGAACCTTTTTGTGGCGGCTACTTATATCTGTGTGCTCTTTTGTTGTACTGTATTTTTTTATGTTGTTTATTATTGGTATTAGTGGTTGGAATAATAAAAATATTTTCTTTCTTTCTTTCAAATAAATGTGGCTTATAACAGTCTTAACAGAACGTATATTATTATATTCCGAAGGACGACAGATATGATAAAAAGGCCAACTATGCCAAGTCTGCTTTGTTGCGGCTTCTTGTAGTCGGTAAAAAGTACTAATATAACAAAATTACGCCATAGTTTAGGTTCATAATATTTACAAAAAACACTGAGCCCTGACATACGTCACGCAGCCTCCACACTTACCTTGCATTCCTATTTGTATGTATGGTGTTAATCTTGTAAGCTAATTTCGACCCAGTTTACTTTACTCAACTGGTTTGAAATTTTGCATACCTGCTGTTCCGGTGATTATACAATATTGACAACAACAACAAGTTGATTTTTGAAAAGAAGATGAATCAGAGGGACCACTCAAAAGATGCTGTTAAAATCACACCTGCTATAAATATGTAACAAAACCTTCTCAGATCTTTAAGGCTGTGATAAAGTATCAATATTTGGTCACAATCATGTAATAGTTTACCAAAAAAAATAATTAAAAAATACCTGACTAAATTATGTATTTGGCGCTCAAATCTTAAAACTTACCTCTGGCAACACCGGCGGTGCTATACACCGCGCCGGGGCAGAGTGGAGGGGTCAATAACCCACGTACGACAATGTACGAAGCACAAAAATTGCCTATTTAAGGGCAATCCAGATTATTCTCGTAGTTAAAAATGAAATAGCTTCAATTTATTTGATACAGAGGTTATTAAACATCTGTCCGACTTTGATTTCTATGTCGGAATACGCTCTTCATAGATCTGACAGGGTTTTTGTTACATATTGTATATGTAGCCCCAGTTGTTTTTATTATATTACAAATTTAAATACAAAAATATTTATTTTGTGTCAATTTTATTATTTTTTTTTATTTTGACTAGTAACTTTTTAACGAAAATATAACCGACTTTAGATAACAGAAAAAACAAACTACTGAACCGGTTCCGATGAAATTTCTATGGGACTACCTCGGAAGTGCACTTTTTCGAATAAAAAAGGAATTTTGAAAATCGGTCCACAATTGATGGAGAAATCTTTGAACTTCAAAGGTTTGCTGGAAGAAAACTCTAATTAGGGTTAAGCTCGCCTTTGTACATGTCCATTTTGTAAGCTATTTTTATCTGTAAATCTATTTGTGTACAATAAAGAATAAAGAAATCGGTGAACATACATAAAAAATATACAGACGAGCATAGAACCTCCACCTTTTTGAAGTCAGTTAAAAAATATACAGTCGAACATAGAACCTCCTCCTTTTTGAAGTCTGATAAAAATAGATCGTCACTCAGCTATATGCCACTCTAACGTACAGCGACTGTAGCGCTGGTATTATGGGACACCTTTTGTGTGACCAGCAGAAAATAAAAACATGGGTTTACACAGTAATACTAGTGGACCCGCCGAACTTCGTACCGCCTTGACATGCATAGGTATAACGCGGGCTGTCAATATACGTCACCCTGGTAGAATTGTCAATTGTTGTCCCCGGTCATCATTATGTATGAGAAAATGAATGACTTCCACAAATAATTCAATACCAAAATTAGTCAAATCGCTCCATCCGTTCTCGAGTTTTAGCGAGACTAACGAACAGCAATTCATTTTTATATATATAGACAATATATCACGGGATAACTCTTACCGAAGCATCTGTTTCAAACGATATTCATTTTTTCTACATCCTCTTTGACGATATTTGCAGCACGCATTCTGTCAATTCTATGTCAAACGTCATAAGGTTACATTATAAAAGCGCTAAGGTTAGATTATAAATAATTTTATATGGTGGTTAAGTATTCTTAAATTTACTTATTTTGCGCGCAATTTTCTGAACTTTTTCTTTCATAAGAACCTTCTCCTGACAATAAGAAATAAAACAAAAACAGAATTAGCGAAATCGGTCCAGCCGTTCACGCGTGATGGCGTGACCAAGGGAAATAAGGATTCATTTTTATATATAGAGATCTAAATGTTTACAAAAATTACAAAAAACTATGTTAAATATTATTACACAATACACTACTATATATTGCACATAACTTATCAAAGCAAAACTATTTGTGAGATCAAAAATAACAATAAAATATACAAAACATTTCTTAAAATTATTAAATAAATAATATTTTGAGGACTTATTAATCTATTATACAAAATAAAAGTAACCTTAACAAAGTAACAAAAGTAAACTGTTCTGGTTTTTATATATCTCTGCATTTGATATATCTTTTTAATGTGCGCAGAGGTTTAGGTGTTAGCCTGGGACATAATTACCAGGAACTACACAGCGGGCACATGCCTCTATATTAAATTTTTCCTTTCTATAATTGAGTAAAATTGTAGCCTATGTTACTCGGACCATAGAAACAAATCGATTGATACTTCATCAAAATCGGATTATATTAGGCACTATGGTAGAACATATGTAAATACAATGAAAATGTTGCGTTTACCTATAATTGGCAAAATTATTACAACAAAACCAACCCACATAATATAATAATCTATGTATCGATACGTAAGCTGTTGGCATCTCTATTTTAAATAAATAAATACAAACATACATACATTGACGACCTCCGTGGCGCAGTGGGCGAATAGCCGGCTGAGACGCAGGAGGTAACGGGTTCGATTCCTGCTGCGGAACAAATGTTTGCATGATCTACAGATATTTGTTCCGGGTCTGGTTGTTTCTCTATGTATTATAAGTATGTATTTACAAAAAAAAAGTATATAAGTATTCTATCAGTTATCTGGTTCCCATAGTACTAGTAGCTATGCTTAGTTTGGGGCTAGATAGCGCTGTGTGAAATGTCCAGCAATATTTATTTATATAGACTACTAAACCTATAGCCCTTCTTTTTGGCTTTGCCGTGGCCGGGTAAAAAGCATCAGTTAAGATTCTTAAATTAAAATAAAACCGACCAAGTGCGAGTGGGACTAGCGCACGAAGGGTGCCGTACCATCTATAAAAACGGCAAAAAAATCATGATTAAATCTTTATTTTATTCAATAGCACAATTTTATTTATTTACCTTATTTGTGGTTGGTGCCGATTAAGCTAGTCCTCTAAATTGTATGAACGCCCATACAACTCAGAGGAATATCTTAATTGCCGTCAAATATATATGTATGAGGACACCCTTAAATTTTCATCTTATTTTTTAGTTTGGAATTTTTCCTTTCCCCTTTTGCCAAATTTCGTGATTCTAGGTCAACGGGAACTACCATATAGGTTTTCGCCACAAAACCTATAGGTTACTTCCAGTTTACCTAGAATTGTCAATTTTGGTTAAAAACAAGGTCTTATAGCACAATTAAAGGAAACATTTTAATATATAAAAAAAGTTGAAAATTAAGATAAATTTTGGTACTCATAAGTTCTCGCGAAAATCTAAATTTACCCATATCTTTTTATGGTGTCGAATCAGGACCTTGATTAATATATACCTAATAGGGTCTATAGACCTCAAAATATGGTATAAATTTCAATTTGCTAGATCCGCGCGTGCCTGAAAAAATAGGTGGTGAAACACGGACTGACAGATGGGCAGCCAGACAAGAAAGTAATCTTATACGGGTTTATTTTTTATCATTTGAGGTACAGAACCCTAAAACTTAAGATAAACCTGTCAATATACGATGAGCGGGAGTTTTTATTAATGTTTTTTGGATCACTCAATGAAATTCCGTGGGCTATTGTGGAAGTTGTTAATTCTAGACTTCTGGACTACGTCATTCATACCTACACCTCTTTCCATGAGTGATTTCGCGAGTCTGCAATGTCTCACATAGGTGCGATATATCGGCCGGAATTATCGCAAGCGTTATTGCTCTATCATGCTTATAGTGAATTTGTATGATGCCACATGCGATATCTTGCACATAGCTGCAAAATACCAGTAAGTAAAGTCAATTGAAATATAGGAAATCACCCTCATCCGAAGAAAGACTTTACCCACTGTTATGTCTGTTCGGTTTTTAGACTGCCCAAGAGCCTCCGACATGGAAACGATTTTTTTAGCCGGGATCAACATCATAACAAGCCCTTCGAAGCACGGAAGTGCTCAGATGAAAATACCAGCAGAGGTAAGTATTGAATTCGCGGAACGTTGTTTATCTTAGCTTTCTTTTGAACTACGCTATTTCGGGACATCAATCTTTGCCCAGCCTCGTCTCAGGTTTAGCGGTTTGGACTATATCATCCATCTCGCAATTATTTTGTAAATGTATACCATCATCATCATATTGATCACAAGCATCCACTGCTGATCATAGACCTCTCTCATAGATTTTCAGAGCGACCGATCTTATGCGGCTTGCACCCAACGGCTCCCAACAACCTTTATCAGGTCGTCTTTCCAATTAGTCGGGGGCCGTACTACACTGCGCGTGGTCTCGAACCTTTCTGCCCCCACGGCCATCAGAAAGAAAAACTCAGAAAGTATATAGATTAGTAAAACTTTTCTTCGAATAGGCCCCAGTTTAATACTCCCGGATTCGCAAACCAATGGTCCGTGATAGTAAAATTCTTCACAGGTATTTAGGTAGGTATCAATCCAATTGTCAATTTGTTTAGCTAATCAGTCTGCCTTGAAGGAAAGGTCGAAAGCGAAGGAAAACGTGAATGAATCAAGTGTTTTTTTCTGATGTTTGATACGCTCAACAACAGAGTAGTAATAGTGTTCGTCCCGAACGAACTAAATAACTGAATAACTTAACCTACAGTTTCATTCAAATTACAGGTAATGGGAGTTCATGTTATTTGGTTAACTTTTTGGGTTACAAATTGCAGTTATTCTGGATTTCAGACTTTTGCCTATATTTTTGCCACTTAAGCTACATGCACACCAAATTACAGCACTGTGGGATCACTGGTGTACCCTGTGAATTGTTGTGTTGTTGTGTGTTGTCAAAGTTCAGTGTTTAATATGGCTAATAACTCAAAAACTGAAAAGAATTTACTAAAAAAACGGAGTCTAAATGTACTAATAAATAAAAAACCTTTCATTTAACGTCCCATTTGACCTAATAGTCACATTTTTATTTATTTTTACCCATCTTGAACCACAATATCTCAACAACCCCCCAACATTTTAAGCTCATTTAGTCACACCAAAATAGTGGCATCACTACCTATGTATCAAATTTCACGATGATCGGATAAACGTTTCGAAAGTTATCCTGGGACAAACAAACAAAAACATACTTACATACAATGCCGATTTGCCAAATTTGATTTAGAGATCACGCTTCGCTCGAAAATTATGTCATCATTGGTAACACACACTGATTACAAATAAAGTAGGCATTAACCCGCAGAATACATTGTTAATACGTGCAAATCTAATTAAGCTGCTGGCTTTTTACTTTCATTCTCAGTGTCGTGGTGGGTATCAATAACTGCAAATACCTGCGTCCCATAATACCCAGACCGCACGTAAACAGCAATTGACTTACGTAATAAGGCTACGGTACCCTTATTACGTAAGGCAGACGCTGTCCAGAACAATTAGATCTAAGAAATAGAATCCTCATTAGAGAGCTCACGGTCGCTAAGCGTGCTACGGGCTATGCTTAATACTTCTTTACGAGATCACTATATGATATATGGCTGACTAGCTGACCCACCCGCGGCTTCACACGCGAGGTTTTTCAATAAAAAACATTACCCTCCTTCTGCACACTTGAGTAAAAAGTAGGTTATGTCCCAACCCTAGTCATAATCTATCTATATACCAAATTTCATCAAAATCTGTCTAGCCGTCGTAAATATATAACAAACAGACAGAGACAGAAAGACATAGTTACTGTTAGTTAGTTTGAATTGATAATATTAGTAATATAGATAATTTGTTGATGTTGAACAAATAGATACAAATTTTGGTTCCGTATTGGGAATCACCTCGTGTTAGACCACGGCGAAGATGGAGGGACAAAATTGATGCCCATTTAAAGGATTGGTCCACAATAACTCAAAATAGAGAAGACTAAAGAGAGGGAAGGGAGGCCCTTGCCCTGCAGTGGGACACTACAGACTCTTAATAATAATAATTGGGAATCAAACCCAAGAACTCTTGCAACTCAGTAGGCCACTCACCCATCTCGCCACAGAGGTCAACCTTGCATATCAAATTTCGAATATGTACATCATCAATTTTAAAATAAAAGCCTTGTACAAAGAGTCTTGTCTTGTCCAGTAGCACAGTAGCAAGCAATAAGATATCCAAGTAGCAGGCATATTATGGCTGCGACCACTCTTGAACATTCATGTCTGAGAGGACGAATATGTCCGCGAAGGATTTGGTGACAGGACATAATTAATCAACACCAAGCACCAATCTAACCTTAGACTGGATGAGTAGTTCAACAAACTGTTATAAATAATATTATGTACAAACAAACTGTACTTTTTCACATGATTATTATAAATGATTCCGAACGAATCACCTCTGAAGACAAAAGAGTTAGAAAAGAATATTAATAAATAATGCTCCACCCTTGGATCTCTTACTCAGAACGAAGATCCGTAAAGATAACCACCAAGTAGAAATTGTACGATTTACTATGTAATGACGTCATAGTAATATATCGTAGGAACAATTTTGTAACGTCTCAACGGACGTACATACTGTGAGTAAATTTAACTAGATGCGGAAAGGAGCTCTACGTTAGAAACTGCAAATAGGGTTGAAAATCCGTAAACATTTAAAATGCCAAGTCAAATGACAAGATTGACATAACGTTGACTTCATAGAAGTTCATGACGTTTTCTCGTCCTAAATACCTCAGTGTCTTAAGACAAAAGTCTTTGATCAGTATGTGTTACCAGGGATGAAAGAGTACAGAAACGTAGTCTTTCACTATGGGCCACATACGAGGCTTAAATCAGCGTGCTATGGAGAGGGCTTGGTGTTTTTCTACGAGATCGAATCAGAAATGAGGAGATTCGTAGACGAACCGAAGTCACCGGCATAGCACAAGCAAGTAGCAGCGGGCAGGGCATAACTTGAAAAACTGACGGCCGTTGGGGCAGAAAGGTTATCGAATAGAGACCACGCACTGGATGCTGTTCAGCAGTGGACATCCTGTGGCTAATATGAATGAATGAATGAATTACTCTTGATTGTACACCAAACCAAAATACAGTAATAATGGAAATAAACAATAAATAAAGGTACAATGGGCAGTCTTATCGCTAAAAGCGATCTCTTCCAGGCAACCTTTGGATGGACAGGATAAACAAAATCAAAAGACGGCGGTGTAAGAATACAGACATAAACAGAACCCACAAAATAAAATATACCTATTGATTATACTAATAAACATAAACTTAAATACATACAAATAATATATAAATAAACTACACTACATATGGAGGATAAATAACATAAACACTAACTAGCAGTTACGAGACAACGAAAGGAAATGGTTGTATACCTTGACTTTGAAAATAGGAAGAGATTGGGACAACCTTATGGACAAAGGTAAGGCGTTCCATAGTCGCACAGCTTGTACTGTCAAGGAGTCACCATAAAATTGTGATGATGATAATGATTATGATATAATAGTGATGTTTGAGTGTAAAACGAATATAATATCAATGTTAAAGTTTATTAATGTTTTCAATCCTTATGATCATATATCTCTGGCTGTTTTTCTATATATTATAAGTGTGTATTTACCAAAAAAAAATAATGTATATAAGTATTCTATCAGTTATCTGGTTCCCATAGTACAAGCTCTGCTTAGTTTGGGGCTAGATATCGCTGTGTGAAATGTCCAGAAATATTTATTTATTTATTTATTATATAATCTAGCACCGAATACATGGGCTTTCCTTCGTGGAACAGACTCTGCAGTCTTGTGTCCATGCAATATTGTCCAAGAATATGTCCAATTATGAGTATGTGTACAGATATGAAGTATGCGCGTGTGGATGTACGCATAGTCGCGTAATTTTACCCGTCGGCCACATTTTCCTTTAGTACCCACTACTAATTGGCGACTCGTGTCTGAGAGCTAAGGACTTTATGGAGGACGTGTATAGAGCTGATGATTCAATAATGTGTTTTGGATAACAGAAGTACAAAATTAACCATAATCTTAAAACATGTAATTAACTTAATAGGATTCACAAAAAAAATGTGAGTTCTATGCAACGAAAATCGGAACATATCAGTTTAGTAGTGTGCTCACTTTTTTAAAATCTAATAGGTTACCAATTATGTTAAAAGCAATTCTAATCTGATTTAGCCCGGTTTGCACAACGATCCCTAAATGTATTTAGTGACAAAACATGTTTGATTTTGACGTACCTGTATGTTTTGACAACGCCTTAAATCATATTTAGCCACTAAATACATTTAGGCATATCTATATGTGACGGCATTAAAGAAACTAATTGTACAAACCTGTTGCGCCTATTATGTATAAACACCTAAGGAGAATCTAAATAACTTAGCCACATCTGACACTATCAATGTGTTTAAATACTTGTCAAGGAAAATACAATATTTAAAACAGCAGCAGACGCTGCCGATTAAAAAAGTAAATAGGAATAAACGAGTATCATCCACACGCTATCAGAATGCTATGGAACCTTGACAAAGTAAATCGAAAATTACGAGCGAAGTAGCGTTAGCAAAGAAGTTCTGAATAATAATTATATTATTATTTTTTACAAGCTGACCCGCCCGCGGCTTCGCATGCTTGAAATTTCCCGTTCCCGTGGGAATATCGGGATAAAAATTATACGAAACACTCTTGTCAAAGTGACGCGACACTTCATCTAAATGACTTCACGTTAATGAATGATGATTAAATTAAATGGATATTGTTCATACAAAAATACTATAATCGAGGTTAAAAAATGGGAGGTGGGGGTAGGAAGGAAGAAATATACTTTAAGACCTACAAAATATACAATATCTTTAAAATCCTTCTACCCGTTTCGGAGTAGTGCGACCACAAACACCGTGAATTACAATAAAACGATTTTTATTTATTAGAATAGGCAAAAGCCAAAAAAAGAGGTTACGATTTAAGCAAATTATAAGTGGGCTAAAAAAGGCTAGTAAAAAAGTAAACATAGCCCTCAGTTGGGATATAAGATAATTAGAGTTGTATCAGCTCTGTATACTGACAGCCAATATCTCAAAGCCCGCAAGAAATGCAATACGAAACGTAACCGACATCTCAGCGGGTACAACTGCGTACCAACATATAATTTGTCAAGCAATTTAAATAATATGCATGATTATATATCTATTAAAGGCATAAGACGTGTTGATATCGACTAATGAGGTGAAGTCGGGGCTACTGGTATCTCGCTGATTGGATTTTGAGTGAAAGTCGAAAGGTCGGAGTTTTCTTGCCGTAATTTGCGAAGTTTCGATATTGTCTGATGTATTTTGTCGTTTATTTTACTTTCCAATAACGCACGATAGTTGTTGATACCTACATCTGGTAGTGATCAAGATCAGTTGATCAATCTCTAGATCATTTACAAAGTAGTTTGTATTTCGGAAATTTAAATAATGAAAGACATTTCCGCCAGCGGTTTCGCACGCGTGGTTTGTCAACAAAAAGTAGCTTAAGTGTTAATCCAGGTCATAATCTACGTACATACCAAATTTCAACGAAATCGGTTCAGCCATTACGACGTGAAAGAGTAACAAACATCCACACATACAAACTTTCGCATTTACAATATTAGTGGGATAATGGGATGTTCAAAAGATACTAACCAGTTGTTTTTATAAGATTCTAGGTTCGCCCCGAACTGAAATCTCGCGAGTGTCCGATTATAACAAAACAATATTATTTGTAATCTTTTACTATCAAAATTGATAGTTGATTGATAATTTATCATCATCATCATCATATCAGCAGTAGGACGTCCACTGCTGGACAAAGGCCTCCCTCATTGATCTCCAGGAACTGCGGTTGGAAGCGGCCTGCATCCAACGCCGACCTGCGGTTCTTACCAAGAATGAGGAGATACGTAGCAGAACTCAAGTCACCGACATAGCCCGACGGATTAGCACATTGAAGTGGCAATGGGTAGGCCATATAGCGCGCAGAACAGATGGTCGATGGGGCCGGAAGGTTCTCGAGTGGAGACCACGGACCGGCAAACGCAGCGTAGGACGTCCACCTACAAGATGGGCAGACGACTTGGTGAGATTGATAATTAAATTGCAGTTATTCTGGATTTCAGACTTTTGTCTATACATAAGGCACTTAAGCTACACTCTACACGCATACCAAATTACAGCACTGTGGTGTCACTGGTGTATCCTGTGAATCTTGTCAAAGTTTACTTTTTATTATGGCTAATAACTCAAATACTATAGAGCATTTACAAAAAATAAAAACAGAATCTAAATTTGCTAATGAATACCTTTCATTTGATATCTCACTTGACATAATAGCCTCATTTTCATTTTTTTACCCTCTTGTTGAGATATTGGGTGGAACCCCACCCAATATCTCAACAACCCCCAAACATTTTTAACTCATTTAGTGACACCAAAATTGGCCATCACTACCTACCTATGTAATAAATTTCACGATGATCAGATCAAACGCTTCGAAAGTTATCCTCGGCCAAATATACATACATACGAGTACATACATACAACGCCGATTTGCCCAAGTTGATTTAGAGATCTCGCTTCGCTCGATCAATTACCGACGTATAAATATATCGATATTTTTTCATGTAATCCTTTCTCATTTGTTTGTCAAAGACAGTTTTAAATTTGAGCGAAATAGACATAATGCACCTATTCTAAGGATAATCTTTAGTAACACAGAATTGCTAACAAAAGCTCTAGCTACTGATTAAAACGAAGTATTTATCGCGTATGTACCTTTTTTATTTGTTATCCCGACGTTTCGACTGTGTTGCAAGAGCCGTGGTTACGGGCGGACTAGAGTACTTGGAGCTACCATCGAGAAATACACAATAAATACCCGTTTCAATCAGAAATTATAAAAAAACGAAAGTTAGAAAATACAAAAGCTCTAGCATCGATTTTAAAAAGCTTCTGTTGTGTAAATTGATATCAATTCCTTCAAAACTTAGGCTTTATTCACACGTATCATTTTTCAACAATCACCGGAACACCGCCATCGTAATAGTAAGAAATTGATACGCAAAGGCGGTATAATACACACACATGTGACACATCACATCACAGTTAGTTTCGACGACAGTCACAATGCTAGGTAGATTTACTCACAAAATTGTCATAGGCGGTAACTAAACGCAAAGTGCAAATTGGTTGACAGCTACGTTAGCCTAACCACCGTTTATGTTTTGGTACAGTCAGCGACCTAAGTAAATTGATAATTCGAGATTTGTAATACCTAATTGTTTAACTTTCAGAAAATTTTATTTAAATTTTAGCATAAATTAGTGTTACCTTTTTAATAAGAGCAAAAGCAAACGAAAGTTGTTAATTGCTTTTAGTAATCAACAACTATCGTCTGTTTATTACAATAAAGTACCATTTGACTAATTTAGCAGGTAGGACGGCTGGACAAGCCTACTAGTTGACCTAGCACTTATAAAGACCGCAAAACCCCGTAAGGTTATGATTTGAGTTAAACTTTAGTTTTCATATACCTCTCCTAGTATTCTTGTCCACAACCTGGATATCTTCAAGTCGCGAGTGAACAGGTTTATTTTAGGCAAGCGTAATCCATCGTAGACTGTATCATCGCTTACCATCAGGCGAGATCGTGGTCAAACTTAAGCCTACAATCATTTAAAAAAAAAAACGAGTGTGATTTAGACCAAAAGACTGAAGTAAAACTTCTTTTTCAAAATAATAATTTATAAAATTGTTCAAGAACGAAATAAAATTACAAGAAATAATCAACGTACTGATAGATATATATATTTCATGCACTGACTATGAGAGGAAGAGAGAAAGAAAATGTGCGCGCGCACTTCTCTCTCTTGCTCCTACAGTAATATACGAAACGTAACTCTCTCGCTCTCTTTCTATCTTCACTAACTTATCTCTCCCTCTCAACTTCCGTTCGCACTTTTCGTAACGCATTCACCAGCATAATCCCCAAGTGACGCATGAATATAGAAGTTTTACATAAAAAAAACAAAAAACCTCACTAACCATCTTTTTGTGGTTACATTTAGATATGTGTGAAAAACGTCTTAGCCTTCACATAGCTCGTTTGAAACCTGTTCCTCTCGTCTGGCATTACCAGCGAAATCCCGTCGAAGCTACGTGTTTATGTCGGCTCATAATTGACTTGTCGTGTCAAATCACCGTTTATTATTTGTGTTACGATATCGCCCGTGCCTTGTTACCTCTACTCTGTATTTATGTACTGACGAAGTGCGAAGTTACATAGCTCTCCTAGTTACGAATTGAATGTTTTGAACAACATTATATTTGTTCACTTGCATACGTTATTAGAATTAGGTGACCGCAATGCGTTTGGTTTATTTATTAAGTCATATTGAAGTGTTAATCAGAAGCATAAACATCCGTTACAAACCCAGTTATTGTATATTTTTGTGTAATATTTTAGCATTCTTATTAATATTTGAGAATAATGTCGCCTAAATTAAACCTAAATCTATATTGTGTAAGTTCCTGTGGGATAGTACTCAACTCGTAGTACCTCAGTATCAGTATCAGAGCCTCCTGAAATCTATATTGTGTAAGTTCCTGTGGGATAGTACTCAACTCGTAGTACCTCAGTATCAGTATCAGAGCCTCCTGAAATCTATATTGTGTAAGTTCCTGTGGGATAGTACTCAACTCGTAGTACCTCAGTATCAGTATCAGAGCCTCCTGAAATCTATATTGTGTAAGTTCCTGTGGGATAGTACTCAACTCGTAGTACCTCAGTATCAGTATCAGAGCCTCCTGAAATCTATATTGTGTAAGTTCCTGTGGGATAGTACTCAACTCGTAGTACCTCAGTATCAGTATCAGAGCCTCCTGAAATCTATATTGTGTAAGTTCCTGTGGGATAGTACTCAACTCGTAGTACCTCAGTATCAGTATCAGAGCCTCCTGAAATCTATATTGTGTAAGTTCCTGTGGGATAGTACTCAACTCGTAGTACCTCAGTATCAGTATCAGAGCCTCCTGAAATCTATATTGTGTAAGTTCCTGTGGGATAGTACTCAACTCGTAGTACCTCAGTATCAGTATCAGAGCCTCCTGAAATCTATATTGTGTAAGTTCCTGTGGGATAGTACTCAACTCGTAGTACCTCAGTATCAGTATCAGAGCCTCCTGAAATCTATATTGTGTAAGTTCCTGTGGGATAGTACTCAACTCGTAGTACCTCAGTATCAGTATCAGAGCCTCCTGAAATCTATATTGTGTAAGTTCCTGTGGGATAGTACTCAACTCGTAGTACCTCAGTATCAGTATCAGAGCCTCCTGAAATCTATATTGTGTAAGTTCCTGTGGGATAGTACTCAACTCGTAGTACCTCAGTATCAGTATCAGAGCCTCCTGAAATCTATATTGTGTAAGTTCCTGTGGGATAGTACTCAACTCGTAGTACCTCAGTATCAGTATCAGAGCCTCCTGAAATCTATATTGTGTAAGTTCCTATGGGATAGTACTCAACTCGTAGTACCTCAGTATCAGTATCAGAGCCTCCTGAAATCTATATTGTGTAAGTTCCTATGGGATAGTACTCAACTCGTAGTACCTCAGTATCAGTATCAGAGCCTCCTGAAATCTATATTGTGTAAGTTCCTATGGGATAGTACTCAACTCGTAGTACCTCAGTATCAGTATCAGAGCCTCCTGAAATCTATATTGTGTAAGTTCCTATGGGATAGTACTCAACTCGTAGTACCTCAGTATTAGTATCAGAGCCTCCTGAAATCTATATTGTGTAAGTTCCTATGGGATAGTACTCAACTCGTAGTACCTCAGTATCAGTATCAGAGCCTCCTGAAATCTATATTGTGTAAGTTCCTATGGGATAGTACTCAACTCGTAGTACCTCAGTATCAGTATCAGAGCCTCCTGAAATCTATATTGTGTAAGTTCCTATGGGATAGTACTCAACTCGTAGTACCTCAGTATCAGTATCAGAGCCTCCTGAAATCTATATTGTGTAAGTTCCTATGGGATAGTACTCAACTCGTAGTACCTCAGTATCAGTATCAGAGCCTCCTGAAATCTATATTGTGTAAGTTCCTATGGGATAGTACTCAACTCGTAGTACCTCAGTATCAGTATCAGAGCCTCCTGAAATCTATATTGTGTAAGTTCCTATGGGATAGTACTCAACTCGTAGTACCTCAGTATCAGTATCAGAGCCTCCTGAAATCTATATTGTGTAAGTTCCTATGGGATAGTACTCAACTCGTAGTACCTCAGTATCAGTATCAGAGCCTCCTGAAATCTATATTGTGTAAGTTCCTATGGGATAGTACTCAACTCGTAGTACCTCAGTATCAGTATCAGAGCCTCCTGAAATCTATATTGTGTAAGTTCCTATGGGATAGTACTCAACTCGTAGTACCTCAGTATCAGTATCAGAGCCTCCTGAAATCTATATTGTGTAAGTTCCTGTGGGATAGTACTCAACTCGTAGTACCTCAGTATCAGTATCAGAGCCTCCTGAAATCTATATTGTGTAAGTTCCTATGGGATAGTACTCAACTCGTAGTACCTCAGTATCAGTATCAGAGCCTCCTGAAATCTTCGATCCTGGTTTTATTGGTTCTTTTATAATTCTTACGGAACCCTCTGTAAACTTTACTCGTACACACGGCTACACATCAAGCTAAAATTTCCAGTATAAGCTGACCTCTCAATTTACGAAAAGCCTACACAATGCGAGGTCAGCTTATACTGGAAATGTATAGCTTGATATGTAGCCGTGTGTACAAGACCAATTCTATCTAAGTAATTACGCCAAGAAAACTTTGACCGCAATTGTTGCCGGGAAGTTATTCGGGAAGTTATAGTTTGCTTTTCTAGGTAATAAATTTATTAGGTAGAGTTTTTTCTGTTTTAGAATTATTTACTAAATAAGTAAGTAGGTATACTAGTGTATTTTTATGTTGTTATATATATTTAACTCACTTCCAGCGTAAGTCCAGAGTGAATAGGTTATTTCTGGGAAAGCGTGCTCCATCGTCGATCTGACCATAACATACCATCAGGTGAGGTAGTGGTCAAGCGCTTGACCATCATCAATAAAAAAATATCCTTATTATATTCTTATTCTTAGCCCGGCTTGCACAACGATCCCTAAACGTATTTAGCGACTAAACATAAATAAATTTGATGTACTTGTATGATTTGACCACTGTCTAAATCATAGATAGCCACTAAATACGTTAAGGCATCCTGAAACTTTGTCAAATGAAGTAAAAAAATCAATGACAAGTAGCATAACCACAAAACTATGTCGGCAAGTTTAAAAATAAACCACACCGGGTGTCCATGAGTCACAGTTCAATATTAGAGCAAGATTACCATACAAGGCCATAACATGAGAAGTTTGAAAAGAATTCGCTATTAAGGAAATTGGATTTTAATAATGGCAGTTGGTAAAATGATCTGGTGAAACGATGGAATATGAATGGTTGAAACTGAGTCATCTGGTAGTTTGTGATGTGAGGGCCTGACGAATACACTAAAACAAAGAATAATGAACAGTAGCTACAAAGAAGCTGGAGTGTGGTTCTTGCGGATTGGAGCTTTGCTATTGGCAGTCGATTATACACTTTTACACGTACGTACCGAATCAAAAAAATTACCAGAAATACCTCATTTATTGAGAGCGAAGCGAGATCTCCAAATAAACTTGGGCAAATCGTATGTTTGGCCGAGGATAACTTTCGAAGCGTTGATCCGATTATCGTATTATTTAGGCACAAACACAAAAGGCAAAGAATGGCACAATTCTGGTGTGACTAACGCCCGAAAACTGAAACGCTACTCATCTGACCAACTTAGCTAAAGGCTACTTAATTATTACGAACACCTAAATCTAAATGGTATACTCAAATGCCTTTTATTAGCTTTGAGACCATGATTCGCTGAGAACCCCTTAAAATTTCTTTATATGGCAATATTTTAACAAAAAGTATGTTTCCTACTACATTTCTTGATTATTTGGACTGAGAGTTTCGTTTTACGCAGTGATCAAGATCAGTTTTTATAAAAATTGTCTAATAATGTGGTAACGAAACGTAAATGTGTCATGTCATTAAATTCATTGTCTGTTTGTCGTTTGTTTTGTTGTGAATTAACCAAAGAAAAAGCGAAAATGAGCTAAAAATTTAAAGGGGTTGTTGAGATATTAGGGTTCTAGAGGGGTAAAACAAACAAAATAGGACTATCCATTCAAATTTCACGTATAAAGAAATATCTACATAAGTACATTTCGACACTGTTTTTATTTATAATGTAATCCTTGCGGTTTTAGTTATAAGCCATAATAAAAACTGAACTTTGACAAAATTCACACATGGTACACCAGTGACCCAATAGTGCTGAAATTTGGTATGTGTGTAAATTTAGTGACACAAATATAGGGAAAAGTCTGAAATATAGAATACTTAACTGCAATTTCTACCCCAAAAAAGAGTAATCAATTAACATGAACTCCCGATGTCTGTAATAAGATGTAATAGCCTGTAGGTTTTGTAAGTTGGTTTTGCATTTTGTGGAAATATTTTGATAGTTTTTTTGTGTGTTCTCACTTTTTTTACTCCGACATGAAGATCGGAGACATTATATGCGCCTGTGGAATGCTTTATCTATAGAAATTAGACGGGCTCCATCAAAGCACTCTTTTAAGCTGAGAATAATACTGGAATAAAGCAGCATTACCATAAGGCCTAGCTTTCTTGTCATTTGTGTTAACTATTTGTATTTATTTTAAGTGACTCCATTTTAGAAGATTTGTAAGCATAATGATATAGGTTTATTAGTTGGGTATATATTAGTCTATCTTTAGGTATTTATTTATGTATTAGAATTATATGTACAGTTTTTTTATTAATATTTTATTACTCTTCATTTGTAATTAAACTATATGCACCGCTATCCATTACTTCTTTGCTCATTACTTTCCATCCAAAGGTTGCCTGGAAGAAATCGCTTTCAGCGACAAGGCCGCTAATTGTACTATATTTAGATATAGTTAGTTTTTTTATGTATTCAATAAAGGTAAATGGTGTACAATAAAGCATTATTCTTCATTATTCGCCATTTTGGTACGCAGGCACATGAGTGGAACCTGTTTTATTGGATTCAATTGTATCTACTTTGAATTTGAATTTCTCCATTCTTCAAATAACTATACTCTTAGGCATACGTTTTCGCACAGATGGCAGTATCTTTAACCTGGCTAGGTTAAAAGCGCACACAAAGGTATCGTATGACCTCATTACCGAATTGATGTATGCTGATGACCTATGTTTCGTTGCGGAATCTTCTGAGGGACTCCAGGACTTGATGACTCGGCTTGACGCTGCGTGCTGTAGATTTGGCCTCAAAATTAATATTACAAAGACAGAGGTGATGGCCATGGACACTGTTAACCAAGCTCCACTGAATCTGCAAATCGATGGAAAGCCCATAAAACAGGTCGATACATTCAGATATCTGGGAAGCAGCATAACAACAAAATGCGACCTTGACTCGGAGATCAACAGCAGACTTGGCTCCGCTATGGCTGCTTTTGGTAAACTACGAGTCCAGGTATTTCGCTCCCATAACATCAAATTGAGTACCAAGATTAAGGTGTATATGGCTATTGTACTTCCTAACATCTTGTACTCGTCAGAGACATGGTGCCTGTATCGCAGACACATACGCACGTTAGACAGATTCCATCTGAAATGCCTCCGCGACATTCTTAACATCAAGTGGTCGGATCGGGTCCGTAATACCGATGTTCTACGACGGGCTAATGTCTGTGGCATAGAGGCATATTTGATGCGGCGTCAGCTGCGTTGGTGCGGGCACCTGTCTCGGATGTCTGATGAGCGAAGGGCGAAACGCATTTTCTTCTGTGAACTAGAACATGGTAAGCGGAAACGCGGAGGTCAGTTCCTACGTTTCAAAGACGTACAGAAGAGGCACATGAAGAGGTGTTGTATCGATCCGTCGCGCTGGGAGGCTCTCGCTGAAAAACGACCTGAATGGAGGCGTCATGTTCAGGACAAAGTGTACGAGTTTGAAGAAGAAAGGAGGCAAGAACTAGACTTAAAACGAGATCAGCTTAAAAGTCGACCGCCGGCTAATATCAATTACAACTACATTAATGGCGCCTTAACTTGTGTTCATTGTAACCGGACTTTTAGCGCAAAAATAGGGTACATCAGCCACATACAGGCTAAACACCTAGGCCAATAATCACAAAGTCAAGTCTCTGTAGCCGAAATCGGCTAGGAGGATTATTATTATTATTATTATTATACTCTTAGGTCATCAGAAAACTTGATACTCAGAACTCCTTCGCACAGCACTTCCTTTTACAGCGCTTCTTTTACTGTCCAGGCTGTTCAGCTGTGGAATGCTCTGCCCGAAGAAGTAAGACGGTCATCGTCCTTACACGTCTTCAAATTGAAGGTGAAACACCATTACCTGACGATGTCATCTTCCTAGCGTTATTTATTTACTATTTATGTACTTATTTTATCTGTTAGTATAGTTTGCTATATGTATATACCTATATATTAGTCTATTTTATAAGTATATTAAGTATTAGGATTAAAACTTCATATTATTATTATATCTTAGAATATATTATGTGTAAATGTAATGTATCCGCTAAAGTACACCGCACTCCGTAATTTTTAAAAATTTCGCTTCATCCAAAGGCTGCCTGGAAGAGATCGCTTTTAGCGATAAGGCCGCCCATTGTATTGCCTTATTTATTTTAACCCAGTACTTATTTTTTTTATTATTTCTGTTTGTGTGGTAATTCAATAAATCTAGAGTTTATATATAATAAGAGTTATCTATCTATCTATCTACTGTTCCTTAAAATAGTTTCATATGTCATTTTGTGTGTACCAAATAAATGATTATTCTATTCTATTCTATTCTATGTTAAATACTGAGTGAGTTTGCAATCAATCGACAAGTTAAAGAAACAGCTCTCAAAGTCGTCTGCTTACTTAAAACCTGTAGTTGATAAAGTAATCTCGGGGATATACGAGTAAAAAAACACACCTACTGGTATTAAATAGTAAGTCTTAATACAGTCAGTCGTCTCTAGACTGCCGCAAATGAACGTCCCTGACTATAGTCACGACTGCATTAAAAGGGTGTCGGGTGATGTAATGGGACTATTACAGTTATTCTGACTGACTACTGATTTATCGACTCGAGAATGCATTTGCTTAAGTAAATAAATGTGCTAGGGTAAGCCAAGTCTTATTAAATTTTAGGGCAGTGTTTCCAGTTTATAAATTTTCGAACTTGCAGTGTGTTACTGAAAAAACTAAATAAATGAGCATCATTATCAACAATTTATAAGTAAGAATAAAAATATATCGTAGGGCGGCCTTCCTCTTGATGGCAAGAGGACCTGATAAAGGTTGCTGGGAGCCGTTGACAGGTTAATCATGTCCTGTGTTGTTGACAGCTGACATAGGCGAAGCTGAAGAGGAGTGTCGCAGCTGTTTTATATAGGTACGAATAACAATAATCATCATCTTTCTAGCAACAGCAGGACCACTGCTGAACATAGGCGTCGCCCAAAGATTTCCAGCGTGACCGATCTTATGTGGCATGTACTAGACGGCTCCCAGCAACCTTGATCAGGTCGTCTAGGGGATCGTCCTAATCTGGGCTTTCTATCGCATAGTCTCCACTCGAGAAACTTTCTACCCCAACGGCCGTCAGTTCTTCAAGCTGTGTGCGCTGACCACTGCCACTTCAGCTTGCTAATCCTTTGTCCAATTTCAGTGACTCTGGTTCGTCTACGAATCTCCTCATTTCTGATCTGATTGATTTGTAATCGGTGCCTGATCGATTACAGCATTTACCAATCTATATATATAAAACAAAGTCGGGTTATTTACACCATTTATAACTCAAGAACGGCTGCACCGATTTTGATGATGTTTAATTTGTTGGATTTGTCTACGCTCCGAATAGTAAAATAACTATTAATAGAGCGGAAAAACTCACGCAAAAATAAATTATGAATAAAATTCATTTTCTCATACATAGATGCAGCGATTGACAATTCCGTACATTGGCAGCCCGCGTCTTAAGCATGTCAAGGCGGTACGAAGTTCGGCGAATCAGCTAGTTAAATATGACGTGATGTGTAGGCCTTTTATTTTCACCACTTTTTATAGGTATCTAATTAAGTAGACCAATCAAACCATATATCATGAACGATCTGTGACGGAAAATTAATTTTTTATTGTAACTAGGCAGATATTTTTAAAATAAGTATTTAATTATTCTATCACTTATCTGACTCCCACAGAACAAGCTTTGCTTAGTTTGGGGCTAGATAGCGTTGTGTGAAATTATCAAATAAGATGTAATTGAGTAAAAAACAAACAAATATCTAAACTTAAGCATTTATAAGATTAGCGACACTGAAGCACGATTTTCAGGATTCTGAATTAACAGGCTTTTCAAGGTTTTGAACTGAGGCCTGCGGATTGTCTAGCTATATACCTAGTCAGGTCATAAATTCTGTCACATGTTTAATATAAAATAATTGAAACAAGTTTATTCATTATGTAACCATTTATATACCAAAAGAAACTTAACAAAACATAGATTCTTATGACACTAAAGTTTATTCAAAATGACCTCCGTGATTTTGAATACAGGCCGTCAATCTGCGCGGCCAGTCGTCTATCGCAGCACGAACGAGGTCCATGTCAATATCGGCGGCTGCCTTAATCAAGGACGTCTTGAGTGACTCCAAATTGGGATGAGGCTTTGAGCACGCCTTTTCCTCCAAGTGTTGCCATACCTTGTAATCTAACGGATTCAAATCTGGACTGGAGGAGGGCCAGTCTTCGTGCCGGATGAAGTCAATTTCACGCGCCGCCAGCCAGTCTTGTGTGCTCTTCGCTCTATGAGCTGGCGCCGAATCTTGTTGAAATACCCAGTGCCTGTTATTGAACATGGTATGAGAAAACAGGTTCCACAAGGTTCGTTAGGACTGTATTTTGATACACAACTGCATTCGTTTTCACACCTTTCTCACAAAAATGTACCTCTGTTAAGCCCCAATAAGAAACTCCCAACCATACCATGAGCGAGGATGGAAAATGACCTCGTTGGACACGCGGAATACAGTTGCTCGCTTCTTCACTACTGTGTGCGTACACCTTATCATTTTGTTTGTTGTAGCTCTCTTCTACGGTAAAAATTTTTTCATCCGAAAAAAGAATTTCCCGATATTTTTTTCCCGCCTCTTCAACAAAGCGCGGCATCTCTTCAGTCTCAGGTCTATTAGACGAGCATTCAAACGATATCCTGTTTTTCTTCGATATGCCCGAAGCCCTAAGTCTTCATTTAACACCCTTTTCACCGTGGTTCTGCTTAACCCCATCTGAAGGGCCAACAGTTTCTGCTTACGTTTAGGATTTCTTTGAATTCGCGCCTTCACAGCTTTTATCACTGCTGGAGTCCTAACAGACCGAGGGCGACCACTTCTTGACCTGTCATCTACACTAGAGTCTTCATTGTATCGTTTGATGGTGGGATAAACGAATCTTTTGGTTATATTCAAATTTTTCAGTATGTCAAAAATTTGAATTGGCACGTAACCGCAACGATGCAACGCAATAACTGCAACACGGTCTTCTCTAAGCGTCCACTCCATATTTAAAAATGAGTAAAATTCTAAAAAGTATACATTTTTATTTTCATGAACAATTCGAAATTCGAATTCTATAAACTTTTTTGTTGCCAGCATTCTAAAAGAAAAGTTTTTACTGTGTGACAATACTTATGACCTGACTAGGTACTATATTATATAAAGACAAACTTTATATTATGTCAATAACTATCAATCCAACACTATTCAAATTTAAGCGTTTAACCTCAATAAAAACAATAATCATAATAAAACGAAAATCTTGAATATAAAATATTAGCAACAGGTATTACGATAGCCAATATGATTTCCAAAACTAGTTAACAACCAGATGTTATATGATACAGCTGACCATTTGGCGTCTGTATGACTAGCTAGATTTTGGAGTTCCCTAGCGAAAAGAAAAAAAGGAATCCTTCTTCTTCTTTTTCTTTCGTGCTGATATCTCAATACTATAGCCATTTTGACCAGTACGCCGCCACGTTTATGGCAGCGTCGGAGCAGGTCATCAGTTACCCCATCGTGCAGGTGGTAGGACAGGATGGGCATGCA
Organism: Philereme vetulata; assembly: GCA_918857605.2. Taxonomy (NCBI): domain Eukaryota; kingdom Metazoa; phylum Arthropoda; class Insecta; order Lepidoptera; family Geometridae; genus Philereme; species Philereme vetulata. The sequence continues at coordinate 8,148,297 of OU975455.1, read as the reverse complement.
AGGACGTGTGCCATTGTTTGGAGCTGGGCACCACATTGGCATTGCTTCGCCGATTCGTCTATAATACCCCATTTACTAAGATTACATCTGCAGCGGCCGACTTGGATACGCAGTCTGTTAAGGGTCCTCCACACTGGCCAAGGTAGGAATCCTTGAGTAGTTATAATGCTCATCTGTTTGCTTGCTTATGTGATTAAATATAAGTTTTTAACATACAACATCTCATTTGCATAGGATTGAAACTATAAACACTGTAAGAGTGAGACTTATATCAAGAAAGATCACCAACACAGAAAATAATTCTTTTCAGTACTGCTAGGAACATCAGCAACATTAAGACTTGACACGCGTTTGGCTAACTTTTTATGATGAATATAAAAACCATATAGTCATTTTAGTGTCTTCTTCAATCGACATCTTAGGTAATCGTTTCTAAATTTATTGCTTAGCAACTTCTTAGCAAACATATTTATTTTTATTCGATGTTTTTTCTTAGTTATTTGTATACTTACTGTATTATTGTGACGCTGAGGCTGTTATAGAATAAGTAATAGTCAGATTTTTTCGGAATTATACCTACTGTGTCCCAGAATAGGTGAGCGCGCTGGTAGGTGAGTTCGCATGCCATCCGCAACGACTTGAAATGTACCCTATGTTTAAGAAAATAATGTTATTTTGGTTGTAATATGACCATGTTAAAATATAACCGCAATATCAGCATGATAGGTTTGTCTACCTAAAAATATTTTGGGCTATTACTTTTAAACAGGTAGATTAAGCTTGATTTCTTGACCTTAGAAATGCGCGCTATACAAAGTGCTCATATCAACTATTTTAGTACTTATGGAAAAATTTTGGCTACATAAAATTAAAAAAACTAATTTAAAAAGTGTTACTCTCATAAATACTCATTTTATCAAAAAACTTATAAAGGTGCTATAGCCTGCTGAGTTATTCTAATTTAAGATACTATTACGCTAAACTGTGTTTAGTTGTAATACGCAGTAAACATGTATGTTCAATAAAGACCTTTTAAAAACAAAAAGACAGTCGAAATACCTATATTTTTATATTAACTAGTAGAAACATTGAGAAGGTTCTGGTAATAATGCGCGGTTTAAATAGTGCGTAGAGACGCTCGAGGGAGTCAGTCTTGATTTGGCGATACGTGCGAATATTTCGGTGACTTCTAGTGGTTTATTGTGTAACAGTGGTGTGATTTAGTGTGTTGTGATTACTTGTGATTAAGATCGTGTATTTATCATTTTAGTGTTGAATAAAAGTGTTATTTTGGTTACATTCATTTTAATTATTTTATCCCGAACCCTCAGCTTGTAACATTATGTTAATTTTATTTAAGCTAGTGGTTCGCACCGAACTGAGATCTCGTGAGTCTCCCAAAAAACACAAAAAAATATTCTTAATCTTTGACTTTCAGATAACAGATAAATTCAAAGTACTGAACCGATTTTAATAAAATATCTATAGAACCAATCTGTAAATATTTCCTTGCAAGTAAAAAAAACCAAGCCGGTTGATAAACACGGTATTGTACCTTCCATCATCAGGTCACCTGAATAACTCGAGAACATACTCGTAAGTAGCGGTCTATACGAGCCTATAATATTTAAAGAATTATCCACTAACTCTTAATAGTTAAAGAGGTATATTTTCCATCATCAGCTCAGCAACATGAGATGATAAGTACCATACAATACTTGATTAGTTTTTTTTATAGAAAGTATATTAAACACATTATGTGTCCGTATAAAATTCGAGTGATGCCCTCGTTTTTTTGGGATTCCGTCATTAGATCCTGATTTGGTCCCAATGGAATCACCTGGGAAGTATACCCTATTAAACAAATAAAAGAATTTCTCGAATCGGACCAGACGTCTTCAAATAACCGGTGAACAAAAATAAAAAAAAATCCGAGGAATTGCGAACCTCTTTCTATTTTTGAAATCTGTTAAAAATTACGGTAGAATTTTGAGCCCTGTGAACTGGCAACAAGTTCACATCTAACCTTTGATTTCTCAATTTGCATATCAGTCAGCCCTCGAAGGTGTCTTGTTGCTCGTTCGTCTCCAACCACATGATACAACTGCTAGATCGTTCAAATCATGACAAAAATAAACTGAAGCTTTTAAACGAGAAAACACATATTACAAATCAGTGGATCAGCTCTGTGGTGTTTTAAGGCAAGACTTTTGAAACATGCGGAGTCGTGTACCTTCTATAAGCATTAGGATGTGCAAGTTTTAGCTGTATCATGGCACAAGTAACTTTATAACAAAAAAAACCGACTTAACCAAACTACTGAACTAATTTTCCTGAAATTCTATGAGACTATTAAGAAAGTATATTCTTTCAATTAAAAACAAAACTCCAAATCGGTTGATAAATAACGGAGTTTTGAGGTATAACAAACATAAAACCGAATTGCGTTCTATAAAATTTGAGGGTTGCCCTCGATTTGTTTGGGATTCCATCTTCAGATCCTGACTTGGTGTCAATGGAACCACCTGGAAATTATACCCTTTTAAACAAAAAAGAATTTCTCGAATCGGTCTAAGCGTCTTTGAGTAATCGGGGAAAATACATAATACAAAACAAAAAATACATAACAAGAAAACAAAAAAAAAAAGATAATGACGAATTGAGAACCTCTTCCTTTTTTGAAGTTGGTTAAAATATGGGCACTTAAAATAATATGGGCAAAAAAATTACAGCTTAAATGACATCGCTCGAGGTATTGTTGGACATTAATCAATTAATATTTTAATCATCGTAGTAATTGATTGAAAAATTTATTGCAATTAATTTAAACACAATTAATTTAATTGCAATTAATCTGTTAGTTGTATATTGCAGTTATTTTATTTAAATCTAGTTGTGTTAATTGCAAGATACAGTTAAAATAATGCAACTAATATTTTTAATTGCTGTAAGAACCAAATAAAATTAACAATTAATAATCATGTTTCTTTGCACTGCACCTGTAGGTGCGCACAATATAGATGATATCTTTCTTTCTTGATAACTTACTTATTTCGCCGCGAAACTTTTCGTCCGTTTCTGTGTATTTTTCAATGCAATTGAAACAATTGCTATAGCTATTGTTACCTGTGGTTTTGGAGGTACAAACCCTTAGTCATCTCCTATTATTTCTATTTACTTTATTTAAATTAAATTAAAGTTTAATTAAGGATTAACAATTGATTAATTGTTAATCGAAAAACTGACTGTGACGTTGCAATTAACAATTATTAATTGTTAATTGCAACGTCACAGTTAACAATTAATCAATTGTTATTTTTAATTGTAAATTGCAATTAAAGGTCATTGGGCATTTTGTTCGGACATATGACCCACGGCGCACAAAAACGAAACAGGGCTAGGTATGTAGTTAAATGTATATGTTACTTAATGGTATGGGTCGCATTATTGCAGGATATGGGAGAACCGCAAAAAAAATTTTTTTAATTAATATTATAGCATTTTTAAAATAATTATTATAGCATTTTTAAATTATTATTATAGCATTTTTATAATGAACTAAGTAAAAACTATTGGCCTGACTGTAAAAATACTTTGTAAAACAGTTGTTTTGAACAATTTCCAGGAATACGAAAATAAAATCCATTTTGCGGTAATAATATTTTTATTCTGCATTATCAAAATCTATAGTTAATTCATCTAAAAAGGCTGCAGGCGCGTCTATCACGTCTTGATGCCTGGCCCATGACAGAAAGTATACGACGCTTACAACATGTGCACAGCTTCCGACAGTGCGACGGCCGTGTATACACGAGCAGTAATACTGTTGGATGCTATTTCTTCCAATATGGGTAGGATCTACTAAAATATAGGTGTAGTACTGCTTTGCACGGACGTGTCGTGACTGTATTCTGCCTCTTATCAATATCTTATTTTCAATCATTTCTTGGTGCCGGTATAGTTCGATAGTGTATACACCATCCTCACGCATGTGCTCGTGGCAATACGATCTTGCGATTCTCAAGTGGTATGATCCCAACGTAAACAATATTAATTCGTCAAATGTAAGCCGAGGAAAGTCATCAAAATCCGGATCATTGCCATCGAGTCGCACAAACGCTACTCTCTGCCTGTTTAAATTATGGTTAATCACATATTCTGCCATCTCATTGGGTTCATTCATTCGTTCATTTATAATTCTTATGAATTGTTCCGCATACATATGGTCCTCATATGGATGGCGAGTAGCATTAATTATGGCCGCAGTTATTTTGAAGTCGACCATCATGTTTCTCATGGCAACGTTAAAATATACATGGCGGAAGATTTTAAAATCTTTCTTGAATCTGCCGTTAATGGTTTCCACTACCCACCGGATCATTGTTATTAATCTAGATTTATTAGCATCTAGTGTCGTCAGTTGTTCTCCTCTTACTCTTGTAGGCGGCATGTGAGGATTATACCCGCATTCCTCAATTTTATCAATCGAATCCCGAAATCCACGATCCAATATAAAAACATCATTAACTCTCAAGAACCCATGAATCGGAGAATCTTCTTGCATCAGGTCACGCATAATGCTTGCGTCCGAAGTAGTCGCAGTGTAAGGCCCCGTAACATCTACTATGTAGCCGTCGGTACATACTATAAGGAAGGGTTTTACTAAGTTCCGAAACTTATGAAGACTGTAAGTTATGCGCTGGAACAGGAAATTCGAACTCTTTTGTAGATAAATATATGTTCCATCACATACGAGAATGGCCGCCGGTTCATTATAGTTACCACCAAAAAAATGGCTTGGAATTGCAAGATTCTTGGCCACCACATCTTCCCTAGTAATATGATTTAAGCCCAAATGCTGTGGAACAAAATCATTACTTAAGCATTCTCTTGCTATCGCCAACTTCCTTTCTAGGGTTCTCCTCGACATATTGAATTTAGTGGCTAATCGCTCATCTGGTTCACCGGTTCTTATTTTTGTTAAAAAATTCCAAGAACTGTGGCAGGATGAACTGATCGATCACCCAGTGAAGGCGTTTGGTTCAAAATAACATTAAATTGATATTTTGTTAGTCCCGTCCAAAAGTGAAATTCATTGTCCTCTATTTCTTCAATATTTTCGAAATCAAGGTTGCTTCTTTGTTCGATACCCCATTTATATAAATTCATCATACCAACAACATGAGTACTGTCAAAGTTTTCGTGGGATGTAGTGTTGAGCAAGTCTACCCAATCATTCCTCATAAAATGAGCATTGCAAACCCGAGCTAATTCTGGTATATAAAAATTGTGATTGTGTAAGAGTTGGAACTTAGCATATAGTGGAACATTATGGGCCACTACATTTCTACAGTTTGTAAAAATACAATGTCTCGCTGTATTCGATGCTCGCTTATATCCTCTAGGCGTAACAAAACTAGGCTGCAATTGTACTTGATCTTGCACTGGTTGCTCTTCAACTGGCTGATCTTGTACTGGTATATTTTGTACTTGTTCATTTTGTACGGGTTGATTCCGTAAACGACGATCTAACCTTGACCAACAAGCATGGCACATGGCCCGTGAGCCATTAAAAGTAATCTGAAACAATTGAAAAAAAAAAATATATATTCCTCCATTTATCAAGAAGTAAAATGAGCCATTACATTGAGCAAAGCAACATTTGTACAATCAAGAGCACGCGACGAGTCATACACATACGATGACAGTGTAGTGTACTTACCTCACGTGGTATTATTTCTTGCAATAATAAATCTACAAGATCCCTTTGTCTTTCCAAAAAGAGAACTGTCAATATGTGTTTTCGTCGACGTAAAACAGATCGATTACACGACACGCAACTATTTTGTCTTTCCATGTTAATGTAAACCAATCGTCAAGCAAAATCAGGGGTCCATAAAACACGCTCAAGTAATCAATAAAATGCAAAAATCGGAAACACGAGTTTAAACGCACAGATCGAAACGAAGGATGACGTACGACTGCGGGGCGGTCAGAGCGGGTGGGGCGCAGGCGGCGCGTCGCACGCGCACTTCGATACCTTACTGTTATTTTCTACCTGTCGAAAGTGCGAGCGAGAGAGACATACAATCTGTTATGCGATACAAACATTTTTCTTATGCTTGTACATACATTTTCACAATGCTGACAGTAAAATCTTTAGTTTTTAGTCTAATAGAATTATAGTTAGACTCACATACATACTGTTACATAACATTTTTCCTCCAGCAGATACATAAAAAAAATTTACATATTTAGAAAAGTGGAATTGAATACTTTACTTTAAAAGTGATTTGAACACTGTGCGCGAAAAAAAAAGTGGGTCAAAACCGCCCAATGATCTTTTGCACACAATTATATATTGAGAGAACAGATCATAGCTCTGCATAACATGTGACGAGGAAATAAGCATATAAGGACATTGAATAAACTTTAATCAGAGTTTAAAGTATGGTATTAGAATGAACTTGTTCTGCGTTTACATATTCATCGTATGTTATGTAATATTTCAGTTAAATTAAATAATTTGACTCTTATTAAAGCCAGTGTTCTAAGTGAACTCGGCATTCATTAATAGCGGATTCCTATATCCGTCGGTAACTGACTATAACTCGTATCTCTATAACTCGTGTCAAACCACTATTAACTTTTGACACGTTTTCAAGGAAAAACGAGTCGTAGCTGGTTACCGACGGATATAGGAACCTGCCATAAATAATTCAATATTTTGTATGTATCAATCACGCTAAGCTCAACGCTCTGTTTCAGCAATACGGAGGCCTTAAGCGTTTAACGGGCCGTAAAACAAAGTGATGGCCAGTCTAGGAGCGCTATTTGAACGGCATAAAGAATATCGTATGTCTCTGTTTGTTAAAACAATAAAACTAAGGAAAGTAAAGAGCGCTGTAAACGTGAAAGTACCAATTTGTGCGCGTTTAAATTAATTTTTCGTATGTGTTTGTGCGGTCTCAAATGTTTACAAACAGATGGGTAATGTATGGGCCCTACTTCATTGAGTATGAGACGTGCACGGGTTAACGATACAAAGTAACATAAAAATGTTAATGTATAAAATGGTCATAATATTTGTGTACATATGTCGTGATTTTGGTTATTTGATTGTAAAATGTTCTTTCTCGTAATGGCAACAAGACAGTTTAAGCCTTGTATTTGTTGTAAATTGTCAACACCGCCGTGTCCAATCACTCATTTTGCTTGACTTCAAAGTTTCAACAAAGATAATTTGCACGGAGCTGGCAGATCTTTGTTGGCACACGACAGACGACAAGTTAACACGTTCTTAAAATCAGTAGGAACTGTATTAAATAAGTTAAAATTGTACCTGTATAGGCTATCTTGCATTTTATACATATTAAATAAAATGTTTTCCGCATATAATGAGTATATTTACTTCACATATTATTATTTTCACCTATATTCAATTTAAGTTTCAAGGGGCAGCTTATCTAGAACCGTTAGACAAATATTGAAAACTACAATACTTTATGTGTTCTATCTTTAATTTAATACAATGACAGATATTTTCAATCCCGTTGTTATCACACTAATAAATGCGAAAGTTTAGATGTTTGTTTGTTTGTTACTCAATCACGCCGTAACGGCTGAACCTATTTCAATGAAATTTGGTATATACGTAGATTATAACCTGGATCACCACATAGGCTACTATTTATCTCATAAATCAGTTTCCATTGGATAAAAATGGGATGTCAAAGTTTATATATGTATTATGCACCCCAGATCAATGCGGGCGAAGCCGCTGGCAACAACTAGTAAATTATAATTAATTATTTATTATATTTATTCCGGGTCTAGTGGTTTCTCTATATATTATATGTATGTATTTACAAAAAAAATGTATATAAGTATTATATCAGTTAACTGGTTCCCATAGTACAAGCTCTGCTTAGTTTGTGGCTAGATAGCGCTGTGTGAAATGTCCAGCAATATTTATTTATTTATAATTGACATAGTACTGAACTTACATCATATTGAATCTACATTATGCACTACTAAACTTTTATAAATTAAACGCGGCAAAGTACTTTAAGCAAGTACACAAACCTTTACCTGGCTCCTGTTTATTGACCTACTTACATTTTGACATACTTTTTATTGCTATGTAAAAAACACCTAGTGATGTAAACCCATGATAGTACCAGCACAAACCTCAGTGGTTTTTAGATGCGATATTTGTGAACATATAACTGTAATTTTTGATAAAATAGTAAATAAATTTCAAAAAGAGTTAACGTTAACATACCTACCTCTGTCTCTTCCCAGCTATGTATCCCACATGGTGGTGGGGTCAGCTATCTGGTCGTTCTTCTCCACTTCGCTTTATCCTCGACGTCATCATCAGAAACTTGGCACTCTTTCATGTCTTTTGACACTACATCTCTCCATCTTGTCTTGGGTCTACCTCTAGATCTTCGACCGGGGATGGAAAGAAATATACCTTTAACATACCTACTTATTTTAAACTATTTTTTTTTAGTTGGATACATTTAACAACGAGCGATCTGAGCGATCGAATCTCATGCCATGTGAACCGAAGTGAAGTAGACGTGCTAGGGCGGGGCCTGTGTGACCTTTATGCCGGGTTCACAGCGCATGTGTCAGCTTTACGAGATGATTTGCGTCCTGCGGTTCGTAGGCTCTTATAACTAAGCCACGCGTTTACACAGCGCCTGTGCAGTGCTGTTGAGACGCGGTGGTATCCTACATAGTAAGAATGTATACGAACGTGAGTACCCAGAGCCAAGCTAAACGGTGTGTTGCAGCTGTTACACGGTGCCTGTGCACGTATCCTACTTAGTATACCTTTGTATCCGGTTTTTGCCGTCCTGTGGTTGTGAATGAATGAATGAAAATTCTTTATCCTTACAAGCTAGACACAAGAGATATAAAAAAACAAACAAATAAATGTAAACATAACGGGCGGTCTTATCGCTTAACAAAGCGATCTCTTTCAGACAACCTTTGGATGGAAAGGATCATTGCTTATTGGAAGATTAGCCGAGTTGTAAAAATAATATACTTAATAATAGAAAAAGAAACATAATATAACCTTAAATACATATATACATACATAGATATTAGGTACATAAATAATTATATATAAATATATACCATATATATAATATAAATAAATATGTACTTACATACATACAAATAATTACATTAATAGTATAGTAATAATATTATATATCAGATTAATGAATCACATGTGATTCATTAATTATCATAATAAGTACATATATATTTATTTTATATATGGTATATATTTATTTATAATTATTTATGTACCTAATATCTATGTATGTATATATGTATTTATTTATATATTATGTTTCTTTTTCTATTATTAAGTATATTATTTTTACAACTCGGCCAATGATGCAATGATCCTTTCCATCCAAAGGTTGTTGGAATGACTCTTCATGGAGATAAAAGTTTTTGAGTCTAGCTTTAAATATGGAAGGTGAGGGGGTTCGTTTAGTGGAGACCGGCAAGGCGTTCCATAATCGGACAGCAGTTATGGTTAGTTACTAGAGCTAAGCCACACGGTGCCTTGCTATTTTGCGGACGTACAGGGCCATTCGATTCTTATCGTATGGAGGATTTATATGGATCGTGTCGCAAATGAAGTATATGAATATGACACTCGAATGCCGCTTCCTCCATATACAAATACAATAAGAATCGAATAGAATCATCATTTATTTGGTACACAAAGTACACTCAAATCAGGTTTGGAAAACAGTAGTAACTATTAAATAATGACTACGTGTTATACAAAAAAGTGTACCGTCCATTCAACGATGGAGCTGTACTGCAATGTGAATACAGAAAGCATTAGAACTAGGCAGAAAGCAGCGCTGTAGCAAGGCTACGTTGTATTGCGACAGGGCAAGACGTTGCATCGTGTGGCTCGGCTCTTAGACCAGTCAAAACTCTGGTTTACCACACTAAAGCGCGTCACACACGATGAATATACTATAATACTTAATGCTAAGATCAAATATCGTTCGCCATTCAAACCAGTGGACCATGGACAGCGAAAATAATATAGTTTCATCTTACATTGTATAAAACTTGGTACCTAACTATCAAATTCCACGATGATTGGATCAACGCTTCGAAAGTTATCCTCGGACAAACAAACATACATACTCGTACATACAACGTCGATTTGCCCAAGTTAATTTGGAGATCTCGCTTCGCTTGATCAATAAATGTGGCCTCCAACATCAAACACTATTTGCATTATTGAAGCAATGCTAACAGAAAGTTCTCTTAAAACGCACCTTGAGCTGAATTTCATAAAATAGTTTGCAAAAACAAATAATACACTTCAAACAATGCCCTTGAAAAACTCCGAATAACAAACAATGTTTACAGACAAAATCAATCTGAAGTGGCACTAAAAGTCCAAGAGCTGGTCCTAAAAACCATCACAATTTAAATATAGATGGAGAAATGTATTTCCAGGTAACAAACACACACAATACGATGGATAATAAACATACAGACACGCCATCTAAGTCAAATAAGGAAAGCTCAGTAACAATTACAATTAAATTCAGATCCATAAAGTTTAAAATTTTACTACTACTACTTGCTCCTACTATTTCAGTATATGAAAGACGATTTCAAAAAATCCTCTAGTGGCTAGACCAAACCACTAGTCGAAGCTACCAGTCGTGCCTACTAGAAGCTCAAACGCATCCAGCAGTGTCAACACTTAGATAAATAATACTTTATTTATTGCACACTATAAAACAATTAAATAATAAACCCGTTAATCTATATGATATTATCACTACCAGACAATCTTAAGTTGGAACTTTTTAGGGTTCCGTACCCAATGGGTAAAACGGCACCCTATTACTGAGGCTCCGCTGTCTGTCTGAATGTTCGTCTGTCACCAGGCTGTATCTCATGAACCGTGATTGTTAGACAGTTGAAATTTTCACATTTGATGTATTTTTGTTGCCTCTATAACAAAATACTAAAAATAAAATAAAATAAATATTTAAAGGGGCTCCCATACAACAAACGTGATTTATTTGCTGTTTTTATAGATAATGGTACGGAACCCTTCGTGCGCGAGTCTGACTCCCACTTGGCTGTTTTTTTATATATCTCTTTCAGTGGCCAGCAACTTCCTTTGAGTGTTCACCTGCGACGGTGATATGGGGACTCAGCGCCACTGCATGTGACCGTATCTAGTACGTGTTCAAATGTGCGAGGGATTTAAAAAGCACATGGCCTAGCATACCTAGGCTGAATTATGATCAGCTCCCAGACTATGTGAGTTTTACAATAGTATCGATGAAACAAATCATTGTAAGTGGATCGTAATGGACATAAACAAATGTGAACGTTCTACAAAATATGATTTGGATCTTCATTGGACGGGAAATAATCAGTTTGAAGGTAAATATTTATTTGCAGAAAGAAAATGCTTACGACTAATACTAAAACGACAATAGAAACAGCTCAACTGCTCCAGATAACTACCAGACTGAAATATCAAATACACTGCCCGGCTAAATTTTAATAATAAAGGCGTGTGCAAACTGAATGCGTGCGCATTATAACGCCGGCGGTGTGACATCTTCCCTAGAGTTTCATAATAGGTTGGGGAAAAAGTCTTTTCGCATTATAGTATGTATGAACTTGTAATAAAATCTCTTTGGCTATACTATTTGTATCTGGCTGGTTTTGGTATCATTCAAAGTTTAAATTTTAAAGAAGATAATTAATTAATTTAATTGTGTGATTTTGATTTGTTTTTCGATAAGATAAGATAAGATGAGTGAATCTAATGAAGAAATTAAATACATTTTAAAATTTTACTACAAAATAGGTAAAAATGCAACGCAAGCCGCGAAAAAAATTTGTGATGTTTATGGACCTAGTGCAGTGTCTGTGAGAGTAGCACAAATTTGGTTTAAGCGTTTTCAATCCGAAAATTTTGATGTCAAAAATGCACGTCGCTCTGGTCGCCCTATTACTGATAAAACTGATGCCATTTTTGAAAAAGTGGAGCAAGATCAGCATATCAGTAGTTACGACGTAGCTGAAGAACTGGGAATTGACCACAAAACAGTTTTGGCACATTTGAAAAAAACTGGGTACACAAAAAAGCTCGATATTTGGGTACCCCACGAGCTCACTGAAAGAAACCTAATAAACCGTGTACTCATTTGTGATTCTTTATTACGAACTAATGAAACCGAACCATTTTTTAAAAAGCTGAGAACTGGTGATGAAAAGTGGATCACGTACGACAAGAAGGTGCGAAAAAGGTCGTGGTCAAAGGCCGGTCAGGCTTGACATACTGTGGCGAAACCCGGGTTAACTCTCAAAAGGTGATGCTGTGTGTGTGGAGGGATTGGAAGGGCATTACTCATTATGAGCTGTTACTACCAGGCAGGACCATCGATTCTGAACTCTACTACGAACAACTGATGAGATTAAAGAAAAAAATTGAGAGAAAGCGGCTGGAAATAATCAACAGAAGGGGTGTGGTTTTTCATCATGATAAGTATGATCAATCGTCGAATCTAACTCGGATGGGCAGCGTTTGGGAAACTTCGCAACGTCTTTTCGTCCAACATACCTCAGTGCCTTAAGACGAAAGTATTCAATCAGTGCGTGGTCCTTCACTATTGGCCTTATGAATAAGCTCAGAGTCGCTCAACGAGCTATGGAGAGGGCTAGGCTCGGGGTTTCTCTACGGGATCGAATCAGAAATGAGGGGTTACGTAAGAGAACTAAAGTCACCGACATAGCCCGACGGATTAGCACGTTGAAGTGGTAATGGGCAGGCCCTATAGCATGCAGAACAGATGGCCGAAGGGGCCGGAAAGTTCTCGAATGGAGGCCACGGACCGGCAAGCGCAGCGTAGGACGTCCACCTACAAGATGGGCAGACGACTTGGTAAGAACCGCAGGTCGGCGTTGGATGCAGGCTGCTTCCAACTGCAGTTCCTGGAGATCAATGAGGGAGGCCTTTGTCCAGCAGTGGACGTCCTACGGCTGATATGATGATGATGAAGTATGATAACGCTAGACCTCAAACATCTTTAGCCACTCATCAAAAATTAAGAGAGTTTGACTGGGAGGTGTTAATGCATCCGCCGTATAGTCCTGACCTTGCACCTTCAGATTTCCACCTGTCTCACGTGTCAGGTTAACATCACGAGAGGACTGCCAAAACTACTTGTCGCGGTATTTTGATCAGAAGCCCCAAAATTTCTATAGCAATGGAATCATGTCCCTACCTACAAGATGGCAAAAAGTTATCAAACAAAATGGTACCTACATACTTTAGTTAAATGTAAATAAACTATATTAAAAAATGCTTTGAATTTTCTTAAAAAATGTGAAGTAATTTTTCCCCCAACCTAATACATTACAACCGGCTTGCACAGAAGATTTTGCCAAAAGATATTAAAATACTACCTCTATGCGTTAGTTCTCGGATCACACATAATTTTGCCCTTATTTTCCTAAACGATTTGATCAGGCATCCAGGAAGAATAACGTACGCCGCAGAGCGCCGGCACCCCATTGAACCAGAGTCAATACCACAATCGGCCTAAACATTTTATTAATTAAAAACAATGGCATCCAAAAGCTCATGAAAACTGTAGCTCTGCTACATTAATTAAAATCTCGTAGCACTTTCCAACTCGTAGCACTATTACTAACGGCGTAGCACTTTATTTATGCAGATAATTGTTTAGAAGTAAACTATAGGTATAACTAGTAGTAATTTCAAAATTACTACCGAAATCACCCCTGTTACGTCCTCACTCGTGGGTATAAGTAGTTTTTTTTGGAAACATTAGACCCGAAATCGAATTATTACCGAAATCTATGTTGAAGATTATTCTTTACTTGATTTTTATTATAGTATGTACCGGATAATACTTACCATTTCATGATCATCATCATCGTAGCCTGTCTTTACCTAATATTGGATATAGACCTCCTCTTTATTACGCCATTCTTTCCGGTCCCTTGCGAGTCGCATCACATGACATCTAGCTACGCTTTCAATGTCATTCGACCATCGGACGCGTGTGGTCTGTCTCTTGGTCTACGAGCATTCCTTGGCCACCACTCTTTAATCGCCTTCGTCCAACGCCCGTGATCACTTCTAGCCAAGTGTCCAGCCCATCTCCACTTCAGCCGTGCGATCCTCATACCAATGACCACAACCTTTGTGCGACGTCGGATTTCGACATTGGGTATGTGGTCCAAGAGTGATATACTGAGCATGGCACGCTCCATTGCCCGTTGAGCTACTCTAATTAGTAAGAATGGGCAGTACACATTAGTAAAACACCCTGGCCTTGAGGCATTGAGAAATTTTATATTTGAGAACGTTTTTTAATTTACTAAAAGCGGCCCATCCTAGCTGGACTCGTCTCCATTTTGTTTATGAGTGTATAAATTCAAATAAATAAATAATTCAAATTCATTTTATTTCAGATAGTTACAATCCATATTACAATATATAAAAAACAAATAATCACACAAACACATCAAAAAAAAAAACATTATAAAGTTAGATAAATGCATGTTACTGCTCACTGTATTGAAATAATATTTTTAATACTAAGAAAGATTATATTTCTCAGTAAGTGATTTACTCTATGACCCAACAGGTGGGGATAGGTCGTTTTTGTTAGTGGAAATATTTTTTTTATTAGTGCAAAAATTCAGCTGCTTTATCCACAACTGGATAGGCGATGATAAGAAGTAGTCAATAATTTTGTATGACACATAAAACGTTGAATAAAACGTTGAATAAAAATGACAAATAGACTCACAATTTCATGTATCCCCATGGTCCTTAGATATTTACTCAGTACGCAAACCTGTGAAATTAACACTAAGGAGTAGACAAAGGCAAGTCCAAATACTACGTTCAAATCGTCGCTTAACTGATCTTTTACAAATAACTAAACAAACTACACCAGGTAATAACAACAAATCGATAAAACATTTTACAGCTCTTAGCACCCACCTCTAATAGCGGAAACTCGTGGGAGTTTTGCATATCAGCTTTAAGACAGTCGGTCACCGTGTTTCTTACTTGGCGTATTTCATAAACCTTTCCATTTTCGCACTACGAGGGCTGCTATTTATGTATCCGGAATAAAATAAAATAACTATCATTGACTGTTAAATATGGTTTTATTGCTTTTCAAAATATTCGCCATGATGATCAATGCACTTTTGCATTCGGTGAAACCAGTTTTCATAGCACTTTTTCCAATCGGAAGACGGTATCTCCAAAACATGATTTTTGAATGCCTCAACGGCTTCTTCTCGGGTTGAAAATCGTTGACCACGTAATTTATTCTTCACGGTTGGGAATAAAAAGAAGTCGTTGGGTGCCAAATCAGGGCGTTAATTCCACCGTTTCACCCTCCAAATATCGGGTCGTTTCACCCGAAGTGTGACAGCTTGCATTGTCGTGATGGAGAATGATTCTGCGTTGTGGATTATTCTTCCTGATTTCTGCAAAGACTTCTGGCAAACAAATGGTCGTGTACTACTCTGAATTAACAGATTTACAATTTTCTAGGGGTACAGTAGCCACGTGTCCATCTATACCAAAAAAACAGGCGACCATTTGCTTCAAAGTGCTTTTCGCACGAGCAACTTTTGTTGGGTTCGGCTCATGTTGGAAGACCCAAACTGTTGACTGTTGCTTAGTTTCGGGGTCATATGCATAAATCCAGGATTCATCACCTGTGTAGATATTATATACAGCTTTTGATGCACCACGATTGTATTTTTTTATCATTTTTTTGCACCAATCGACACGAGCCTGTTTTTGATCTATTGTCAAGTTGTGCGGTATCCAACGCGAACAAACTTTTTTTGCAGCCAAGTGTTCGTATAATATCTTATGTATACTCGTCATACTAATGCCCAAGATCGCCTCTATCTCTCGATATGTCACATGACGATCTTGCATTATTAGTTTACGCACTGCGTCGATGTTTCGTGGCACAACAACTGATTTAGGCCGACCATCTTTAATTTCGTCCGTGAGCATACGACGTCCACGATTAAACTCACTAAACCAGTGATACACAGTAGTCTTTGATGGTGCTTTATCCCCAAAAGTCGAACTGAGTTGATCGATACACTGCTGTTGAGTTAGACCACGTCGAAAATCATAAAAAATCATCGCACGAAAATTTTCTCGAGATAAATCCATTGTGATAATGACACGCAATTTTTGAAATCGCGCCACACAATGAAAACAATTGACAGACGGATGAAATAACCTCCATTCTACAGCCAAAGAGTTCCATTTTCAAACGTAATAATTTCTTTTTAAATATTATTTATGCAGTGGCCAGTTCCGGATTCTTAAATAGCAGCCTATGTAAATCCGGTCGTATTTCTTAGATAAATTATAAGTACTTGTAGAAATGACGAACACCGTAGTTTTGTTAGCCAGATAAAGAAATACATTTTTGCCATCGAAATAAAGTTGGTATCTAATACCAGCCCAGTGTAACCAGTAAGTAAACTGTAAGTTTTTGCAATTTGTACGGGAATTCAATGAAAGGCCTGGACTAACTTTGGTTTAATCCGTCTTGCGTTCCGCATGCCCTATGAACTCCACAATTCCTTTATCCATAGGCTGCTGTAGTTGATGGGAGATGTACGTCGTCTCCTTGAGGGATGTAACACGCGCGAAAACTATCACTTAGTCGCCAGCGGGCACTGTACACTATTTTTTATTTTTTGTTGGGTGCTTGCAATGAGGAAAATGCGTGGGAACAGCAAGGCTAGCATAGTGATTTCCTTCTCTACTCTTCGAAGAGACGACAAAACTCTGACGGCAACTTGTATTTCTGTGTATATCGTTATTTGTTGTTATATTGTTTTTAAATTTAAGTGTGATGTACAATAAAGTGTTATTCTATTTCATTCTCTGTCAATTCTTCTGAAATTGTCTTTGCCCCGAGCAGGCTCAATAAGATTTTTTCGTAGACAAGATATGGATACTCTGTCTATAGCGTTGCATATATAATTAATTTAATATCTAACCAAAAACTGTTGGCAGACGCGCGATTGAGAAGAGTACGAAAGAGACAACTTGAGAAGACAGCATTGTATAGGTATCGCAAGACCTAGACAATTTCAGAAGAAAGTTGTCTGTCCTTAAATGTCAAAGATAGAGAAATTGATGGATATCGTGCTCGGCTTTGTAGACTACTGTCGAGGAAGTGTCGACAACGTTTCTTCCCGTTCACTCTTGCAATCGCCGTGCTCGAGACGATAGACAAGTGTCTTCTTTCTTCCAAAAAATTACTTAAATCAAAACCCCCAATTACTGTGCTAGGCCTACTGATCAGCCCGTAAAGGCCTGTTGACAGTTACCTAGGTATCGTCACTTTGCTCAGCCAATAAATACTGTTATTGAATGAAATACTTGTTTCTTCTTATTAATTTATTACATTAGGATACAGTTAGTTTTGGCGCGGGGCGCGGTATAAAAGTTCACGTATGAACGTCGTCGCGGCCGGTTGGGGAATGAATCCGCGGGGTGCGCCTGCGGTGCGGGGGAGCAGCGGTGCGGGTGAGCCGACTGTGCGGGCAAGGTCACCGGTCACTCGTAACTAGCCTGAACATACTCCGCGGCGTTGGAAGCTTGCTTCCAACTTTGTACATAGATTGATATAGGTAGTAGGCTTCTTAAAACTGAAGGTATTTTGACGAAGACATCCATCATGGTTCAGTCGTATCAGGATTAAACAATGGGATCAGACACATCCGGTTGACAGCGCGCCTCACTGTGCCTTTCATGGTGTAGACGACCGCAACTCGACATATTCCGTCATGTCGTTCGCACAGTTTGCAGATGCGTCCCATTCTCCAGTGAAGTGGCATTAGGTTGTTCTCCTTCAGCGTGACTAGGTCTTCAACTTGAAGTGGGGTCTCGTTTTTTCTCCATTTGGCGCAGTTTTGAAGTTCCGCCATGAACTGTCGGCGCCATCTGTCCCAAAATTGCTGCCGGACTTGCTCGATGCACTGGTATCGGCTGGGTCTCGCTGATTTGATAAGCAGTGTAGATACAGACGTCAGCGGTCTGCCGATTAAGAAGTGCCCGGGAGTCAAAGGGTTGAGATCAGTAGGGTCGAACGAGAGGGGAGATATAGGACGGGAGTTGAGGATTGCTTTTATTTGCGTGAATAGCGTCGCCAGCTCCTCAAACGTCAAGGAAGCATTGCCAGCTACGCGTTTTAAATTAAACTTGGCGGATTTAACGCCTACCTCCCATATTCCGCCGAAATGGGGTGAACAGGCGGGAGAAAACATGAATTTAATTTCCTCATTAGCAGCGTAGTCTGAGACTGATTGGTGGCTGGACCGTATAACTTTACCTAATTCATTGTTGGCGCCTACAAAGTTTTTTTCCGTTATCGCAGTAGATCACACAGGGCTTACCTCGACGTGATACAAATCTGCGTAGGCATGATAGGAAGGCTTCAGTGGTAAGGTCACTGACAACCTCTAAATGAATAGCCTTTGTGGCAAGGCATACAAATACGCATAGGTAGGCTTTCGTGATACGGTTACCTTTTCCCTTTTTAGAACAAATCATAAATGGTCCAGCAAAGTCGATACCGCATGAATTAAAAGGAAAGTTAGGATTGATTCTTACATAAGGCAAGTCTCCGATTTTTGGCTGTATAGTCTGACCGCGCATGCGTGAGCAAACTACACACCTTTTATATGTAGCACGAGCTAAGTTTCTGCCACCTAATGGCCAGAACCTTTCACGCACATATGATATCAGTAACTGGGGACCTGCGTGGAACAAACGTAAGTGTTCGTATTGCATGATAAGTTTAGTTAAATGATGTTTGGCATCGAGTAGGATAGGGTGCTTTTTGTCATACTGACAATCGGATTGAGATAACGTACCCCCTACTCTCACTAAACCCTTACTATCCATGAATGGATCGAGTGGCAACAATTTACTTTCAAAATGTAAACGCTTACAATTTTTTATTTATTTATGTCTTTCAGAAATGACTCGGCCTGACTATGTTCTATTAAAAGGTTTGTAGACCATTCGAGTTCATCAGCTTGTAATGGACCAATCAGTTTTTTGTTAGGTTTTTTGCAATTATTATAAAAAAGGAGAACATAGGCATACATTCTTTTTAATTTTAAATAGCTCGAATGGTTTTTAAATGAAATTGTTGAATTGAACCCTTTTTCATCGCAAGTACTATTAACCAGTAATGTTTTGGTTTCAGGTAAGTTTTTAGGTGTAGTTTGAGGTTGAGTAGGCCATTGTGACTGACCTTCCTTCAAATATGAAGGTCCCTCCCACCACAAAGAAGAAGCCTGCAGGTGCTGTGGGTCGATACCCCTAGAAGCTAGGTCTGCAGGGTTAAAACCAGTAGGTATATGTTTCCGTACAAAATCTAGAGTAAGTTCGTTTATTTTATTTACTCTGTTACGAACAAACATTTTTAACGCTTTGTTTTGTGTTTTAAGCCATCCGAGTACCACTGTAGAATCGGTCCACATATACTTATGGGCTATTTTACAGGGAATAGCATGTTGTACCTTGTCAGATAATTGAGCTCCTAACAAAGCCGCAGTTAGCTCTAACCTAGGAATAGTCAGAGTTTTAATAGGCGCGACCCTGGTCTTTGCACATAATAGTCTGACTGTGATATTCTGTGCACTGTCCTGTGAACGTATGTATACACATGCCCCGTAGGCTTGCTGTGAAGCATCGACGAAGCAATGCAGCTCAATGGACCGGACGTCTAGACTGCTGCCTATAACAAAACGAGGTAAAACAATATCCGATAAATGATGTAGGTTTTGTATGAAAGTGACCCATCTTTTTTCAAAATGCTCTGGTATTGGGTCGTCCCAGTTTAATTTGGCACTCCATAAATTTTGAAGTAGAATTTTGGGGGTTATTATGCAACAACTAACTAACCCTAATGGGTCAAAAACCTTACAAGTTGTGGAAATGATAGTTCTTTTGGTAATCTTGTTCGTTGTTTCGATACCTCTTGGAAAGTGAAGATGGTCTGTCAAAGGTGACCATTTTAAACCTAAGACAGTAGCTTCGTCGTGAAAATCAAGAATACTTGCAGCTTCTGACTGCTCATTAAGTATTTGAGGATAATTTGTGCGGAATTTTCTTAGCGGAAAACAAGCTGAGTCTAACACTTTCGTGACATTTAAATAAATGTGTTTTAGTTCGCTTTCAGTAGATGAGCCTGTATTTAAATCATGGATGTAAAATCCGTTCTTGATTACATTAGCAATAATGGAATCCTGACACTCACTAGCCAGCTGAACAAGACATCTGGTGCTCAAGAAGGAAGCAGAAGCCATTCCGTATGTCACTGTTTGAAGCTGCTGGATTTTTAAACGCTGATCGACTTGATCCCTCCAAAGGATTAGCTGTAAATGACGTTGGGATTCATTCAAAGCTACTTGCCTATAAAATGTGTTGATGTCAGCTGTAAGAACAAATTTATGAACTCGAAAACGAAGAAGAATCGAAATTAAATCACTTTGTACAACGGTACCTATAGCTTGGATGTCATTAAGGGATTTTCCTGAATTGGTTTTGGCCGAGGCATCAAAGACCACTCTTAGCTTTGTTGTTTCATGCTGTTCTCTAATGACACAGTGATGGGGTAAGTAAAATCCGAATTCAGGCCTTTTTATTTCATCTAAATGCCCTAAATTGTCATAATCTTTTATAAACTCACTATATTGGTTTTTAAGGTTTTCATTTTTATTTAATTTATTTTCTAGGTTTATGAAACGTCTCATTGCAGTAGGGAATGAGTTGTCAAGAGCCTGCTCAGGGTCTTCCTTCAACGGCATCATTACAGAAAATCGGCCGTCAGGTAAGCGACGAGTAGTTTTAATGAAATGAGATTCACAAAATTGTTCATCTGTTGAAAAGGTATTAATGTCTGAGGGCAATTCTTCGACCTCCCAGAATTTTTTAAAGATTCATGGATATCTTGAAGTGATACACTAGAATCATTTTGCACAAAATTGCATTGGGTATTATTGTTATCAGAAATATAGTAGGATTCCCCGGTATGACCCGCTACTAACCATCCTAACAAGCTATCTTGTAAAATCGGTTTATTTTTACCCAATTTTATTTGATTGGGACTGATAATATTAAAGAAATAATCTGCTTCAAGCAGAACATCTATTTCAGAAGGTTCACAAAACAACGGATTGGCCAAAACAATGTTATCTGGTAACCCCAATCTCTGAACATCGACTTGAACATTAGGTATAGTACCCGTGGTCTTAGGTATGACCAAACAATCTACATTCGCACTATACGAGCTGGTCCGAGATTTTAATAAAATACTACATCTCTCAGACACTTTACACAGAACATTGTTTATTCCTGATACATTAAATGCATTTATTTGATCATATTTTAATCTTAGCCTTTGTTTCAGATCGTTCGTGATGAAAGAAGACTGGCTTCCAGTATCCAGCAGTGCACGCACAAGATAAGAACTATTATTTTGTTTATTTATAACTTCAACCTGCGCAGTACATAGCAGAACATAGCCTGGAGAGACAGCTGACAAACTCAACGGAACATCAAAAACCGATGAATCGGTACTTTCGGTAGTTACATTACTAATCGTGTTGTGTTTGTGTAAAAATGAATTATGTTTTTCTCTGCAGATGCGGCATAAACCCTTTAACGTGCAATCTGCATTATTGTGACCACTACGAAGACACTACGAAGCACATAACTTGTGTTTAGAAACCTCAGCAAGTCTGTCGTCTACGCTCATGGCCTTAAACTTGTGACATTGATACACAAAGTGATTTAAATTCTACGTGAATTTTAACATGGCGGTCATTGCAATGAGTGGAAGTTTTAGACGCTTTTACAGTGTAAATAGAAAAGGCAAGGAAGATACGCATAAAGCAAGATCATCATCATCATATCAGCCGTAGGACGTTCACTGCTGGACAAAGGCCACCCTCATTGATCTCCAGGAACTGCGGTTGGAAGCGGCCTGCATCCAACGCCGACCTGCGGTTCTTACCAAGTCGTCTGCCCATCTTGTGGGTGGACGTCCTACGCTGCGCTTGCTGGTCCGTGGCCTCCACTCGACAACTTTTCGGCCCCATCGGCCATCTGTTCTGCGCGCTATATGGCCTGCCCATTGCCACTTCAACGTGCTAATCCGTCGGGCTATGTCGGTGACTTGAGTTCTCCTACGTATCTCCTCATTTCTGATTCGATCCCGTAGAGAAACCCCGAGCATAGCCCTCTCCATAGCTCGTTGAGCGACTCTGAGCAAGATAAAGCAAGATACCTCCTTAAAATGCTTTGAAGTAGCTAGGCATTCACACAACAAATAGAAACGGGCATAAGGATAGAAAGTAAAAGAAGGCTTACATTCTTTGTCCGACCGACGCCATGTCCACCCACACAAACCTTTCCAACAACGCCTTGCTTGTAATTTGGACTTCGTTTTATTTCGCCAATATGTTATTGAATGTAATACTTGTTTCTTCTTATTAATTAATTACATTAGGATACAGTTAGTTTTGGCGCGGGGCGCGGTATAAAAATTCACGTATGAACGTCGTCGCGGCCGGTTGGGGAATGAATCCGCGGGGTGCGCCTGCGGTGCGGGGGAGCAGCGGCGCGGGTGAGCCGACTGTGCGGGCAAGGTCACCGGTCACTCGTAGCTAGCCTGAACAAATACAAATATTTTATTTTCCAAATCAGAATTAACATGAGGGTATGTTCAGAAAATGAGGTTTTGATGTACCCTCCAAAATTTGTAGCCTACTTTAAATCAATTCTGATATGGAACACAATTCGATTCGTAGTTTGATCTTTACCTATATTATTGAGGCCATCCTTAAAAATTTCATTGAAAAAATATTTTGTTTAATACTGTTCCAATAGTTCACTCAGTAAGTACATTAAAATACCATTACATATTACTTGATTTATAAGCATAGTATTTAATGCTTTTTTGTTTAGAGAATTTAGTTTTTAGAATGAATATACGCAACATATTCATTCTAAAAACTAAATTCTCTAACATTCATAACATGAATGTGAAACCGGATGAAATTAAAAGTTTACCTTGAATGTAAACAAGACAGAATAGTCTGACTTCAAATACTTTGTTCATAATTTGTTTACAAACAGTACAGAAAAGATTTCTGTTTCTTGTTAGGCATATTTGTTAGTAGACTGTATTAGTACAAATAACCATCTTTCGTGTATTAACTTCACCTAGGCTGTAAAATACAAATTTGAGTTTAACCTCAAGTCATTTTAGTTTGAAGATTTGACGATTACAGAAAACTGTTAGGTCATTGGACATAAAAAAAAACTCTGCCCCAACTGCTCAACATTTCTTAACCAAAGTAAAGTACCGGATGTCAGGTGACTACTCCTGAAAATGACTTTTTCATCGCTGAACCCCAACGGACATAGCAATCGAAAAGTCAACGCTAAAGATGTCGAAACTTTTCTGGTTCCACTTAGCCGAACCAAACAATTCGCTTTAAATTTTCTCATCAGTACAAATAAAGAGTGGAACTCGAAAACTCCAGGATTATAATGGTTTGAAGAAAAAGAGACTAGCAGTGAGCTCGCCAGTCTTTATTCGCACTTCAAGCAAGCATATTTCATCTTCGACCGCACCATTACTTACCATCAGTAGAGGAAGTGGTCAATCGACTGTCTATATGTTTAATTACAAATAAATAAACAATCCCTATATCGCGCTTACTTTGTTGTTGGTGAGTACTTCCACTTCTAAAGTTTTTGATCAGCACAGTAGTAAATAGTGGCCATATATGCCGGAGAACTGACAACCGTTGGGGTAAACGAGTTCTTGAGTTGAGACCGCGTCTTGGCAAACGTAGTGTGAGGTGCCTCCCGGCTATATATGCCGGAGAACTTACAACCGTTGGGGTAAACGAGTTCTCAACTTGAGACCGCGTCTTGGCAAACGTAGTGTGAGGTGCCTCCCGGCTATATATGCCGGAGAACTTACAACCGTTGGGGTAAACGAGTTCTCAAGTTGAGACCGCGTCTTGGCAAACGTAGTGTGAGGTGCCTCCCGGCTATATATGCCGGAGAACTTACAACCGTTGGGGTAAACGAGTTCTTGAGTTGAGACCGCGTCTTGGCAAACGTAGTGTGAGGTGCCTCCCGGCTAGATGGAGCGATAGCCAGCGGGCAGAACTTGAGTGAGAAGAGCCGAAGATCGTGCTCAGTGGTGCATATTGGGAGAGGCCTACGTCCAGCAGTGAACTAATATGGGCCGATCATGATAATTATTATGATGTCAGTAGCAAATATTCCAATGTTTTCAGTTTTCACTCTGCAGTCTGGTACGTATCACACATTCTATAAATACATCAATCGCTCTACAGAATGGACGTCATAAGGTCTCTTCTAAATGTATTTTTTTTAACAACTGCATTGCAATGAATTGATTAAGTTAGGTAAATAGTCAGTTGATAAATTATTGATTAGAATACTTGTATGAGTATTTGTATGATTTGATAACTCCTTAAATCATATTCAAACACTAAATATGGATACAATTGTTGATTTTGATATTGTCAAAACTGTGATGATGTGATTAGAGTTACTTAAATTATCATGGTAAGTCCTCACGTCTGTAAATACATGTGTTTTTGCGTCTAATCGAGCAAGGTTGATTGTATAGACCGATAAAAATTAAAACTTTAGTCATATCTAATTTAAGACCTTATTTTGTAACATATTATCAGCAACGAATAAATGGTTTAAGGAGTTGTCAATTCATATAAATACGTCATCCTAACTCGTAAAATTCAGATACAATGGTCAGTACGAGGCGAGACGTTATTCGGAGCGGATCGCACTCACCCTGAGGAAGGTTCACGAATTGAACCGAAACATTGTCGGTAGAAACACCGATAAGACGGTACGTCATAAATCCCGTATTTATAATAATGATAACAATGGTAAAGGTGAAAGAGGGTACATAAATTATAATGGACACATCTCGTTAAGTTTTTTATCATAAAAGAAAGGGATCCCAAATACTTATTTTTACTTGAGTAAAAGATATCTGCAGGAGAAAATAATAATTCTAAAGCTATAAAAATGTAGAATCGCGAAACCCAACAATAAAATATTTTTCAAAACTATTGTTGTACTAGCTGACCTATCCGCGGCTTCGCACGCGTGGCTTGCCAATAAAAAAAAGCCTATGTATTAATCCAGGTTTAGTAATAAATTTGGTATCTACGTACATACCAAATTTCATCGCAATCGCGGCTCAGCCGTTCCGACGTGAAAAGTAACAAAAATCCAAACATCCATACATACAAACTTTCGCGTTTATAATATTAGTAGGATTGATAAGTCGTTTATTTCTTATAAATTCGTTAAGTTTTACTTATTAAATGATTCATCAATCAGCACCGCAAAAAATCTGTTGTTTTTTTCGCTTGTCTATTGATCAATTATATTTTTATTGGCCATCGCAGCCATTATCCCACTGTGTTTTCATTGACGTCGACACCTCATAATTGGATTGTTAAACATTATAATTAGCAGATAATCGATTGAGATAAAAGAATACCGTTGGATCCACTATCGTTTATTAATTTATTTATTTAAAACTTTATTTCACAAAAATACAAATTTACAAAAGCTGGGCTTAATGCTAATAGCATTTTCTACCTGCCAACCTCAGAGGTAACAAAAAAGGTTGGCGTGCTAACTTATAACAATATTAATGTTAATTAAAAAAAAACAAAAGAAACACAAATATTTTTAATAGATATACAACAAAAAATACTATTACATACAACACACATAGGTACTACGTTTTCATTAATTTTAACAGCCAGTGGAGGACTGCAAGAAATTACTGTAGACTAGTCGTCTGAAAACCTGTTTACTAGGCGCCTTTTTAATATGAGTAGGGAGAAAGTTCCATAGACCGACAGCTACCACCTCAAAAGAGTTGCCACGGAAGGCCGTTGAGTGTTTCGGGGTAGCGAGAAGGAGAGAACTGTTATTGGTTTTCTAGCTCAAATACTATCTTTCTTTTATTGATGTGACCTAAATACGTCATCACCAAGTCAGGGGTAAAGAGGTGCACTGCAAAATATAGGCCTCTTTCATAGATGATTTTAGAGAGTCCAATATTTTGGGACCTGAACCCAGTGTCTCAGAGATACCTTTAATGGGTTCTTTGATTGGACAGCCAACCTCTACAGGAAAATATGTGTGGGTAAAGATAGAACTCATTCCGTATTAAATTAATAAAAAATAAATATTGCTGGACATTTCATACAGCGCTATCTAGCACCAAACCAAGCAGAGTTTATCCCTATGGATATACTATATACTATGGGACCCACATAACTGATAGAATTTTATATTCGTTTTTTGTTAGTACCCTGATCAAATATCTGTAAATTATGCTAACATTTGTTCCGCGGCGAAAATCGAACTCGCTGCCTCCTGCTTCTCAGTCGGCCATTTACCCACTGCGCCACGGAGGTCGTCCTAAGATCGTAAATGTCTCTATTACAAAGTTAACCAACATCCTTTCAATTCAATTTGCATACCCCTCCCACACCTAAGAGATTTTCATCAAAGTCGTGAAATGCTACTGTGTTGATATACAGAATCAACAAAAACATATTACAAAGACCTATCGAGTTATATAGGAGTTATATAGTTAAAACAGTAACCCATCTTTATAAAACTGTCCTAATTCTGATTACTTACAGAACTGCAAGACTTATTAATAAAACTAGCTTCCGCCTGCTGTTTTGCACGTCTGGTTTGTCAATAAAAAACGAATGTGCTTTAGACCACACGACTGAAGTAAAACTTCTTTTTAAAAATATTAATGTATAAAATTGTTCAAGAACGAAATGTAATTACGAAAAATAATCAAACGAACTACTGACTGAGATATATATATATATATATATATATATATATATATATATATATATATATATATATATATATATAGATATATATATATATATATATTTCATGCACTGGCTATGAGAGGAAGAGAGAAAGAAAATGTGCGGCCGCACCTCTCTCTGTCTTACTTCACTAACTTATATCTCCATCCCATCTCAACTTCCGTTCGGACTTTTCGTAACCCATTCACTAGCTTACTCCCCAAGTCAAGCGTGCGTAAAGAAGTTTTACTTCAAATAGGAGCCTTTGTTTTAATCAGGTAATAATCTATCTATATATTAATTTTCATCGAAATCGATTCAGTCGTTGTGACGTGATGGAGTAACAAACATCCAAACTTTCTCATTTATAATATTAGTGTGATAACGTGTAATATGTGTTATTAGATTACTGCGCTAGCGTCATTGAAGAAATTAATATTTCTCTGTAATGAGGATCCATAACGTTTTTAGCTTAGAATGCAGATTTACAGAGCTAAGAAATCCTTAACATATAGTGCAAAAATTTTTGTTCTACGACAAAAATTTACGAAGTTATGACCAAATTATTAGCGAAGTTCACTGAACGGTCGCCGCGGTAGCTGTGACGTCACTGGGACGGTCGCCGCCGTTGGCAGCGATAGAGCGCGCAGTGTTTTGTTTGGTTAGTTGTGACTTTAAAAGAAACTAAGGGTCTGATTTGTGTCTAATTAATCTTTTTAACTATGTATAAATATTGTATAGTGCCGAAATGTACAAACACTTCTATTAAAACACCAGAAAAACTACTTTTTAACGTGCCAAAAGACCCAAAACTTCATAAAAAATGGTATTCTGTTGTAAAAAGAGATGATAAAAAAGCAGCACAGTCTAGACATTCCACGTTTAAAACCGTCTCCTCTTTTTCATCACATGTAAATGTGCAGCAATAGGCCTTACTTTTTATTCTATGTTCAGGCGTTATTTTTGCTTTTACTGTACAAACATGTCCCGACCTCGATACTTATATATATAAGTAAAAACAAATGATAGTGAAGTTAAAAACAAATTATTGATCGAGCGAAGCGAGGTCTCCAAATCAACTTGGGCAAATCGGCGTTGTATGTATGTTTGTTTGTCCGAAGATAACTTTCAAAGCGTTTATCCGATCATCGTGAAATTTGGTATATAGGTAGGTACTGATAGCACAATTTTGGTGTGATTCAATGAGCTAAAAAATTGGGGGGTTGTTGAGATGTTGGGACTCAAGAGAGGTAAAAACAAACAAAATAGGACTATCCGGTCAAATGGCACGTTTAATAAAAGGTCTTTGTGAGTACATTTCGATCCCGTTTTTATTTTTAGTTTAAACTTTGTATTTTTTAAGTTATTAACCATAATATAAACTGAACTTTGACAAAATTCACAGGGTACACCAGTGACCCCACAGTGCTGAAATTTTGTATGAGTGTAGCTTTAGTTACACAAATATAGGCAAAAGTCTGAAATCCAGAATAACTGCAATCTCTATCCTAAAAAAGATAACCAAATAACATGAACTCCCGTTACCTGTAATATGAATGAAACTGTAGGTCAAGTACGTTGGTTATTCATTTCGTGGCACTATTTCGATAGTCAATAATTACGAATAATATTGTATTGTTTTTATGGGAGACTCGCGAGATCTCAGTTCGGGGCGAACCACTAGTTATTTATATTCAACCCATCCTAAGTAAGTACAAACCGAATTAATGATTTATAACAATGGCCGAGATAGTAATAATAATGAGAATGATCAGTAAGTGCAGAGAACCATGCACTGTTTAAAGCGAAAGTTGGTTAAGAACTCATCCGCAAAAAGATTTACAACAACGAAAACAACGTTCGTTTATCAAGATACTAAGAACACGAATAAAGCTATAACTATGAACATCCTCATTCATGAGTTTAAAAAGTTTAAGTTTACATTAATTCTTTTTACATTTACCTCAAACGTTCTGAATACATCCCTGCACCTATACTTAACATTGTAGGTATAACTCGTGCGCAATAACTTGGGACCTGCTAGGAATGCGACTCCTCGACCGTTTCCCCTGCACTTCCCCGAAGGCGCCCGTATTGTACCGTTCGCATCACTATTTTTTACTAGGGATTTTAGTCTCGTACTGGCCTACGTCACGTAACGACGCGCTCTGGAATTCTTTTAGTTTTCGTTTGTGTTACTGTTTTGTTGTTGTAGTTTTTGTTGTTATAGTTTGTGTCATTGTTTTGTTGTTGTAGTTTTTGTTGTTATAGTAAATGTTGTAAATCTATCGGATACCTCTTCGTCAAGTGATTATAGTGAGACTGAGGACGAAGAACAACCTCTAGAAGGCATAAATCCACTAAGTAGTGACGAAGATGAGATAATGTAAATAATAGATACAATAAATGTATAAACTTAAACATTGTATTTTTATTTTATTCAAATAGTGTAAAAAAGATTAGATAAAAAGCAGCGTCCTCCCTGAGTAACATAATAAATTAGGTTAAAAAAAACAAAGACGAAGCCGCGGGCGGCTGCTTGTTATGTTCGCTTTTTTGCGGGCGATACAAACACGCCAATATGACGTCACCGCGCTCAGGTTCCAACTTATCGCGCACGGGTAATACTTTACCTACAACTAATAGCGTAGACCTAAAGATTACTAATAAGCACCTATGTACGTAGATAAATAAACAGCATCCTTTACCTTTGTAGTTTCCAACCACGGGTTTCAGCGCTCGTGAACAGAATGATCACCTAGGTAATCAAATACTTCCCATGAAAGAATTCACTTTTGGAAGGTTATCTGATTGAGCTTGCACAAAACCAGGTTCTAATTTATTAGTACTCATATTATGTACGTTTTTAGACACTCACTTATAATCTAACAACTCTATAAGTAAAGAAATTGACAAATGTAGTGAACAAAGGCGTGGCCTCTACGCCCTAAGAGTGCCGCTTGCGCTCGGTTCCGTCGTAGTGACGTCACACGCACCCGCGAACATTGACTTTTAGCGGGAGGAACGGCATAAGTTTACTACCTAATATCTTCGTAAATAATGGTCCGATTTGGATAATTCAAAAAGATATATCATTTATATGTCTTAAAGAATAACGTGGATACTAGTTCTATTGAATTTTCTATAATATTACTGATCCTCATTATAGTAAGTTTGTCTGAAACGGCGGCCATACTGCAATTGGTTTTTAATATATTTTTTTTAAATGATACGCTTATGATATTACTTCGACATTATAGCCTGTATGCCAAAACAGCCAAAACTCAAGCGTACATTTTTACAGTTATTGATAGCTTTCAAAATCTATGCTTCAGGATAAAATAGACTTTGGCTTGTCTACAAATCTCTTCATTTCTGTTTTCGATTTGATCTCGTTATGTTATGTTATGTTGGTGGACTCCCTTTTCTGCATTTGAACTCTTAAGTGGTCGATTATGAGTGAGAGAGTTGACTATATGGATAGTCAGCCTAACTCCGACCAGAAGCGCAAAAGTTTCCTGGGGTCTTCGCAGGCTTCACGGAGTGACCTTGGATTGTCCAGGATTTCTGCACGTTGTGCTGTAACCCCCACGCATTCCAGGACTACGTGGGCTGCTGCTTCTTCTTCGGTGAGACATCTCCTGGAGAGTGGGCTGTCTGTTGTTCCCATGATGTAGTGGTGTTTGTTGAGGGGACAACGTCTTGTAAGGGTCCCAACGTTGATTAGAAGGTCCAGTCTCTGAAGATTGAGCAGTCGACGTGTCAGTCGTGGCGAGACAGCCGGCAGAGCCGTCCTCGACTGTCTGCAGTCCATGATCTGTGCCTAACGTTCGTTGTGTAGGTTTACAGTACGGCGTCGTATCCATGTTCGTAGTTGTGGATTTGATCCCGTAGAGAAACACCAAGCATAGCCCTCTTCATAGCCCGCTGAGCTTATCAACTAGCTGAAGTTGTCTTACTATAAATAGTCAATACTATGCTAACACTGTGCGCATATACGTTTATTTTATAAATGAATTTACACAGGCCAAACTTAACATTCAGTGTTGATAGAATGACAGAAATGGATAGAAAGGATTGGTACGGGGAAGTACTACCACCATACCTAATTCTGCCGCCAAGTAGCATTGCTGTGTTTCGGTTTGAAGGGTATTATAGTGAAATTACAGGTAAATGAAGGTTTATACCTCTATGCCTCAAGTTGATGGACGCAGGGCAGTGCATCGTAGGGCACGTTTCAAAGATGCGTGACCTATGAGGCATTACTCTGTTATAGGCGATGGTTACCACTTAACATCAGGTGAGTCTGAGGCGTGTTCCATCTCCAGGTAGAATAAAGAAAAGAAAAACATTGCTCTTGAATTTTTTTATTTTTAAACTTTAGTTAAAATTAGTAGCGGCTGCTTTATTTCAAACGAAACTAGATCAAATAATAGTTGAATAAAGTGCAATACTAATCGCTAAGAGATGTTTAGATCCATTAATGTTTAGATATTAGATATTGATTTAGAAGCTTGTTGATTTTCAAGCTGTCGATTCCTTGACTTTTCTTGTCATTAGCGGCCCATTCACTTTCTTGCCGGAATCTATAATCTCTATGGAATGAATGCCAGAGAACTTGCAAGAGCGATAACGAAGTTCTGAGTTGTGTCGCATTTCTGTATGGTTTGTACGACAGGACAAGTTAGAAGGAATGAAAGTTAGTGAATGGGTTGCTATTATTTTGGGTTAGAATTCAGAATTGTCTAAAAACTTCAGATAGACAGATTGATGGAAAATCTTTATTGCACAAAAATGAATATATCTGCTATGTGCATAAGTGCACCATTCTCATCCAGTTAACCTTTGCACACGTAATGTGGAAAATATAGTATAATTTTGAAGGTATTTATACATTTATTTTATACCTAAGGGTCTAGTACTTTACATTATAATACATATATGGTAGAAATACCTCCCATTCGCACAAAGCGGTTCTCTTCGACCTTTATTATGCGTACCGCCAAAGAGTGGAACGACTTGCCAGAGTCTGTGTTTCCAGATTGCTACAACCTGGGTATCTTTAAGTCGCGAGTGAATAGGTTTCTTCTAGACAAGCGTGTAACATCGTAGACTGCATCATCGCTTACCATCAGGCGAAATCGTGGTCAAACGCAAGCCTATAATATATATAAATATATATATATATATATAAAGTTAGTTATTTGTTATATAAAGTTAGTTATTAATCACGTTTATATAACTTCGTTGGGGACCTTTCCGCCAGGTAGTGATCAGTTGAGCTATTTATAGATCGTTTGCAACGGTCTTTAATATTGTTAATCATGTTTTAGTTAAGTGGATGCTATGATGATAAACATCTTTTTTAGTTATTTTAGTTCGAGCGAGCGAAGCGTTTCAGTTTTGAGATGGGCCAAAAAATGCTTCTGTCCGTTTGTCTGGCCGATTTTGACTAAAATTGGCACACAAGTTCCTTGAATAATTTAAATTCTTTTGTTAATTACGATTTTTGATTGGAGGTAAAATAGGAAGGAGATGGGGGTAGTTTCCTGTAGCGTTATTTATCAACGAATTTCAATCAAATTTGAGAAGCTTACTAAAGACTTCATGATGTTGCGAAAACATTTTCAATAAGGGGCAGTGGAGAGGAGAAGTTCGCTGAAGCGTTATACATGGGCGGATTAAAATTTTTGAACCTACCTATATCAATCAGACTACGCAGTCCTCTTCGCCTTCACGAGACGGACCCATAGGCACCAGATTATACCTCTTAGGACTAAGGGAATGCGAGGAGGTCTAAAGTTCTCACAGAACCACTAGTAATTATTTTATAGTATGAAAATACCAGATCTTGAAATGGTGTGAAATATTTTTTTTTGTTTTTTATTGGCAGCAGGGGTCAAGCATTTGACTTCAAGTGCTGATGGTGTGGCCGAAGATAGAGCACGCTTGCCTAGAAAGAACCTGTTCACTCTGGACTCAGGCGAAATCGTGGTCAAACGCTAGCCTATAAAGTATAAAAAATCCACGAGTGCTGCAGGAGTTTATAGGCAGAGGTGACCACGTACCATCAGGAAGCCGGTCAGCTTGTGTGTCCACAAGTATGAAATTAAAAACCGGCCAAGTGCGCATCGGACTCGCGCACGAAGGGTTCCGTATATTTATCTATAAAAACGGAAAAAAAATCATGATTGTTGTATGGGAACCCCCCTTAAAAACTTGATTTATTTTAATTTAATTATTTATTTTTCAAGTGAATATAGAACTAAATATTCCGTGAATGTTTCAACTGTCTATCTATCACGGTTTATGAGATACAGCTTGGTGACAGACGGACATATAGACAGACAGACAGCGGAGTCTTAGTAATAGGGTCCCGTTTTACCCTATGAGTACGGAACTCTTAAAAAGCAAAATAAATAAAAGTGTTAGTTATTAAATTTATTGTTTTATGTATGTTAGGATTTATAAATAAATAGGCCTTGTTAACATATTTTGTATGAGCACATTGTTGCCAGAATTAACGTTATATTATTTTAATTATTTATTTATGATTTTCATCAACTCGGCTCAGAAAAACCGAAGAATAACAGAGGTGCACGGGCCTAAGCCAAATACCCCTCAGTGGTTCGGGTGGTATTATTTTGAACCGTTGTACATGGTAGTGTAGGTGATAATTCGGTGGATAGGGCAGTCTGCAAGAACTTTCTTACAATCCAGCAAGTATTCAAAATTACTGCCTTCTGCAAAAAGGAAAAGGTATGTTTTGGGAGGTCCAAAAGGGAGAGGGACTGAAACAGTTGATTTTGGATGACACCTGTAGAGGATAAAACTATTGGGACTTTTGATACTTTTTGCAGTCACCACATTCGAGTGATTTCATCTTTTAAATCTATGTACTTAAAAAGAATCTCCGCGATTGTGGACTGCATGTTATAGGTATTTGGGATGGCTATATCAAAAATAAGTGCGGTTTTGTTATAGTGTGACCATTAGTGCTGTGCACTCCCTGAGGTATGCGCGCGGCGAGACGGGGGGGATGTGTCGGCCGCTCCGATCTATCAGTCTGCCGTCAACGCTCACGGCGGTAGGTAGCTTTTGTACCGGACTGTCTATGTCAGACGCACACGGGATAAATATTCAAAGATGGGTCGTGCGTTATCTCGTGATATGAAATGGAAGATGAAGTTGAAACAGAATCTATGTCAGAATAACTTTCGTTAGAATATATAATTGTTTGTAAATATAAAAAATGTTCAATAAAACAAGTCCTTTGAATTATAAGTTTAGTTCTTATTTATCACCTGCATATTTTTAATAAAATATGAGTATATTTAAGTTACATTTTAATCAACTAAGTAAGTATAATATATTACAGATTGATAGCCTCCGACCATCTTCCCGCCACAAGTCTTGCCTTAGAAATGCAAACTGATATCGTAAGATATGTCCAACATGTATTGATCTCATGTGAACTCGTGCAGTTTTTTCTTTGCCTCCCACCTCGCCGCGCATACCTCAGGGAGTGCACAGCACTAATGGTCACACTATAGTTTTATCTATAAGGGTTAAATGTGGTCTATTGTAGTGTAGTTTTATCGCTCTGTTGAAGTATAGTTTATGGTAGGCATTTTCGAGTACAACTTCAGGCGTATATTTGTAGTATGGTATTGGTCTAACAGATGCATCTATGAGATCGTAGTTAGCAGCTAATCGTTGGTGTATTATGTTGGCCCCTTATTATTATTATAGCATTTTTGAAATGTTACAATGTGCAACTAAATTATATAACATTATTAAGAATATTTTTTCGTGATTTATTTCTTGCATATTCTATAAGACTCGCCTTTGGATTATACCTTAATATCCTTGAACTCTCAATAATAAATCAAGAAATTATAAAAAAATTAGACTCGTCTATACTCCACGCTTTGATCATCAAGTTGCTATCACAACATCGCTCACCGATTATGACTAATCAACACTCAAATTAGCATAATAATATTTGGTAGGTGTGGGTTAGGTATAATGAGTGGTTATCAGATTGACGTTTGATTGATATGTGTAACTATTCAATTTAACGCTCTGGGCATCGTTTTTTGACCGTCTGGTGATTGTGGGCGGTATATTATAGGGTTGCGACCTAGTAACACAGTCCTCGTTACTTATAAACATGGATTAGCTGTGTTATAGCTCACTTTCGGTGTAAAATTATTTTTTTATTCTCTCTCTGTGTCTCTCTTTTTGCTCTGTCGTTACAGCTTTGCTTATGACTTTCCATCTATGGATGGGTTGAAATAAATTGACGACCTCCGTGGCGCAGTGGGCGTATAACCGGCTGAGACGCAGGAGGTAGCGGGTTCGATTCCCGCCGCGGAACAAATGTTTACATGATCTGCAGATATTTGTTCCGGGTCTGGATGTTTTTTCTATATATTATAAGTTTGTTTTTACAAAAAAAACTATATAGTTATTGTGTCAGTTATCTGCTTCCCATAATACAAGATCTGCTTAGTTTGGAGCTAGATAGCGCTGTGTGAAATGTGCACCAACATTTATTTATTTATTTTTATTTAATTTCTTTCGGCGTTAATGTAATATAAATATATATATAGTTCGGGACTATTTAATCCCAACGAGGGGCAACTTTGGATATCTTACTCAGTGAGAAAATACCTCACAAAGGGGAACTAAGAGGCAAGTTGAAAATTAAATATTGCAACCTATACCGCGATTCAGTTAAGTTAAGCTTCAGTTAGGCTGCATTGGCCTCCGAGGCCAATAGCGAGTTACGTCCCTCAGAAAAAAAAATGCTTAACTTTCATGCAATAAGCGGGCATGTATAAAACGTAACGTTGGATTTATTTTTTATTATAAATGTGAAAGTTTGAATGTTTGTTTGTTTTTTACTTAATCACGCCTAAACGGCTGAACTGATTTCGATGAAATTTGGTGTGAACGTAGATTACCACATAGGCTATTTTTTATCACATAAATTAGTTCCCATGGGATAAAAACGGGATTTCCAAGTTTCTATATATATTTTTGCATCCCAGAACAATGCGAGCAAAGCCGCTGGCAACAGCTAGTTAAGCATAAACATGACAATATCCAGACGTTGTCGAACCGTACGGTCTGATACGTGACGATGGTAAGCGGCCTGACGGTATGACTTTTGTAACTTGGGCGAAGGGTAGGCCTTTGTTGTGGGACACCACGTGCGTCGATACTCTTGCGCCATCTCATCTGTCTGGTACTGCAGTTAGGGCCGGAGCAGCGGCAAATACAGCCGAAGATTTCAAGCAGCGCAAATATGGAAGACTCGACAGAGCTTACGTATATGAGACTTTTGGGGTTGAGACCCTGGGTCCATGGGGTACCGGAGCCCATCGCGTTTTCAAAAATCTTTCTGAGCGTCTGATCGAAGCGACGTGTGATCCGTAAAATTATTATTTTTGTTATTTTTTAAAAAATAAGGCACTTTAACTGGTGTCCGTGATGTCAATGCAGGTTTGATGGCTGAAAACCAGCGTTGAGCAATAAGTTTATTGTTCATCATAATGCTGAGCCATTCTCCTTGTCCGGCGCAGGGCTCGCAGTGCCCGGGCACGTATCTTTTGTTTTACATATATTTTACTGTTTATGTTAACGTGTTTTTGATTGTCTGTCTTTAATTATCCACTGTATGTAGTTTCTGTGTGTTTGTTACTTGTGTCGAAATAAATGTCTATCTATCCGAGAGCTGGCGCTTATCTGAATCAACGCATAAGCATTGCAATTCAGCGGGGTAATGCAGCCAGTGTCTTGGGGACACTTCCGCCTAGTAGTGATCTGGAGCAGTTGAGCTATTTATAGATCGTTTGCAACTGTCTTTAGATGATTCAACTGTTTTTTCTGTATTTTATTACAAATAACTGTATATTCTT
This sequence comes from Philereme vetulata, assembly GCA_918857605.2. NCBI lineage: Eukaryota > Metazoa > Arthropoda > Insecta > Lepidoptera > Geometridae > Philereme > Philereme vetulata. The sequence goes on along the minus strand of OU975455.1, from coordinate 8,111,305 downwards.
TCAGCATAACTAGTTTTAAAAGTAATTTTGGTGTACGATTAAGTATAATGTAGTTAATTTTTTTCTCTGTTTCTGTCTAAGTCACTTTTATTAATAACGGGAAGTAAAATTAAGTTATTAACGTAAAATAGATATTTTCAGTGATCGTTAATTATGTTTTTATTTAATGGGCTTACAGTGAAGTTAGATCAAGAGAAAGGTCATTTAGTGATTGTCCGGACTAAGGCACTTGTGTCACCGCCGGCGAGTAAGCGATTAGCTATCAACTATTTTCTCGCTCAAGAAACGAACAAACGATTTAGATTCCGTGTCAGTAAAAGAAACAGGTATTTTAATAGTTGATCGCTGGCCGTTCTAATGCCGGCGAGAACTCGCTCTCCGCTATTTTGTCGCAGCGATCGCTCAGCGATGCTCGCTTGGCGGTCAGAACACACGCCGTGAGATGACGAGTATCGCCCGCCGCACTAGCTCACCGCTTTATAGCCCAGCGATATAACTATACGAACCACACACTTGTTTCTCGCTGCACGCCAACTCGTTTCTAGTTTCTAGCTCTACTCGCTCATAGCCGGCGGTGCGACAAGGTATTTATCTAAGTTCCCAACAATATATTAGATCAAAATATTTACCTGAAATGAAATAAAAGCGAATTGCATTCTGCATGTTTTTACGTCATAAAAGACCTGTTTTCAACCTAATTGTTACGTATTAAAAAAAACAACATCTTACGTATCCTAGTCATGAGAACATAGATCGTCTAGTTACAGAATAACAATACAATAAGAAAAATACAAGTTTTCAGTCATTCATTTTGGTATTACGGAACACGGTCAAAATCTAATCAAAATTAGAATCGTTCGTATGCTATCACTGTCGCTCTGCGTGGCTAAACTTCGTCACTAAACAGACGATATTCAGGCCGAAGTTTTTGACGCGGCCGAATTGAAGTTGCGCTCGGGGTTCGCCGGCTTCTTAACAAAGCTTCACTTACGTCACAGACAAATCCTTACTAACATTATAATTTTAAAGTAACTCTGTCTCTATTCTTGTCAATAAAAACATAACCCTCATTCTTCGCAGCGGGGTAAAAAGTAGCCTATATCCCAATCCCTGTTAAAATCGTATACCAAATTTCATCGAAAGTCCTGCCGTTTAATCGTGAAAACGTAACAAATAAAGAAAACAGAAATAGTTACTTTCGAATTAGTATTACAATAAAGATAAATATTGCTAGACACTTCATACGATACCATCTAGCCCCAAACTAAGCAAAGCTTGTATGATGGGAACCAGATAACCGATAGAATACTTATGCACGCTTGACTTGGAGAGTAAGCTGGTGAATGCGTTACGAAAAGTGCGAACGGAAGTTGAGAGGGAGATATATGTTAGTGAAGATAGAAAGAGAGAGAGTAACGTTTCGTATATGTATGTTTAAACGCGATAAATGTGAGAGTGCTAGTTGCGTCTGTCCAGAATGAACATAGACTGCTCGACCTACAGACGTGTGGACAATTTTGTAATTGAACAATTTTATAAATTAATATTTTGAAAAAGAAGTTTTACTTCAGTTGTGTGGTCCTAAGCACACTCGTTTTTTAATAGATATTTATCACACTAATATTATAAATGTGAAAGTTTGGATGCTTGTTTGTTACTCAATCACATTGTAATAGCTAAATCGATTTTGATGTAATTTCGTGTGTGGATACACAACCTGGGTACATATGCCATTTAAATTTATTTTATTTTTTTAAATAAAATTAATTTCATAGCGAAACCACGCGTGCGAAGCCGCTGGCGGAAGCTAGTAATATATAGAGAAACAACCAAACCCGGAATAAATATCTATAGATCATACCAACATTTGTTACTATAATAATATTAATAAATATACAAAATTATTTAAAAACATATTATTTCTGACTACAAATATAAAGATAGATAGATAGATAGAAAACGCTTAATTGTAAATCACACTTAAATTAAAAAACGATATAAAAAACAAATAACAATACACGCAGAAATACAAGTGGCGGTCTTATCGCTAAAAGCGATATAGCCCATATCTAAAACTGAAACACAACAGTTTAAGTATGGGTATATTAATATTTCGATTAGCTTCGGAACTAAATGCTTAAAGCGGTACTCTTCCACTTATATTATGCGCACCGCCAAGGAGTGGAACGCCTTGCCCGAGTTTGTGTTTCCTGATAACTACAACCTAGGTGTCTTCAAGTCGCGAGTGAATAAGTTTCTTCTAGGCAAGCGTGTACTATCGTATACTGCATTATCGCTTACTATCAGGCGAGATCGTGGTCAAACGGTGGCCTATAATAATAGGTTGGGGAAAAAGTCTTTTCGCATTATAGTATGTATGAACTTGTAATAAAATCTCTTTGGCTATATACTATTTGTATGTGGCTGGTTTTGATATCATTCAAAGTTTAAATTTTAAAGACGATAATTCCAAATTCAAATTAGGAAAAAGTGTGATTTTTATTTGTTTTTCGTACTGTAAAGATGAGTGAATCTAGTGAAGAAATTCGATTGATTTTAAAATTTTACTACAAAAAATGTAAAAACGCAACGCAAGCCGCGAAAAAAATTTTCGATGTTTATGGACCTAGTGCAGTGTCTGTGAGAGTAGCACAAATTTGGTTTAAGCATTTTCAATCCGGAAATTTTGATGTCAACGATGCGCGTCGCTCTGGTCGCCCTATTACGGATAAAATTGATGCCATTTTTGAAAAAGTGGAGCAAGATCGGCATATCAGTAGTTACGACGTAGCTGAAGAACTGGGAATCGACCACAAAATAGTTTTGGCACATTTGAAAAAACTGGGTTCACAAAAAAAACTCGATATTTGGGTACCCCACGAGCTCACTGAAAGAAACCTAATGAACCGTGTACTCATTTGTGATTCTTTATTACGTCGTAATGAAACCGAACCATTTTTGAAGAAGCTGATAACTGGTGATGAAAAGTGGATCACGTACGATAAGAATGTGCGAAAAATGTCTTGGTCAAAGGCCGGTCAGGCTTCACAGACTGTGGCGAAACCCGGGTTAACTCGCAACAAGGTGATGCTGTGTGTGTGGTGGGATTGGAAAGGCATTATTCATTTTGAGCTTTTACCACCAGGCAGGACCATCCATTCTGAATTCTACTGCGAACAACTGATGAGATTAAAGCAAGAAGTTGAGAGAAAGCGGACGGAATTAATCAACAGAAGGGGTGTGGTTTTTCATCATGATAACGCTAGACCTCACACATCTTTAGCCACTCAGCAAAAATTAAGAGAGTTTGGCTGGGAGGTGTTAATGCATTCGCCGTATAGTCCTGACCTTGCACCTTCAGATTTCCATCTGTTTTGGTCTCTTCAGAATTCTTTAGACAGTGTCAGGTTAATATCACGAGAGGACTGCCAAAACTACTTGTCGCAGTGTTTTGATCAGAAGCCCCAAAATTTCTATAGCAATGGGATCATGTCTTTACCTACAAGATGGCAAAAAATTATCGAACAAAATGGTACTTACATACTTTAGTTAAATGTAAATAAACTACATTAAAAAATATTTTGAATTTTCTTCAAAAATGCGAAGAAACTTTTTCCCCAACCTTATATATAAAAAGTACGTTAAGAACTAACTTACGTACTTGACTTATCAGTTTAACTTGAAATAAGATAAGATTGGCACTTCTCCATAAATGGTTATAATATAAACCGCCAATGCCAATATTATTATCTATCGCAGTTCCTACTCATTGTTGCGGTGGCGCCTGCTATGATCTACCAGATTATGACGTCATAGTGTTACTTGGAAAAACTTGGGCGGGCTTGTTCTGGGTCAAATATTATTTATAGCCGCTATCAAACAAATATGAGTTAGTTTAAAAAAGCTTACAGCTCTAGTGCTATCATAATAGTTTTGTTATTATTTCAACTTTTTAAAATAGTCTCATTGAGATAATGATTTTAAAAGTTACCACATTACTGCATATGGAAGAAAATGAAATGCCAATGATAGGCAACATTTTTTGACACTTCTTGCATCATTTATCGTTTTTAATACTCTCGAAAAATATAATAAATAAATAAATAAGCCGTTTATTCAGATTTTAAAATTTTGAAACTTAGTTAAATTGTTAATATTGATTGTTATCATCTGTGTGCCCTTTGGAATATGCCTCCTTTAATTCCTTCCATTTCTCTCTACAATTTATTGTTCTTGTCCAGTGTTTACCTCCCGTATTTTCAATATCGTCTTTCCAACGTTTGTGTTGTCTTCCTCTACTTCTTTTCCCATTTTTTAGAAACCAAACTGTAACTATCTTACTCCACTTGTAAACACCTATTCGTGTGTATTCTGCTCATCTCCATTTTATAATAATATTGTTATTTAAATAAAACAATCACGTAATTACAACACTGCTTAGTTTAGGTATAAGCTGAATAATATTTACACAAAATAATACTTAATGAAAACTCACCATTTTTTTTTTCATTTTACCAAATAGAGTAAAAATATATTTCCACAATTTTATAATTTTTGCAGCTTCATCGTGCTACCAGTAATATAACCACGAATGTTTGTACTATTAGTTCGAAATAAAATTAATTAAAATGAATATTTACGCGAAAAAACTTAAAAATATAACGTTTCTGAAACTCGGTGTTACTAACTTTCCTTATTCCTAGACCTAAGATTTTCTGTGTCTTTTATTCCTGTATTATTATAAATGCGAAAGTAACTTTGTTTGTTTGTTACCTTTTCACGACTAAACGGCTCAATGGATCTGAAATTTGCCAAGAAGATTGATGGAGAAGGATGTATCCCAAGGAAGGACATAGGCTGTCTTTTATCCTAAAAAATAATCTTGAAGGGGGTGAAATAGGGATGGAAAATTTGTATAGGCAATCCATAATTCCTAAAGTTAGGGATCTGAAAATTTATATTTAAGCTTTTGGAAAGAAATAAGGAAATACGTGTTTAAACTTTTTTGCAAACTCATCCTTAGTTGTGTCATCTATTGCGTTGTGTGGTTGACGGCCCTGATTTGGTTAGCAGGCAAGTCTGCTGTGCGTGCCTGAGCAACGCTCTAGATTTAGTCCTGGGAGAGTCCTGCTGTTCGAGCCGAGCCCTGCGCTTACTTTGCCACGTCAAAACTCGCCTATCTGCCGTGCGCAGCGCCAACTTAACGCACTGCTCAAGTTGTACCCTGAAGCCGATGTATTTGTGGATCTTATACCGAAGTTGGCGCAAGTATGCCTAGAATACTGCGAGAGATTAGATTAGGGCTAATCCTTATCTAAATAACCTTATATAAAAAGTTATTTCATTGTTACTCTTTTATCATTATTTAGCATGTACTTAGTTAATTTTATATAAAACTACCTTTTTATTTATTTTGTGTGGATTATATCTTTAATTTTTATATTTTGTAATATTGTTTTTATTGTTTTATGTACTAGTAATAACGTTTTTGTTTTTGTAAACTGTTATGTTATATCTGAACTAATTTGAATTTAGTTTCTTCCTTTTTTGCATAAAGGGGCAAAGTAAGGGATACAAATTATGAGCTAGGTATTCTTTAGATACACTCCCTATATACATATGGACCCTTATAATAAAAAATTATGCTACTGCATTTTGGATGCTTAGTTTTTGAGATAATTACAATTACAAATGAACGATACGCTCGCGCGCTTACGAAGCTGGACATATACGAGGACGCCGCTTTAATCGAGTTGCTGACGATACGGACAACATTTATTATAGTTTGACCGAAACCACTGTACCGCACCTGAGGTATGCGCGCGACGAGACGGGGGGATGTATTGGCCGCTCCGATCCAACGTCAGATGCACATGAGATAAATATCCAAAGACGGGTCGAGCGCTATCTCGTGCTTTCAAGACCGTCATCATGTCCAAAAAAATGAAAACAATTACTGGGATCGCGATAGTAGATTTGATATTATTATCGATTCATTAATAATAAATTTGCAGAACGACTCTGATTCAAGTTCCGATAGCGAAACGGAAGATGAAGTTGAAGCCGAATCTATGTCAGAATATCTGTAGACAATTTAGTTACTTATAAAAATATAAACATATCGTTTACGATATCGTAAGATCTATCCGACAATATCGATCTCATGTGTACCTACTCTTGCTCTTTTTTCCTCGGCCCTAACCTCACCGCACTTTCTTAAGGAGCGGTACAGCGGTTTCGGTCAAACTAGGACACAGTGTCCCAACTGACACTTTTGATTTTCACTCTGCGTCGCGCGGAGTCCGGCGGGCGCGATATAAATTCGAAAGTATCTCTGTGTGTTTGTTAAGTTTTCACGAATAAACGGCTTTACCGATGTGTATGAATATTGGTATATGCATAGATTATGACCGTATTTTTTACCCTACTGCGCATAAGGAGGGTAATGTTTTTATTGACAAAGCACGCGTGCGAAGCCGCGAACGGGTCAGCTAGTACTAAGATATATAAAACATAAGATCAAATGTATAGTTATATTTCCGCGTTAGCCTATGACTTAAAATCTTTATTCTCTTTATACGCTAGTTGTCTAACTAAACCCTCTCAAACAGATAACTTATCTTAACAAGAATCGCGCGAAACAAGATAGAGATAATGTTTGACGACAATCACGTCATAAGTAACACTCATACTTTCGATTACGTACATATTCATACACATTAATAGATATTTACTCAAGTACAATGATCCGTTGTGTCGCTATCAGTCAGTCTAGAATACACGAGATATTTAGGGTGACACGTTTATTGATTAGGGATCTATTTTTGGAAGTTTTGTAATAGCTGATTAAAGCATCTACTAATATTATACAGAGGAAAAATATGTTTGTTTGTATTGAATAGGCTCCGAAACTACTGGACCTATTTAAAAAAATCTTTCACTGTTGGGAAGCTACACTAGTCCCGGGTGGCATAGGCTGTTTTTAACCCAACTGCGCAGAAGGAGGGTAATGTTTTTATTGAAAAACTACGCGTGCAAAGCTGCGAATTGGTCAGCTAGTATCTGATAAAATGTCTAACGAAATAATAATGCTATACTTTAAGTGACGTAAGTTACGTAGTTAGATTGTCAGCGTATAAAAGCTTGTACAAGAGTTCGTCTCGTACCGCCGTTGTACCTAATTCTGATGTATTCCGGTTTGAAAGGTATGGTATGAGTATCAGTGAAATGACAGGAATGTGACTTTTATCCCCCCCAATTACCCTCACTTTTAAGTCGGAAATGAACTGGACGGAAAGACGATAATGGTTAAAGTTAAGGTAATGTGAGTAAAGTAATGATCAAAGTACACACGGCTACACATCAAGCTATACTACACTCCAGTATAAGCTGACCTCGCATTGTGTAGGCTTTTCGTAGAATGAGAGGTCAGCTTATACTGGATATGTATAGCTTGATGTGTAGCCGTGTGTACCTATGTAAGTAAACAACTATATGTATATTGTAATAGGTGAATAGTGCTTTTTTGCTTGGTATAGGTACCTACATAGTAATAACTAACAAGAGCATAATAATAATATGACCATGACCGACGGTGCCGAGACATGGACGCTCACGCAGGAGGCTGTGTACAGGTTAAGAGTTGCACAGAGAGCCATGGAGCGTACCACGCTCGGCATCAGACTATTAGACAGAGTTCCAAACATCGAGATCCGTAGACGAACGAAGGATCATGACGTGAGGATTCGAGTTATGGAGCTCAAATGGTCTTGAACGGGACACTTGGCTAGACGTGGTGACTGAATGGTGGCCGAGGAGCGGGTATAAAAGGGTAGGATGACCAGCAGCGAGATGGGTGGACGACATCGTAAAGGTCGTGGGCCGTCGGTGGGTGAAACTAGCGCAGGATCGTGGTGGATGGCACAAACTTGGGGAAGCCTATACCCTAAGTTATACAATGGGTGAAGTCAGGCTGTGAATGATGATGATGAATAATATTAATGTATTAATGTGCCCCAGCTCATGTTTCGCACAAATTTCTTTTTTTGTAAAATATCTATTGTAAAACAAAGAAACAAACATGAAACAATAAATATCTATGACTATGGTTGTTGGGAGTGGCAGGCGGCAATTGATGTATTCCAGTTTGAAAAGTATGGGCATCGGGGAAATACATGTATATGAAAGAATTATCCATAACCTTTTGTGAAAGGTTCTATAAACGGTGTACTTTAAATCACTGTTTTCCTAGAAAAAACGTTGTTCATACCATGGTCTACTAACAGTTTATAACATCAAATTAAAAAAACTAAATCGGTCTTTGGAAAACATAAAAAGTTGCGAACTTAAAACATCTATTTTAACGTTACGCTCTACAACACAGTCAGCCAGCGCGCTGACCAGTAGCTGCTAGGTCTCTAACTAAGGAGTAGGTCATACGCTACGGCTAGCATACCCATGAACTTTATATATGTCACGGTTAGTTTTTGAACAAAGTTAGACTTATTTGAGGTCTAGATTTTTTTTTATTCTCTTATTTGATGCTATAAACAGTTATTAGACCATGGTCTGAACAACGTTTGTTCTGGGAAAAAGTGATTTAAAGGACACCGTGTAGATATAGATAAGATCTTGCAAGTCATACCTTGTACTCACGATTGGGTTTAACCGGAGAATCAATTTGTGGATCGCGGTTAGGTAGTCGGTCAGCGTAGTGTCCGCTTCGGCAATCATTTAGCACGTTTCTCTATAGACGTCAGTGTTCGATGATCTTATAGATATTGACCGAGATTTTCCGATTTTTCAAGGAGATACTGATGTGTTACAGTTTCATTTCTGGTCGAGTAGTCTAATCGGAACTATGAGATACGTAGACGTAAGTTTAGTACGTAAATAAATAACTAATAAAAATTTGCTGGACATTGCACACAGCGCTATTTACCCCCAAACTAAGCAAAGCTTGTACTATGGGACCCAGATAACTGATAGAATATTGATAAACCAAACGACAGGAGGGTACCCTATAAAAATATAATAGAGTCTGGCTAATGAAAGTTGATACTGAAAAAGCGCGGCAAATTTTAAAAATATCAGCATGGCAGCCCTAAAGTAAAAAGGAAAGTTGGAACAACTCACTTTGATACTTTGACATTTGTTTTTATTTTACTAGTGGATGCTTGAAATTTTGTCCGCGTTATGACGAGATTAAAAGTAGCTTATATCACTTGTTAACTCTTTATTAACTCCATACCAAACATCACACGGATACGTCACTCCATTGTGGCGTATTAAAGGAACAAACAGGCTATCAAACACTATCATGAGTATCAATATTATCATGAGTTTAAATATTTGTAAATCTATGTGAGTATGTATCAAAGAAAACAACACCATATATTTTTATACTGTTTTTAATCACTTTAATCAATATCTGAATCTAAAAATTCAACATATGTCTCCATGCAGCTATATCATACCGTTCAATTAATAATGAACGTTCATTTTTGTTTTTCTTAAATTCATAACCGTTGGCTAATAATATGCGACGGAGAGTTTCACGACATCCACCAAATTCTATACTTTCTTTTAACTCTACCAACAAAGATCTTAATTTTGGTACTTGTTTTCTCACAATGTTAAATTCGTTTACTTTATTACGAATAACATCCATATCGAAACTATCTAAGTTCGACACTTTTGAAGGGTGAGGTCGTTTTTTACCTGGAGTCCTCCAGACCCCTTCGTTCACCGCACCTTCTTTTTTAATTCTCTTCAATGTAATAACACTTACATCTGTAATAAGAATAAAATAAAATGTCAATTATCGTGAGTCTCATAACTAAGAAATAATAGAAAATACACAAGTATTACAAAACTAGTCTAAGATTAACGTTGAGTGAAAACTTACCGGTGAGTGAAGATAGTTCTTCTAAGTACTGGTTCTGCGATTTCATCATATCTTTTTGATCTAAATCTGTGATCTTTTCAATTGCTTGTTTTACTTCAGCAGTTCGTGCATTATCCTCAAGACTATCTGTAAAAGAACAATAACATTATATAAAGTAACTAAAACTAATATGTACTTATTTAAAATAAAAAAATATCAAGACATTTTGACCGTACTAACCTAAAAAATCAGTCACAGTACGTAAACAATCCTGTTTTTCTCGCAATACGGCTTGTTTCACAAGTTTTTTCTCTTTATATTTCGAAATAATACAAAACAATAGTTTTCGCACTTCACTCTTTATAGTTTTATTCATTTTTTATAGCATTAACACGGATATATCACAACAAAACTATACGCAAGTCAACCACAACGAAACATCAACAACACGCCATCTTGTTGCGTCAGAGATAGGGATACCATACACTGATTCTGATTTTACCAAATCTTTCGGGAAACAGCCGAAAATTAATTTCTTTAAAATAAAATTACCAAGTTTTTCTCTAGTAAATAGTGTACCTAATTAATTAAGCTATTTATTAGACCAACTTAAGGCTTAGTGTTGCTCTTGAAATGATCCAACATGTACATACGATACTTATTTTCGATGAATACAATTTTAGCACACGTACGAATTTTTAAAACTCATTTTATAAAATGTTTAAAATAAGTTTGTTTTAAAAATGCCTTTTTGGAATTAATTGTTCCTAAGTACTTTCTGCTTAAAATACCCCAATTTGTAGGGTAAATATCCGATGGTAGGAACACTTTAGTGTTGTCATATAAAAAGTTTGCAAAAAAATCCAGTATCTACTTTCGTTAGCCAGACTCTAATACTCTTTTGAGAAGGATTTTTATACATAATTACGTGAAAATATGAAACTGTCCTGAATAAAATCAAAACTCATAACAACGAAGTTACTTTCTATCCAAAGGTATAAACAACGTGTAAGCAGATCACATCAAAACGGCTCAATATTGACTTATTTTATTCGCGATCCACGCAAATCGCCTACTTCTTATATTTATAAAAAGAATGTGACAAAAAGATAGGTGTTTTTATGTTAGTATCAAATGTTGCGATTGAATATGAAATGGCAACTTGTGTATTTCACGCGCCGTCCTGAAATGATGCTGTCGTTTATATAGTCCGCACACATCTGCTAGGAATGTATCAAGCATGGAATGGTAAATACTAGAGATGCCGCGAATGGTTGCTAAAGCGAACAGTTGAATACCAATTAATCACCATGCCCTATGGCAAATATTCGAATAACTCGCCATTATTATTCGACATAAAAAAAGGAATACAAAAAAAAAGTTTCAACCCGGGAGTGCCGACAGAAGTGAAAACTTGAACAATTACGAGATTACTTATATATAGAGGTATCGGTAGCGGTAACAGTAAGTCTCGCGAGTTCAATGGTTTTTTCCAATTTCAAAAAATGCCCAACTCGCCTAAAGATGTTTTCACTTCATATACAGAGGTGTAGGTAACGGTAACAGTGTCGCGATGGTTTTTTCCCATATCAAAAAAAGTTCAACGCGCCTAAAGAAATTGTAACTTAATAAAATTTGGATGTTGAAAAAGTATCATGATGGATGTGAAAAAAAAACATGAAAATTTACTAAGAAACTTGTCTTATGCCCCTCCACAAACTAAAAAAAATCAAATTATTTACAGAGGTGCTGGTAACAGTGTCGCGAGTTCAATGATTTTTTCCCATTTCAAATTATATACAGAGGTGTCGTTAACAATGTCGCGAAGTCAATGGTTTTTTCCCATCTCAAAAATGCCCTACGCGCCTAAAGAAGTTTTCATTTCAATAATTTCTGTGGCAGGATTTATTTATGAAGAAAAGCGTAACCGACTTGATCCCAATTGCGTATAAAACTAGTATTTTAGCACCACAACCTTCCCCTTTTGTACTTTAAATATTAATTATAAAGCCTAACTAATTAACTTCAACATGACATGACTGATTTTTGGATAACTTGATAGTACTTAATACCAAATGAGCTTCGTTTTAAAAAAAAGTTTGATTATTTGTAAGTTTACAGTTTTCTCGTTCGTTAAATGTTTATTTTAGAGAACTATTCGCTGGATGTTGAATAATACTAGCTATTATTCGGTCTTCGAAGATTAACAAAAAAAGTCGAGCAATGCCGAATAACAAATCATCATCATCATCAGCCGGAAGACGTCAACTTCTGAACATAGGCCTCCCCCTTAGATCGCCACAACGAGCGTTTGGTATCCGTTTACGCCCAACGGCTCCCCGCGATTCTTACTAGATCGTCGGTTCACCTGCCGTGCCGGCCTAAGCTGCGTCTTCCGGGGATTCTTAGCACCCCCTGCCCCGCCACTGCCCTGGTTGCTACCACTTCCAGGGATGACAGAGCCGCCGGGGACTGGGGGCCGTTTGTTAATTGTGTCAATCATAGGGGGGGTTGCCATAATCACCACGCTTGGCAGGCGGCTTGGTGATCGCAGTGGTTGGTGATTAGTACACAGAAGAATGCTGCTGCCCATTCCCTGGAACGTCTCCCTTTGCCGGCTCACACGGCTCCCGCGGGATGAGAATGGGTGGCCCTATTATTATGCCGGGACCACACGGCCGAATAACGAATAATAGCGAGTTTTCGCGGCATCTCTAGTAGATACACAAAAGTATTTTAAAGAGTTCAAGACTAAGAATGTTGTTTATAAGGTTTCTTTTTTTATTGTATATCTCTGAAACTACTTAACCGATTCTGAAAATTCTTTCATTGATAGATAGTAACGCTACCCTTGAGTAGTATAGAATATATTTTATTTTGATTAACCTTCGTGCCATTATTCATCCAAAGAATTTATACATTTTTAGATCTTCTGACACAAAATCAATATGTTACGGGTTATGAGTTGGTACATAAATAGATTTATATGATGAATGTTATATTTAAAAAACCAGCCAAGTGCGAGTCAGACTCGCACACGAAGGGTTTCGTACCATTATCTATAAAAACGGCAAAAAATAATGTATGTTGTGTGCGAGCCCCCCCTTAATTATTTGTTTTATTTTAATTTAATTGTTTATTTTTAAAGTGAATATATAACGAAATATTCTGTGAATACTTCAAGCGTCTAAAAGTTGTCATTATCAATATCGAGCAAAAAAATCACGTTTGTTTTATCGGAGCCCCTATTAAATATTTATTTCATTCTGTTTTTAGTATTTGTTGTTATAGCGGCTACAGAAATACATCATCTGTGAAAATTTCAACTGTCTAACTATCATGGTTCATGCATGAGATACAGCCTGGTGACAGACTAGCAGACAGACAGACAGCGGAGTCTTAGTTATTACTAAGACTTACTCTTATTGCTGTCAGGGTCTGACTTAGGGTCCCATTTTACCCTTTGGGTACGGAACCCTAAAAAATATCTTAAGCATTACACTAAATTATACCAATGCCCTTGTACAACAGCTATGTTCTGACATAAAATTAGCTCCTATTTTTTGACATTTCTTGGTAAATGAGTGTTGACATAATCAATTAAATGTTCTTGACATATTTATGTATATCAATTAAGAATTTATATTATTTATTGTACTTATTACTTAACAATATCAATTTACAGCAGCTAAAATATTTAGTACTTACCTAATTAGTGTTTATTAAATGGCAGTTTGTTGACCTCTGTGGCGCAGTGAGCGAATAGCCGGCTAAGACTCAGGAGGTAGCGGGTTCGATTCCCGCCGCGGAACAAATGTTTTCATGATCTGCAGATATTTGCACTGGGTCTGGGTGTTTTTCTTTATATTTTAAGTATGTATTTACAAAAATAAAAGGATATACATAAGTATTCTATCAGTTATCTGGTTCCCATAGTACAAGCTCTGCTTAATTTAGGGGATAGATAGCGCTATGTGAAATGTCCAGCAATATTTATAATTTATTTAGTTTTTAGCACCTTCAAAAGTTGTGCATTAAGCCACTAGGTACCTAAAAGATGCCTATGTAATTATTTAAGTTCTTATACCATACCTATTATTATGACGTAACCAAGTACTCCATTGTGTTCCCATTGTTTTTGAATATATTAAATGAAATGAGTGAAGTCTGTCGAGTTCCCTTAAAAACAACTTTACTCCTATTAGATGAAATTTAATTATATATTGTCGTATTTTTAGCCTCAGCGAGGCTTCTTAGAAAATCGCAGCAATGATCATGTGACTATTTGCACAGAGCGAGTATCCGCATTCGCGCACTGAATGACGTCAGAGCTAGGTTTATGACGTCGGTCGGCTCAAACACACCTATGGGATAGAGCACAGAACCGATTCACAGGGGCTTATTAGTCATACTCAATTTAATAGGGCACTGAAATCTGCCGCATTTTAGGCTAATAGGCGAAGAATATTAGATTCATAATTTTGTTTTTTAATTGGTGCACTCTGATGAGTCTAAGAATGTTTGTTTTTAGGGTTCCGTACCCAAAGGGAACGGAACCCTAAAGGCAACACCCTATTACTGAGGCTCCGCAGTCTGTCTGTCTGTCTGTCCGTCTGCCACCAGGCTGTATCTCATGAACTGTGATAGTTAGACAGTTGAAATGTTCACAGATAATGTATTTCTGTTGCCGCTATAACAACAAATACAAACTTATAAAAACAGAATAATATAAGTATTTAAGGGGGGCTCCCATAAAACAAATGTGAATTTTTTGCTCGTTTTAGCACGATATTGATAACGGCAACAGGTAGACGCTTGAAATACGCACAAAATATTTAGTTATATATTCACTTTAAAAATAAATAATTAAATTAAAATAAAACAAATACTTTAGAGGGATATCATACCGGAAACGTGTTTTTTTGCCGTTTTTATAGATAATGTTACGGAACCCTTCGTGCGCAAGTCCAACACGCACTTGGCCGGTTTTATTTTTAATGGTGTTTACAAACGTATTTATGAATACTTTAAACGCGCTGGAAAACGCCACTTAGGACGGCTCCCACTAGATATAAGGACGAAGATTGCTGGACGTCTAGACCGATCTATCTTTACCCAATAGGCCTCACAACATAGATCGCTCTAGAAATTAATGGGTAAGGCTTAGCAGTGAATGCGTGGCTGCTCGTATGGCAGATATAATACAATAGTTTGAATTGAGTTTGAAAGTTCATTGAAAAATAATATTGTGTAATGGTGTGCTCACGCTACTTCTGTTTATATTTCAGATTTTATAGTAGGTTCATTTATTAACAGGGAGAATAATTACATATCTTACGTATGCACATTTTTATTTGTTATCCCGAGGTTTCGGCTGTGTTGCAACAGTCGTGGTCACGGGTTGACTGGAGTAAAGAAAGAAAAAGAAAGAAAGAAAATATATATTTATTTGAACCCACTTGACATCACACACAATAAAAAAAAATAAAAACAAAAGCAAAGTCAATATTCACACAGACAGACAATACTGGTGTTGCGTGGGGACAAAATGGTCCCTGTCTCAGCATAAGCTGTTTCGTGGACTGGATACGATGCAGCGCTGGTTTTCTGACAGGGCCTAGGTGACGACACGATCATTTAAAAAGACAATACAAATAGAATAAATATAAATAACATGTAGACAAATTAAAAGGAGAAGATACTCAATAAATTAACAATAAATAAAATACACGAATTGCAAAATAAATAGCTACGAACATTACTTAGGCAAATACTTTAAAAACAAACAACAAAACGAAAAGCAAAAATAAATACATATATAATAAAATTATATAAGATACACTCTTCAAACCTAGCACCATCTACCAACTCCCAGATGTTAAATAGAATAAGATAATAGAATACTTGGAGCTACCGTCGAGAAGTGAGGATAGCTGCAGCAACTACCCTCACTTGCTCTTCAGACATAGAAATATCCTCGTTCTTACACACTACACTAACTGTATCTACGCACTGAGACGACGTCTCAAAAAGGTACATACGCGATAAATACCGTTTTATTCAATAATTATGTACAGTAATCGCGAAAGTTTGAAAAATACTAATACATATTAAAAATACAACTTAATTGTTATAAACTTTTATTAGGAGGAGGAGGTAGTGGGTTCGATTCCCGCCGCGGAACAAATGTTTGCATAATCTGCAGATATTTGTTCCGGGTCTGGATGTTTTTCTGTATGTATTCTGTATATAAGTATGTATTTACAAAAACAAATGGTATATCAGTATTCTATCAAATATCCAAACTAGGCAGAGCTTGCACTATGGGAACGAGTTCCCATAGTGCAAGCTCTGCCTAGTTTGGGGCTAGATGGTGCTGTGTGAAATTTCCAGCAATATTTATTTATTTCGACTGTGGTACTTACAGCCTATTCATAAAACATTTTTGGCTGTAGAATGGTTTGTCACGTTCCGCCAAAGTTAAAAAATCTAAACGCAAATAAAGACAAAACATTGAATGAGTTTCTATAAAGTCTAAGTTACATCAAAGGAAACAGTATCAGAAAGCTGGTAGGTAGAGAACATAAGACGCAGACAGAAAGCGCCTACAGCAAGTACTGTGCTTGCGCAACGCGGTGGCACTGATTACAATCTAATGTGGGCTGCCAGTACCATCGTGGTGACGCGTTTCCACGACTCCCCATTTAAGGAATACACTGGCAACCCAAAACAGTGATTATAGTCAATATCAAAAGTAAAATTAGATATTGAATTATTTAAATTAACTTAGACATGATTTAGACTTTTGCTCAAAAATATTCCATACATTTTAGCAATTTAGAGTGGATCTAACATTTGTGTATGATGGTTGTGATCTGTATGAGTAATATATAACAAAACAGGTGCTTTTAGTGAACTGGACGTGTCACCTGAACTATGGCGGACTCTAGTAATTCTACACGGGCGAACCACTAGTGGTATTAAAGGTAATACCACTAGTGGTTCGCCCCAAACTGAGATCTCGCGAGTCTCCCATATAATCTTTGACTATCAAAATAGTACCACGGTACCAATTAACTTGACCTACAGTTTAATTCAAATTACAGGTAACGGGAGTTCATCTAAATTGGTTAATCTTTTTGGGGTACAAATTGCAGTTATTCTGGGTGTCAGACTTTTGCCTCTATTTGTGTCACTTAAGCTATACGCATACCAAATTACAATACTGTGGGGTCACTGGTGTACCCTGTGAATTATATCAATGTTCAGTTTTTATTACGCCTAATAACTTAAAAATTACAAGGTTTAAACTAAAAATAAAAACAGAACCGAAATGTACTCGCAAATACTTTTTATTAGACATGCCACTTGAGTGGATACTCTCATATTAGTTTTTTTAGCCCTCTTGAACCCCAATATCTCAACAACCCCAAAACAGTTTTAGCTCATTTAGTCACACCGAAATTGTGTCATTACTACCTATCTATATACCAAATTTTACGATGATCGAATAAACGCTTCGAAAGTTATCCTCGGACAAACAAATATACATAATAAATATACATACATACACATAACGCCGATTTGCCCAAGTTGATTTAGAAATCTCGCTTCGCTCGATCAATAACATTCTCAACGACCCGTTTATTGAAATACATGGTTCTCACGGCTGTTTTCCCATGGGGATCTGCATTCGATAATCGACAAATTGACAGTCCATCATAGAAGCTTATTGAAATATTCATATACTTGTTTAGTCTTAGATATTCTATAGTCCATAGGCTTCGATAACCGCTAACTATCAAGTGGACCGTGTGCTTGTTTGTACCTTAGTAGTATAAAATAAAAACCGGCCAAGTGCGAGTCGGACTCGCGCACGAAGGGTTCCGTGCCATTATCTATAAAACGGCAAAAAAACACGTTTGTTGTATGGGAAATA
The DNA here is from genome assembly GCA_918857605.2 of Philereme vetulata. Taxonomy (NCBI): domain Eukaryota; kingdom Metazoa; phylum Arthropoda; class Insecta; order Lepidoptera; family Geometridae; genus Philereme; species Philereme vetulata. The sequence goes on along the minus strand of OU975455.1, from coordinate 8,093,480 downwards.
TCTATTTTATTCTGTTTTTAGTAATTTTTGTTATAGAGACAACAGAAATACATCATCTGTGGAAATTTCCACTGTCTTACTATCACAGTTCATGAGATACAGCCTGGAGACAGACGGACAGACAGCGGTGCCTTAGTAATAGGGTGCCGTTTTACCCTTTGGGTACGGCACCCAAATAAAACCTATAATATTAATATTTATTTTTTTATTATTAGGTGGTCAGTTTAGCCAATAAAGCTGATTGTGTAAATCAGCGTCTGGTCCCAAACTGAATCACTAGGTGAGTGGTACATAATTCTATAGCTGGAGTTAGCTTACCAACACCTTTGACAAAGAGACATAAGTGTCTAATACAACGTATCATTACTGGAAATAGAATCTTATTCGTCAGCACAGTATACCTAAAGGTAGAGTATGTAATTTAGTGGGCGTGGCGCGGCACAGTAGCGTAGCGCCGTACATCCATCACCATTGAGTAATTGTGTGCTACGGTCAAAAACATTACAGTGGGTAGACCTACATTGAGTGAATAAATACCCCTCAGAAATGTTCTAAATATAGATGAGAATCATAGCAAAAATATTTAAAACGGACTTGTATTATAAACTAATTGAATGATAAGAACCAGGGATGGCTATGAATATTAGATATTATGTTCACGATTTTTGTTTTAATTAATGCTAATGACGATGATGCATGCCATTTATACTAATATTATGAAAAGGAAAGATTTGTTTGTTTGTATTGAATAGGCTGCGAAACTCTTGGTCCGATTTAAAAAATTCTTTCACTGTTGGGAACCTACATTACTCCCGGGTGACATAGGCTACTTTTTACCTAACTGCGCAGGAGGAAGGTAATGTTTTTATGGAAAAACTACGCGTGCAAAGCTGCGGATTGGTCAGCTTGTGCTGATATACTCGTAAGACGTTTAGTTTATATGTATTAAATGGTTAATAAAATAAATTTAAATTAGTAGACTGTTTTCATAAAAGTTTTTCTATAACGTGGATTATGTAAATGCCAGCTAAGACTGGAGGCATATAAAATGTATAGCATATATTATTTTTTACGCATATGGACCAAACTTTTTTAATAATCTACTGTTTGACAAATTTATTTTAAAAAATCCTCATCGAGTGAGAATAATGATGCAACACAGCGTTGGTACATCCATTTGTAACCTAATACACAATGTCACAGTAACCGAACACTCTTAACTGCAAAATTATCATATCAACGATGCATTACCATACGTGAGCCATTATCACACCTTTTTCCTCACTGACACACTTTTGAATCATCTCTGCATATAAAGGCCAAAGTAATAGTATGGTTATAGTCTATTGAATGGTGAATTGAGTCGAAAGCGTTCATTCAATAGCATGTTCCATTGAAGTTCAGTGGTAGTAAAGTGAATACAATCGTAGGGGAGACAGCAATGAAAATAAATTGACTTTCGTCGTTTCTTGTACTACTTTGTACTACTAGGTACTCAGTTATTGCTTTCTTGTACATAACTGTTATATAAACTTAACAGGTAAAGATATAACTAAAAGACTCTAGGATCATATCTGCGACCTACTTATTTGAACTAGATTTCAAGGTCTATTTTTATATACATATATTTGAACATCATCATATTGTTGATGCTCAAATAAATGTTTCATTTTGCCAGCTTTTTATTAACTTTCAATATATGAATGTTTGTCTTGAATCTTGCAACTGAATTATAAACCCGTTCCCCTCAACCGATTGAGCTGAAATTTGGAATACATATGTAACTTCGGTGGCAATTCAATAATATGGTACCATAGAGGTGGCTGATGATGGAGGCGGATGCTAGACAACGGAACTTCTGAATGGATTATAGTAGGTTTCTAGTGTTTGGGCTCATTTTAATCTGCTTGCGGTTCCGATTAAGAATTTTAGTAAGCTTGTTTTGAAAATGTAATTTTTCACTAAAAAACTATATAAATATTTCTATTTTTAGTTTTCAGTGTGACGTTTTAGGCATTTAATGGAATAAGATGCAAGACTTTGGGAATATGTCCCACTGCTGCACATATTATATTTGCATGGTCTGCAATATTTGTTCCTAGTTTCAGTATTGCGGTATCATGGTACTCGTAGTTTCTGATACAATAAATGATATCCAACTATCACATAGTCACATCATCATCATCATATCTGCCACTGGACGTCCACTGCTGAACATAGGCCTCCCCCAAAGATTTCCAAAACGACCTTATTTTGATCTTGATCACCTTATCAGAGGATCTTATGTGGCCTGCACCCATCGGCCCCCGTATCAGGTTGGCTTTCGATCTATTGGTGAGGTCGTCCTAGCCTGCGTTTTCCAGTGAGGGATCTCTGCTCTAGAACCTTCCTGCCCCAACGGCCGTCAGTCACTTAGTCAAAGTCAAAATATTTTATTCATTAAAATCACAAGGATCACTTTAAAATGTCAATTGCCTGATCCTTCGCGAACAAGCCAGGAAAGAAAGGCAAGAAACAAGGTTGGTTGTTTTTTAATGATCCTTTTACAATACATAACAATAGAGGAAATAAATTACGTCCAAATTGTAACATTTTGAACGAGTTGGAGCAATTTCAATCCCAAGCTTCTCTATCATCTAAATAATCTGATATTTTATAGTAAATAGGCTTTTTTATAATGATTTTGTTTAATTACGTTTTTAAATCTGTTAATTGTCAATTTTTGTACATTACTTGTGGAAGTTTGTTATAAAAGCGAACACCTTGCACTTTAAACGATTTACTAACTTTATCTAGAAGTGTCTACAAGTGGCGTAGTATGTGATTGTATTCATATATATATAATATTCATAACCCGTTCGTTACGTAGGAGAAGAGCGGTTAATACGGATAGAGCGGGCAAGATGGACACGCGAAATATCCCGAAGACGCAGCGAAATTTTACAATCTCTGCATAACAACAACGCGGACACGGTCGGCGCCTAGGCACACTGTTGTTATGCAGAGATCATAAAATTTCACTGCGTCTTCGGGATATTTCGAGTATCCATCGTGCCCGCTCTATCCGTCTTACCCGCCCTTCCCCTACTTGATGACTGGCCCTGTTATAATGTTTTTAAGTTTTTTTTTCATACCAGTTGCTTGCAAATCTAAATATCCTAGCTCGTTTTGGAAAGATTTTCACCAAATATCATTCAAATAACATATTTGGCGGGACTTTACCTCAAAATATCCCAACAATTTGTTTGAATGTCTTTGAGGTATGACCTACAGAGTTGATTTATGAGGTTTCACTTTCTGGCAGCTTGTACACTCAATAACAAAATAGTGTATCAATAACTCGTGTCACTACACACAGAACTGTGACATTTGTGTCGAACTACACAAGCGTATTTTATAACTTGTTACATTATTCCATCATCTAGCTAGACCCTTATAAATTATTCGTGCGCCAAACTGACTTTATTACTCGCACAAGTGAAAGACAACACTGATTGATGTCATGTTTTTAGCCCAGGGCCCGTAGCCAAGTTACATTCGCTTCGAATCGATTCGATTTCTACATAGGTTTGTTGTCGATATATCACGTGATATTTCCATAGCATGTGTCAGATTCCATAGATGTTTGGACTTATCGACTAGCGTCATCGCTAATCGAATGAATCTTGGCTAATCCCTCTGGACCCAAAAAGAAAGTTGTTATAAGGTTGACATCTATGTCCTTCACTGTACAAGCTATCCGTCTATGGAACTCTCTTCCTCCACAAATTAGAACTGCTAAATCCTTTCCCATCTTTAAAACAGTTCTATTTAAACATCTGTCTGCACTACAATGCTGATTTCTCATTTTCTCATCTATCGTTACGTTACTCTTGGTTTTTATTTCATCCTTCTATTGTACACCTATATGTACCTACTTACAGTATTTTATATAATATACCTTTTTATTATTATTATGGAATATTTATGTACCTACTATGCTATAGTATTATGCACCTAATTTATTTATTTATATATATGTATATAATTATTTATTTTGCTTATGTAAGTATACTGTTTATTCAATATTCAATTTTTTTTATTAACAGCTACCGTCCTATAGCGTTCTCGTGAAGTCCAGTCCATCCAAAGGTTGTCTGGAAGAGATCGCTTTTAGCGATAAGACCGCCATTTGTACTATCGCGTGTATTGTTATTTGTTTTTTATATTGTTTTTTATTTTAAGTGTGATTTACATTAAAGCGTTTTCTATCTATCTATGTCTGCCTGTGTGTATGTCTGTCTATGGCATCGTAGCTTCCAAACGGATGTGCTGATTTGGACGCGGTTTAATAGTAAGCTAGTTTAACTGCGGTGGTTTTTAACTGACTTCAAAAAAGGAGGAGGTTGTCAATTCGACTGTATTTTTTTTATGTTTGTTACCTGAGAACTTTCGACTTGGTGAACCGATTTTAATTATTAATGTTTTTATTTGAAAGCTGATGCTTCCCGCGTGGTTTCATATCCATTTGGTTCAGTTCTGACAATGGCATCTATGAGAAAATCAATGTTTGTTAGCTCAGAACTTTGTCATTTATCAACAAAATTGGAAAATTCTTTTATTATTGGAAAGAATATACCTTCAGATTGATCCCATATAAATTTCATAGAAATCAATTTAGTAGTTTGAGTTTTACTGTTACCTGAAGTCGGTTATATTTTCGTTAACAAATTACTTGTTAGTTATGACAGTTTTTAAACACCGACGTAAGAAGAAATAATTTTAAATATTGTTTAAATAAATTAACTTGTTTATAGATACGTGGCCACTTATCCCAGTTTTGCTTTACTTACATCTCCATCATCATTTCTAAAAATTAAAAAAGTGTTCTGGACAAAGTGCACATAGAATTATGTTTAGCAAGGTAAGTGCATAAAAAGCATTATTACCTATAAGTTCTAGATTCATAACGTGAATTAGTTATAAATAATAATTTTGTCAAAAGACTTTTAGAGGCGCTTCAGCCTGTCGAGTCAGTGGATTATTAGATGTTTAAAATACCTTGACTGTGTTTAGCGATATTTTGTTACTTATGAATTTCTGTTAATAAAGACATTTGATAACAACAATCACCATCATCATCAACCTATAGCAGTCCACAGCTGGACGTAGGTCTCTCCCAAGGTGATCCATTGAGGCAGATCTTCGGCTCCTCTCATCCAGTCTCTTCCATCTACAGCGTGCAGATGGTGACTCTATCTAGCCTGCGGGCTTCACTTTCGCTCTTAGAGAAAACTTATATACGTGTTGCTTTATCTTTCAATAATAATATTAAACTAAGAAGATGTATGATATTGTCTTTGTTATTGGAAATTACTTAGTTTAAAAATGTTCTGATTTAAATGAAAATTAGCTTAGAAATCACTAAAATTTAATAAGCACCCAGTACTACGATTAAATAATAATAAAAATAAGCTTTTTTTAAATGTGAAACTGGCGGATTCTTGACATTAAACCAATATTACAAATGCGAAAGTTTGGATATTTGTTTGGATGTTTGTTTGTTTGTTACTCAATCCTGCCATAACGGATGAACCGATTTCGATGAAATTTGGACATGTAGATTATAACCTGGATCACCACATAATGGTCGCCCCATTTATCCCATAAATCAGTTCCAATGTGATAAAAAGGGGGTGTCAAGTTACAACAGCGAAGTTAGCTTTATTTCTAGGTTACCTACACATTTAGTAGTACGAAGTCGCGGCCAACAGCTAGTACAAAATAATTTTGCACATATTTTGGAAGGATTATGACAATAAAATAAGTAAAAATCAGAATGTCGTTAGTTTTTTCTTGTAATGCTTCAGGTTATCTACATAGTGCTACATAATATCGAAGAGAAGTTGTTTCTGAATCTTCTGTTTGGTGTAAGTACGTAAACAATGGAGAAATACAATATTGTCACCCCACACATAAGCATTACTGTCGCGGTGGCTGTAAACGCCACGGTACTTTATGTACTACGCTCGCTGTAAATCTGCTGATCGATATTACGTTTCATTGCAAAATATCTGGTAGAGTTATAGTTAGGAACAATGCTTACACGGGTAGTACGACATACTACAAATTATCCTATAAAAGTTCCTAAATACTAACTCGTACATAACTTGTGGTTTGCCCCGAATTGAGATCTCGTGAGTGTCCCATTAAAACGATAAAATATTATTTGTAATCTTTGACTATCAAAATAAAAATTCTTAACCAACTCACTTGACCTACAGTTTCATTCAATATACAAGTAACGGGAGTTAATGTCAAATGGAAAATTTTAGTTGGGGTAGAAATTGAGTTATTCTGGATTTCATACTTTTACCGATATATGTGTCACTAAAGCTACACGTGTACCAAATTGCAGCGATGTGGGGTCACTGGTGTACCCTGTGATTATGTCAAAGTTCAGTTTTTATTATGATCTAATAACTAAAAACGAGGTTTAAATTAAAAATTGGGTCGAAATGTACCCACAAAGACCTTTTATTAAACGTAACACATGACCTCTTTATTTTTTTATATATTAGATAGCCCTCTTTTATTTTTTTTTCTCTCTCTCGAACTCCAATATCTCAACCACAACCCCCCTCCCCTTCCCCCCACACACACATTTTCAGCTCATTTAGTCACACCAAAATTGTGTTATCACTACCTACCTATGTACCAAATTTCACGATGATCGTATGAACACCTCGAAAGTTATCCTCGAACAAACAAACATACATACATACAACGCCGATTTGCCCAAGCTGATTTGAAGATCTCGTTTCGCTCGATCAATTAAGTTTTTTTTTGTAGCTGCTTTACTATTTAATTTCCTAATATCGGAGAATGTATGACTTCTTGTATTCTGAATCAACATATCTATGTACAACCTAATATTCTTGCAATAACAATGATTTGTATTTGTATTTTGTAACAAGCGCACTTACGAGTATCAACAATGTGTTCATGAATAAGATTGATAATATATTTGAACTTTTGGAGTTCTTTACAATACCTACAGTTATTTGCCTTGTCATTTTTAGAATCAAAACCGGTTCATTTCAAAATCGAATTTCAAATCGAAATCGATTTGCTCGTTTTCAAAGCGGGTAAACTCAAGCCTAGCACTGTGCCGCCGGTTGTGCTAGACGGAGCGGTCCTAAAGGTAGTGACTAATTTCAAACACCTGGGACACTTGGTGACTGAGGATCTGAAAGACGATCTTGACGTGGAACGAGAACGCAGGGCGCTGGCGGTGAGAAGCAACATGCTGGCTCGCAGGTTTGCTCGATGTACTGATGAAGTTAAGATAACTCTTTTCAGAGCATACTGCCAATCTTTTTACTCGAGCAGCCTGTGGAGTCGGTACACGCAACGAGCCTACAACGTCCTGCGTGTACAGTATATTAACGCCTTCAGAATGCTGTTGGGATTGCCGCGATATTGCAGCGCGTCAGGAATGTTCGCGAACGCGCACGTCGACGGTTTTCACGCGATCATGCGGAAAAGAATCGAATCTCTTTTTGATAGATTGCGCGGTAGTCCCAACAGTATTCTGAAGATGATTGCTGGTCGTTGTGATTGTCCTATTCAGAGCCACTGGGTGGGGATAACTACTGGCAATATAAAACACGTAGGTAATTAATTTATTTATTTGTCTGTTGATTATTTCAATTTTAACTTACCTACTATGTTATAATATTGATTTAATTTAATATGATTGTACTTAATTTAATTTATTTATTTTAATTTATTTTATTTATTTTGATTATGGGTTACAAATATCTGAAATAAAATTAATACAATACAATACAATTATTATGGCGGACTGATTCTCAAAATAATTCAGTAATTAAATTTTTTTTTAATCTGTTCTTGAATTTGACTTGAATTGTTTATTAAATTAAGTAATATGAATTATTAGCAACTGCACTAACATAGTTTTAAGATTTCAGGTTTTACTAACAAATTATGGATGTAATCATCTGAAATAAATTATTTTGAATTTGAAATTAACTTTTTTAATTTAACTATTATACTTTCTGAATAAAGTCAAAATGAATTTCGAAATCTATGCAAAAATTACTGCATCGAAACTTTATTAGTTTCATCGACATAATAATATTCTACCTACTCTAATCACAATTCCACGGATTATCGCGACAGATTCAACAGAATAAGCAATATCGCAATGAAAACTCACACACATACAGAGTTGATAGCACACAGGCTCAACCCATTCAATTTTATTCGGATGCATTGTGAGTGCAAGCTCGTCCAGTCCATCAGTGTAGGCTGAATTCGCTGCTAGTTGTATACCCTGACTTTACGCGTAGGTCTGTAGCACACGACAAAATAATTATAGAGAAATCTGAGACATCAATCAAACAATTAAGGTTATGTTATCCAAACCTAGGCGTTTCTCAACCAGCTCGCTGTACTTCCTCTGTGAGGTTCTTACTGTTTGACAATTGTTTGTGTTGTCGAGTGTTTTGCGAAAGCACTCACAGCTTATTTTTGACTCTATTCTTAAAACCACAAAACGTCGCTCCGACAATGTTTGCAAAATTGAAATTCGTAGGACCGCTGTGGCCGAGCGGCAATTTCACTTTTTAAGTCCTTCGATATCTACCCTCTAACATATTATCACTGCAAAATTAAGGCAGGTTTAGACAGGGTCAGTGCACAAGTCAGTATAAGCGCCGACACTGCCGCCATCCATGATTTCATTCGTTTACATGGAGTCAGTAGTCGTGGTAAGCTGAGTACGGCGAGCACACGTTTGTGAAGTCAGTGAGAACTGAACTCAGTTTATTTTTAACATCAGTAATTGTGAGTCCTTCGATTTGCATTTGTTGAGCAATATTTAGCAACGCTGTTGCATGCATTTCTTTGTTGCGGTAATTGTGAGATTTGATATCCCACAGGCACTCGTTTTCTCCATATAATTGCACCAATTTAAAAGTTTCGTTTTCGCTTAGTTTACGAGACATTTTAGCGTCTACGCAACGCGACGTCAACCTACAACACAGCGACAGTGACTGACCCAGCGCTGATTTCCCCATTTACACGGGGTTTATACCACTGGCGTGGGAGAGCGCGGGTGGCGGAGGGTGTCGACTGACCTCAAAATATTCGTCTGCGAATATTGAAGTCAGCGCTGACTTCCCGCCACTGTACTGACTTCAAATCAGTTTACATTGGGTATTTTTCGGGTCAGCGCTGACTTGTCTCGAAATCGAAGTCGGATACTGACCCTGTGTAAATTTGCCTTTATATGTAAGAAATGGCTCCTATTCCTCTCCTACGAAGAAACAGAAGACTTTTTGTTATCTCCCTTGAAACTCCCTAAACAATTGGAAATTCATAATATCTCACGCATGGTACACACCCCCACGCGCACGCATACACACACACACACACTTTAACACACTCGCCCGCCCACACAAACTCACAACCACACACACCCCCTCACACTACACTCACACACACACCCTCACACTCACATACTGACACAAACTCACCCATTCATCAAAATTATAAGTACCTTTATATCTGTATCTATACATAATTGTTTTTATAACTTTAATTTTTTCTTTACTTTTATTTATCTATATTAGTTTTAATCCTAAATTATTCTTATTGTTGAATGAACGATATATCTTGCTTTTTTGTCTGAGGAAGTGGGCGTTGAAGCTGCTCCACAATTTTTATAATTTTTGCAGCTTCATCGTGCTA